>CM044008.1:9666675-10074175 GCA_024085815.1 Flaveria linearis | reverse complement strand
AAAGAAGCTATGTTGGTTTTCTTCCTCTTTTCATCACTTGGAAATCCGCAGTCCCAGTTCTTCACATGATTACCCATGTACATTTCCATATGCCGCATGACGAACACTCCACAATCCACATAGTTCTTTGATGTCGCCCATCCAATTCTGAGTTTTTCTGGGTAACATGACTCGATTTGGCTCCACTTTGGGTGTCTAATTGATCGCAGATAATACACAAAGATTTCTTTCTTTCTACAAAATAGTTTAAAGAAATATTAAACTTAGTTCATACTTAATCTAATCAAACTTAAATAACTACATAAATGTAAAGGATTGTTCTAACAACTAACCACTTTGAGAGCTGTTAACTTTTTATTATAATCTGGATCATCGACAACATTAACAAAACTTTCTTTCTCGTTCATATTATCAATGATCGTGATACCTGGATATTTGAAATTAAAGCATATCAAGTAGTAATGATTTTCTTCTAGAATGGGGAACATCACAATGTCAAATAGTTTCACATCTTCCACCTTATCCCATTCTTGAAGAAACTCGTTCTAGTAGGAAGAAAAGAATCTAAACCGTTAAGAAGGTTTCTTTACTACTGTGCACGACCCATCCTAGCTGCACATCAATATAACAACAATTTATGTATTAATAATGCATAAAATCATTTATGATGCATTTGTACATTAGTATTTTTCACTTACAAATGTTGTGGTCCCACAAAACATACGATACGGTGAACTGACACTTCTATATCTCTCCTCATAATTCAGCACCTTTGCCCAGCAATCAATAATATCAGTGTACAATTGCTGACCAGGTTGTAAAGAAGTAAGAAGGTACTGTGTTGTACCATCCCCTGATTTTGTACCAAATATGAACTTTCTGCATACACCAATTCATATATTTTTTAATCTACAAACATATAAAAAGGTTAATGTATCCATATGTGTTCACTGATGTACATAATAACAAACAAAAGGAAATGCATCTCAATCTGAGTACTAAAATAGACATAATCAAAACATTTATAACACTGTTTACATATATGTATCCACTGATTACATATATGTATCCATCTGTGTTAAAAATTTACGTACTAATAAACAGTAACAAATGCATATCAATTTGGGTTATAAAAGGCATAAAATCATAACATTTTAAATAATGATTACATATATGTAATCATCTGTGTTCACTGATGTACATACTAACAAACAACAGTAAATGCATATCAATTTGTGTACTAAAAATGACATAATCATAACTTTTTAAAGACTGCTTACATATATGTATCCATCTGTGTTCATATATGCACATACTAACAATCAATAATAAATGACTATCAATCAGGGTACTAAAAGGGACATAATGAAAACATTTTAAAAGAATGATTACATATATGTATGCATATGTCAACAGTGATGTACATACTAACAAACAATATGAAATGCATATCAATATTTGTACTAAAAGGGTCATAATCAATATATTTTAATGACTGCTTACATATATGTAAACATCTGCCTACATATATGCACTAACTAACAAACAATTAAGAATAGTGGTTTTCTTAGGAACCACCCCCTTTGTACTAAAAGGGTCATAATCATTATATCTACCATGACTGCTTACATATATGTAAACATCTGCCTACATATATGCACATACTAACAAACAATTAAAAATCACTATCAATATGGATACTAAAAAGGACATAATCAAAACATTTTAAAGACTACTAACATATATGTATCCATTTGTGTTCACTGATGTACATACTAACAAATAATAGACTTATATGAACGTACCCGAATGTCCTCGCAACAACTTTATCCTACCATTCTTACAACACTCTATCATGGTGTTGTAGAAAAGTATCAAAAAGTCTAGCCTGAAGACATTATAGCTTTCATATTGATCCTCTATGATGTTCTGTACTATCTTATATGTGCCAATACTCCTTCTTCCATAACGCTATCTCCATCTCTTGTAAATCGGATGCTCGTCGTTACGTAATTCAAGACTACTTACATCTATTCCCGTGTTTGGTATTCCAATTTAATTATAAATAGCATCCTTGTCTACTGCAATTTCTGAATTGCCTACTTTTATAATCATTTTATGTGTATCTAATTGGTCAACAACAAAATACCCAAGTTTCGCCGGTATACCATCAACATTGAAATTTAGAATTTTACCAAAACCCATGCTCCTTACACAATCTCTTTGCCTTTTGTTCATCTTCCTAACTGTATTATATAGTTGATGTGGTGATGAACGTGTGCGAATACCAAACCACTTGCTAACAGCTTCCACCTTAGAACCTATCCCATCTCTTTCTTCATCATACTCACTTTCATCATTAACATGTACATTCTTCTTCTTTTTTAATTTCCTACCATTACTCTTTTTAGTTCTATCTGTTTACGTATAAGTAAGCACAAAATTTATTATTAACTAAAAATATATTAATATGAGGGTACAATACTCATAATCATACATATATGTATAGTTCCAAATTAATACATACCTTTTCCATCATCCTTTTTTGCTTTTCTCTTACTCCATTTCTGTTGAACATTTTTTGCTGTTCCAGTTGGTGAGGTAGTATCTGGTTAAGATGTTTGATGTAGTGAAAATTACATGAGTTTTTATAGTTGATTTTATATAATTTTCGCAGCATCTTATATCTGTTTTACCCTGTTTCGGATACTACTGATTGATTGTGTCTTCTGTAGTAAATTGGACGAGAAGGAAGCTAAAAACAGTAGAAAAGAGAAGAACGAGCTTCCAGGAGCGAAACGAGAGGATCGGGCGTTAAAAGTAAAAACCATTTTGTGAAATCACATACGTGGCGCTACGCGACAGATAGAGGCAAACCGTCACGCTACGCGAGGGCTGAGAAATTACTCTTTTGCCCTTAATGAAATCGGGTATTCACCGGATTTGCCACCCGACTAATTTGTCGGGTTGTGATGTCTGTCGCGCTACGCGACAATATATGAAGGCCCGTCGCGCTACGTGACGGGTGTAAAATCGTGGAAAATTAGTGTTTTAACCAAATTAACCCTAATGGCCGAATTTATTCATCACCAGACGGCTACAGAGAGCAGTAGAGGCGATTTTCGGAGTTCTTGGCAAGTTGAGAAGGCAAGGATTGGAGTTTGTGAAGAAGAGATTGTGATTCTAGGATTAAACGATTCGGTTTTGCGTTTCTTTATCCGTTCTTCAATTTTGTTTGATACAATGTTTTCAATTATTACTTTTGATACTGTTTTGAACATGATTGTTGGCTAGTCCTTTTATCTACCTAGGGTTTTGATGAATACATGTGTATGACATGGTCTTTGGTCGGTTTTTGGAACAATAACTTGTGTTGAATGATAATGAAAAGATTTCGTTGCGTTAATCAGTTGTAAACGTGTATTTGAGTTGGTTTAGATTGCTGATTTGTTATCTCATGTGTGTCTTGTTGATTGTCTATCAAGTAATAGGTGCATGCTAGGTCTTTTACTATGTGTTCTAGACTATTAGATGAGTTGCTAGACGTAGTAAGTCATTGAGATAACTTATCAAGAAATTAACTAATCAAATATGCAACTAATCTTAATACTGTGAGGTTAATAGGTTATTGGTTCATCAGGTGTGTTTTGATTGCTATTCGGATTCTCTGTGAGGAGTTCTGTGTAGTTTCCCGTCTCACATTTAGTTTACCAAGACTGATTCATCAACCGTTATCTATCCCAATACCGTAAGGTGTTTAGTCACTGGTGCTGTGAAGTAGAGTGTCTTGAGGGTGTTTCATTATCTTAGTTGGAGAACCTGTGAGGGTGATCCTTTAAACCAGTGTTTTAACGGCTTAAAGTGTGTTTAGTTGATATCTTTGAGAAGGGTCGAGGATTCTCTAAGTAACCTTTGAGTTTAGTATTCTAAGATCCTGGTTCCACAACAGTTTCAATACCGATAGAAACCGTGTCATGCATGTGTAGGAGTCTTACCTAGGTAGTATTCTTATTCCACTTGAAATCGTCTGTTATCCGTTCTCACGTTCTAATCTATTTTAATTTAGTTATTATTTTTAGACTTTGGATTTTTCCATACAAACCCCCCTTCTATTAATCTTTGATTTAGTTCTTAGTCGGTATTGCAATAGTTAGATCAAGTCAATTTTACGTTTTTCCATAGAAGTCTCGTGGTTCGATATCCGGACTTACTTAGCTTTACTAGAGTCGATAGGTACACTTGCCTGTCAGTAGTTTAGAAGTAGAGAGTCTAGAGTATTACTTCGTGTCTAGTTGTTGGTTATTTTTAATTATTTATTTGAACTACTTTTTAGGACATCAAGTTTTTGGCGCCGTTGCCGGGGACCTCTTAGGCGATTGCGTTTTATTTACTTTGCCTGAACTGATTTGCTATATCTGTGCTAAGTGTTTTATTTCGAGTTGTAGCGTCTTTTATTTTGCTTTAATTGTTTAGTTATTTTGTCTTTCACTTGCTTACATCTGTGTTTTTGTGTCCTTGCAGTTTATGCCACATTTGCGTTCACAAGGACCGCCACCAGAGCATCTGATTTCAGAGAAGCTTGGGTTTGAGGATCTCACAGAAAAAGTCCGAACTTCCTTTTCAAGCTTGTCCGTCTCTGATCCTTCCACACCACCTACATCTCCATTTCCTAGTCCAAAACCCACTGTTACTCCTAGACAAATGGCTGAACATCGCACTGTCCACCAACAAGCCACCCAAGGCTTCACTGGAGTCAACAATCCCATCACCATTCCTAACATTGTCAATGAAAACTCCTGGCAGATTCCCTCATATGTTATGACCGCGATTGCTAACAATTGCCAGTTCCATGGTCGTGATGATGAGGATGCTCCGGCTCACATAGGCCGTCTTGAGCGTATCTGTCGCACCTTCAAACTGCAAGGTGCAACTGAGGATGCTATTTTCCTCCAACTTTTCCCTTTCTCGATCACAGATCGTGCTGCTACATGGCTTGAATCTCACCCTGCAGGTACATTCACCACTTGGCCGGCTCTTAGGCAAAGTTTTCTGAATAAGTACTTCCCACCGGCCAAGGCTTCTAGACTTCGGGATGAAATCCATTCATTCAGAATGGAACCCGATGAGGAATATTACCGTGCATGGGAGCGTTTCCAAACCTTCTTAGTCGTTGCTCCCAGCATGGTCTCTCTGATTGGGCACTTGTAGAGAAATTCTACAATGGCCTTACTTATGAAATTCGCTCTCGGTTTGACACTTCTGCGGGCGGGCACTTGATGGGTAAGAAAGATGTTAATGAGTGTAGGGAAATGTTTGAGAGTTTCGCACAAGCTGAGTATGAACAACGGTCAGGTCGAAAGAAATCAACTCTTGCCACCGGTCAGTTCCCTAAGGGAGTGAACCAGGTTACTCTGGATTCCGGTGTGACCGCTGTTCTCGAGAGTTTAGTGAGTGAGGTGAAGGATTTAAAGCTGAGAGTTAACAGGTGTGAGTTGTGTAGGGGAGGACATGCTACCAATGAGTGTCCTTTGATAGAGCAAGAACAGGTAGATTATATAGGAGGCCCAAATCGACCCCCCATTAATCCGTTTAATAATCCCTACAATTCAGGTTGGAGAAACAATGGTTGGAGATCTTCAGGTAATCCTCCTGGGTTTCATGCAAACCCAAATCCTAATCCAGCCCAGGGGCAGGGTCAGTCTTCTAGTGGAGGATCAAGTAGTAACCCACCACCGAATAATGGTGGAAACATGAGTAGGATAGAAGAGCTGTTGACCCAGTTAGTTGCTAAGGATGCTACTACCCAGAAAACCTTAGCAGAGCATGACCTTCTCCTTAAGAACCAGCAGTCTGCTTTTCTAGATCTTCAGCGTTCAGTAGGTGACATTGCTAGGCGTTTAGATGAGAGGCCACAGGGCCAGTTTCCAGGTAAAACCCAGCTTAACCCAAACGCCCAACTTAAGGCAGTTACTACTCGTAGTGGTAGAGGAGGAGAGACAGTTAGACCACCGGTACAGGATAGTGATGAGGAACCGGTGGATGAGGAGTTAGAGATGGAGGTTCCTCCAAAGGTGCAAATTAGGCTAGACCCAGCAAGTACAGCACCAAGGAGTGAAGCCCCAGTAGTTAGACCCGAGGTTAGAAAACCAGTTGAGGTCAGGCCAGCACCCGTGATAGATCATTCTAGGGTTCCATACCCGGCCCGCCTTGCTCACCAGAAGTATGCCAAGGAGTATGGGCATTTTCTTGACATGTTTAAGCAGTTGAAAATTAATCTACCGTTTGTCGAGGCCCTTCAGCATATGCCCAAGTATGCTAAATTCTTGAAAGATCTACTCAAGCGTAAGACCAGGTTAGGTGAGCTTTCTAACATTCCACTGACTGGAGGGTGTTCTGCGGTGATTCTGAACAAGCTACCGGAGAAATTGACAGATCCGGGTATTTTCACAATCCCGTGTTTGTTTGGTGGTGACACTCAGAGTCGCGCGTTAGCAGATCTAGGTGCTAGCATCAACTTGATGCCGTATTCCATGTATGAGAAGCTAGACCTAGGTGATCTGACTCCTACGCGCATGACACTCTCACTTGCTGATCGGTCAGTCAAGTATCCACGGGGCATCGTTGAGAATCTGCTAGTTAAGGTAGATAAATTTGTCTTCCCCGTGGATTTTGTCATCCTAGATATGGAGGCTGACGACACTGTTCCCCTTATCTTAGGGCGTCCGTTTCTGCGTACTGCTAAGGCGTTGATAGATGTTTATGATGGTAAGATCACCCTTAGAGTAGGAGATGAGAATGTTACTTTTGAGGTTGTCAAGTCTATGAAACACCCAGGTAGTCAGGATGATTTTGGTGCCCCGTGTCACTCAGTTTACTTCATAAATTCGTTCATATCGAGTGTAGATAGGTGTTTAGATTACATCTGTGGGGCAGATTTAATGGTTGAGGATAGTGAAGAGGAACCAGATTGGTCTGAGGAGGCTCCTTTATTTCCAGAGGTGTTAGAGATTAGTGAAGTTAGGGAGGAGAGTAGGATGCCATCGGTAGAATTACCACCACCTCTAGAGCTTAAGGTCCTACCTTCCCACCTAGAATACGCTTACTTAGGGGATGAGTCCACCCTACCTGTCATCATTTCTTCAAAGTTGACAGAGGAGGAGAAGTCTCGGTTGCTGGATGTGTTGCGGGCACATAAGAAAGCCATTGCTTGGAGACTTTCAGACATTCAGGGTATTAGCCCAGTTTACTGCACCCATAGGATCTTGATGGAGGATGAGTATAAACCTATAGTGCAACCTCAGAGGCGATTGAATCCTAACATGCAGGAGGTAGTTAAGAAAGAGGTCATTAAGTTGATGGATGCAGGTTTGGTTTACCCTATCTCTGACTCAGCCTGGGTTAGTCCGACTCAGGTTGTTCCGAAGAAGGGTGGGGTGACTGTAGTGATGAATGCTAAGAATGAGTTGATCCCGTCTCGTACTGTCACTGGTTGGCGTGTCTGCATAGATTATAGGAAACTCAATGATGCCACCAGAAAAGACCACTTCCCACTTCCCTTCATTGATCAGATGCTCGAGCGGTTAGCAGGTCAGCAGTTTTACTGCTTCTTAGACGGTTTCTCCGGGTATTTTCAGATCCCCATAGCACCCGAGGATCAGGATAAGACCACCTTCACGTGCCCCTATGGCACATATGCTTATCGTCGTATGCCTTTCGGTCTCTGTAATGCCCCCGCCACTTTTCAGCGTTGCATGATAGCCATCTTTCAGGACATGATAGAGACATCCATGGAGGTTTTCATGGATGATTTTCAGTCTATGGTAGCTCTTTTGATGTTTGCTTGTTAATTTAGAGAAAATGTTGAAAAGGTGTGTTGAAACAAAATTGATGCTTAATTGGGAGAAGTGTCACTTTATGGTGACTGAGGGTATTGTGCTAGGGCATAAGATTTCAGGAGCAGGGATAGAGGTTGATAGGGCCAAGATAGACACCATTAGTAAACTTCCACCACCCACAAATGTGAAGTCTATCCGTAGCTTTCTTGGTCATGCAGGGTTTTATAGGCGTTTCATCAAGGATTTCTCTAAGATAACCCTACCCATGACCCGCCTGCTAGAGAAGGATGCCCCGTTTGTTTTTAGTGAGGATTGCCTTCGGGCATTTCAGTTGTTGAAGGAGAGGTTAGTGAGTGCCCCTATTCTAGTGTCCCCAGATTGGACTTTGCCATTTGAGTTGATGTGCGACGCTAGTGATTATGCCGTAGGAGCGGTTTTAGGCCAGAGGAGAGATAGTCATTTTCACCCGATCTACTATGCTAGTAAGACCCTTAACGACGCTCAGGAGAATTACACAACCACCGAGAAGGAGCTTCTAGCTGTAGTCTTTGCTTTTGATAAGTTTAGATTGTACCTTGTCCTGTCTAAAACCATAGTGTTCACAGACCATGCAGCTTTACGTTATTTGTTTGCGAAAAAGGATGCCAAACCTCGCTTGATTCGTTGGATCCTTTTACTTTCTGAGTTTGATATAGAAATTAAGGATAAGAAAGGAGCAGAAAACGTAGCAGCGGATCACCTTTCCCGTTTAGAGGACCCTAGTAGAGAGGAGTTGCGTGAGGATGAGATAGGTGATAGGTTCCCTCACGAGTCGATTGATTTTGTTGAGGCCGAGAAGCAGGGTATGCCATGGTTTAGTGATTTTGCTAATTACCTTGCTCATGGAGTGGTAGTGGAGGGTATGACCACTCAGCAGAAGAAGTTCTTTAGGGATGCTGGTAAGTACATCTGGGATGATCCTTATTTGTATAGGATAGGAAGCGATAGAGTTTTGAGGAGATGTGTCACGGTAGCTGAGGGTAGAGAGATTATTAGGCACTGTCACGAGGGTTTAACAGGTGGCCATCATGGTCACCACACCACCGCGCAAAAGGTATTTGATTGTGGCTTTTATTGGCCTTCAGTGGTGAAGGATTCTCTTGAGTTTGTGAAAACGTGTGATGCATGCCAGCGTACAGGTAACATTTCTTTTAAAGATGAGATGCCCCAAAACCCAATTCAGGTTTTAGAAGTGTTTGATGTGTGGGGTATTGATTTTATGGGACCGTTTCCCGTGTCTAGCGGAAACAAGTACATCTTAGTGGCCATAGATTATGTTTCTAAGTGGGTGGAGGCGCAAGCCTTACCTACTAATGATGCCCGAGTTGTTATCAAGTTCCTTAAGAAGTTGTTCACTAGGTTTGGAACCCCCAAGGCCCTTATCAGTGATCGTGGCACGCATTTTTGTAACACTCTGATGGAAAAAGCCTTAGCTCGTTATGGTGTCACCCATCGTTTGTCGACCGCATACCATCCACAAACAAGCGGTCAAGTTGAGAATGCAAATAGGGGAGTGAAGAGAATCCTGGAAAGAACTGTGGGAAAGAGTAGAAAGGATTGGTCTGATAAGCTAGATGACGCCTTGTGGGCGTTTAGAACGGCCTTCAAGACACCTTTAGGGACCACTCCTTTCATGATTGTGTATGGGAAAGCATGCCATTTACCCGTAGAGCTAGAACACCGTGCACTTTGGGCCCTTAAGACAGTTAACTTAGACCTTACCGAGGCTGCTAGGAGAAGGTATTTCCAACTTCATGAGCTAGAGGAACTTAGAGATGCAGCATATGCAAGATCTCTAAGTATTAAGGAGAAAACCAAAGCCTTACATGATAGGAAGATTAAGGGTCTGAAAGAGTTTAAGAAAGGAGATAAGGTTCTACTTTATAACTCCCGGTTAAAGTTGTTTGGTGGAAAACTTAAGTCTAAGTGGGCAGGACCATACACGGTTAAAGAAGTGTTCCCGTACGGGCAATGAGTTAGAGAACGAGAAGGATGGTAACACGTGGAAGGTTAATGGGCATAGGTTAAAACATTATCTTGGAGGACCAATAGAACCTATAGAGGGGGAGGAAATCCCTCTCGAAAAGCCCGAGTGATTGTATGCTGCGAGTCTTGGGTAAGTGCCAAAGTGTAGAGTTTGTAAAGTGTGTAATTTCGTGTTTTTGTAAGTTTTCGGATGTGTTTTCGTCAATTTTTTCGTATTTGTTTTTGCTTTGTTTTTGTTTTGTTAGTGTCTTTGCAGGTTATTGTTTGAGGATTGATGGAAAACACCACCTAGAGGACACCAGGTATGTCTTTTTGAGCACTTTGAAAATTCCCAGGCATTGGTGGGTAAGGATTTTGGAGACTCAAAATTTTTCTAAGGCATGAAAAGAAGAAAACTTTCTGTTAAAACCTACACGTCGCGCTACGCGACAAAGTTTATGTATATGTCGCGCTACGCGACACATGCCACGGTCAACAGGTCAAACCTATACGTAGCGCTACGCGACAATGTATCCATATGTGTCGCGCTACGCGACGAGACCACAGACGGCTAAAAAACCCCCCTTTCTCAAACCCCAGCCTCACTTTTCACCCATTCTTCTTCTCTAACCGGACCACGACCCTAAAACTACCACCAGCTCCTTCACCTCCATTCACCACCATCAACTACCCCTCTCCTTCACCTCCATTCACCACCATCAACTACCCTCTCCTTCACCTCCATTCACCACCATCCACTACATCTTCTTCACCAACCCCTTCCACCTCTTTCCCCCCCCCCCGCGCGAACACCACCCCCCTCCGACCAAATCCCCAAAATCACGAACCTTTCTGGTGATTCTTCATCATTCTTTGCTTTAATTCTAGTTTCCTTCACGAATCAGGTACAATTCATCGTTTTCACTTTGTTCTTCATTGTTCTTAGTTTTCATTATTTACTTTTCTCTTATTCGTTTTACTTTCTTAGTCTTTTGTTAACTTTAGTGGTTAGCCTTGTGTTCTATGTTGTAGATTCTAGTTATTTTGGAAAGAAACATTGACAATTTGTGTGCTTGATGATGAACATTGTGATATAGTTTTGCTAGTCTTGGGTTGGTTAGGATTTAGGACCACTTGAATGACTCTATGAATAGCTTGAGACTGGTGGTTTGTTAGGCTTAGGGCTACCGAAGCATAATGACATTATCTCTTGTTCGGGTGGTTATTCTGGGAGTTTATGACTTGGTTTACATGTTGAAACGGCATAAATTCCTCATCTAATCTGTTTCTTGGGTTCTTGAAAAACAAAAGTGGATTTCTTTTGGTCATTATCATTGCTATGTACTAGTTATTGCTATGTATCACTTCAAGGTTCAAATGTCCCCTTTTGCAACTTGTTTTGGCACTTGGGATTTAATTGAGGACAATTAAAGTGCCAGGATGGGGTGATGTAGTTTGCTGTGTACAGGATTTTATTGTTTTAGTGCTGTTTACTTGTTGCTTAATTGTCTCGTCCGTACTCAATCTTCATTCAAGCGAGAATCACTCACATAGTGATGATTAGTAAACAATGCCTCAAGTTTTCTTTAAAAAAAATAATAAAAAAAAAACAAAAGAGGATCTTTGCTAAACCGACCGCAAATGAAATGCTATACGGTCGGTGAGATTATTCTAAAAGACTAATTTGCTTCTGTTTGCTATTGTCTGAATCTGTGTTGCAGATATGTCTGGAGAAGAATCATCAAGAGCCGCAAGCAAACGGAGGAGAGGCCCAGTTCCCCGTCCTCGAGGAGAGCAACCAGACCCTGTCCCAGTAGAGCGTCGTAGAAGGAAAATCAAGTATTCAGCACCTGAAAGGGTGCCAGTATGTAAAGTACGACACATCCGGGAGCATACTTTGCTAATGTTTGAGTTGGACACCCTCTCGTACGAGAGACTTGACCGCTTTGCACCAATGGAGCACATGCATCACAGAACCTTCGACTGGGGGTTGATTGACGCGCTGAATGAGCGCGAAAGGATTCAGGGATTGCTGGGTCCTAGGTGGATGTCTGTGCTGGAGTGCGATTGGCCTCAATATAAGGAACTCACTTTAGAGTTTCATGCTACCTACCTTTATGATGATGACCAGTTTGATGAAGAAGACACGGTATCGTTTGCTTTGGGGAGGAGGATGTACGAGATGTCCATACCTCAGTTTGCCGTTGCTACTGGGTTTTACACGGCAGAGGAGGCACAATCACCGAGTTCAGAAACAGTTTAAGGGGTGCATTCAAGAAGAGGAAGGAGCATTGTTTGGTTGAGGCAGAGCTAAGTGATTTTTGGGGGATGATCGCCGACACTCCTTTTTCCACATCTATGTTGGAGAATGGGATTACGGATCCCGTACTTAGATACATCCACAGGGTTATTGCATGCACTTTTGTTGGTCGCTACTCAGGTGAAGAAAAGGTAAACTGGTTGGATTTGGTTTGTTTGTATTCGATGGTTCACGGCCGGGAGGCCAACATTGCTTGCTGCTGGCTCAGTCATTTAACAGGGGCCGCCGAGGAGGAACTAGGGCCAGACTTGATATGGGCCCGTATGTATACCGGATTGCTGCATACTTGGGAGTGTTTGAGAGATACAGGCCAGATAACTTAACACCGGGGCCTGTCACCACAATGATTACCATTAAGGGCTTGCGAAAGGCAGGTATTGTAGCTGCTGATGATCCTCCACGCTTTGAGGGGGTACGGTTTGGGCACCAAGTGCAACCCCCGGTTGATTCTGTTGCTGGAGAGACCATGAGGAGTACTATACCGACCCACAGACAGAGGCCGGTGTTCAGACATGAGTACCCAGTTCGAGAGCCTATTCCAGACCCACTCACTCTGGAATCATTATGTGGTAGGATGGACACATACTATGAGCGGGGAATGGAATTTTGGAGGACCAGTCACGATGAGGTTATGGCCGGTCAGCGCAGGCAGGATGATGCCATACGACATATGATGGGTGCCTTGAACATTAACATTCCAGAATTTTTTCAGGTACCTAGCTATGCAGGAGGATCCAGTGGTGGACATGATGACGCCGAGGAGGAAGACTAGCTTGTGTGACAGCTATTTTATGTTTTGATCATGGTTATGTATGATACAATTTCATTTTGTTTTCTTGATATTTTGAATTATCGGTACTGTACTCAGGGGGGCATCGGGTAAGGGTTGGCTAACCCTTAGATTTTGGATATTTTGCTATTATTATGCTTACCCTGCTATGAAGTATTGGTCTGTTAGTGATTGATATGCAGCAAGTTCGTGTATGTGCGATGAGTTGGAATTGTGTGCTGAGCACATGCGAATGGGAAGGCGGTACCGGGTGGACTAGACTGGCACTTGACAGTCTTGCTATATTTTACCAGCTAAGTCTTGTCCAGTTTCTTTTACCTGATGTTTTGGTTTTGTTTCATTCCTGCATTAGAGACAATGCAAATTTTAAGTGTGGGGATGGGTAAACATCAGGTTATACGTGTTGTTGAAAAAAAATAATAATATATATAATAATAATAATAAAAATTAAAAATTAAAAAGAAAAAAAAAATTTAAAATATGAAAAGGTCCCGAATTTGAAGTTTGCAATAATAGAATATGGAAAATGATAGATAAAATCAGGTGTTCGGTTTTTCAAATAGTATACATATAAGATGAATAACTGATTGAAAACATGTCTGATTTGGGATGTGCGGGTAGGCCCAGCTGATCTTGTAAGGTTATCCTAGGAGTATTCTAATACACTTAATTAAACATTATTAAGTCTTGTGGGTTCTCACCATTGGAAGCCAAAACCGTAGACAGTATAAGGGGTACCACTGTAGGTTAAGACCCAGCTGTAGTTTTTCTAGCAGACACGCTTTAACAGGCGACGCCTTTAGGAAATCCACCCATATATTGAGCTAAAAAAAAAAAAAAAAAAAAAAGAGAGAGAGAGTAATGAACTTAAAATTTTAAAAGCCTGAGGCCTATGCGTTGGTTGCGGGGGATAGTGACTCTTGCTTGCAACACCTCTAGGAATTGGGTATAATAAGCTTAAGGCTCATGCGTTGGTTGCGGGGGATAGTGACTCTTGCTTGCAACACCTCTGAGAATTAGGTATAATAAGGCAATGTAAAAAAAATATAAATAAATAAATAAATAAATAAAATAACAAAAAAAAAATATTGAGAAAAGCTCAGAAAAGATGTCAAAAGGGCACAAACAAATTTCATCTGGAGTTAGAAGGATTACAATTGGGTAGTGGGTTATAGTGGTAGAAAAAATCTTAGAAATTTGATTTATTCTGAGCCTCGAAAGCTTGAAACGGGAATAGGTACCGAAGTGTGAGACCCATAACGAATTAATCGAATACTTGAACTTAATTGCAATACAATTGGGGACCTGAATGATCGGCGGTTGGGTTTAAGTGGACAAATGTACCTGTGATCGCGGTCAACATGTTATTAGATCTTAATATAAGCCGTTAACTTAAATTTTTGAGATCCGGATTTAAACCTGATTATGATTCCATAGCATAATTCTTTTTCAGGGACGAAAAAAAGATAAGTGTGGGGATGTTTGATGTAGTGAAAATTACATGAGTTTTTATAGTTGATTTTATATAATTTTCGCAGCATCTTATATCTGTTTTACCCTGTTTCGGATACTACTGATTGATTGTGTCTTCTGTAGTAAATTGGACGAGAAGGAAGCTAAAAACAGTAGAAAAGAGAAGAACGAGCTTCCAGGAGCGAAACGAGAGGATCGGGCGTTAAAAGTAAAAACCATTTTGTGAAATCACATACGTGGCGCTACGCGACAGATAGAGGCAAACCGTCACGCTACGCGAGGGCTGAGAAATTACTCTTTTGCCCTTAATGAAATCGGGTATTCACCGGATTTGCCACCCGACTAATTTGTCGGGTTGTGATGTCTGTCGCGCTACGCGACAATATATGAAGGCCCGTCGCGCTACGCGACGGGTGTAAAATCGTGGAAAATTAGTGTTTTAACCAAATTAACCCTAATGGCCGAATTATTCATCACCAGACGGCTACAGAGAGCAGTAGAAGCGATTTTCGGAGTTCTTGGCAAGTTGAGAAGGCAAGGATTGGAGTTTGTGAAGAAGAGATTGTGATTCTAGGATTAAACGATTCGGTTTTGCGTTTCTTTATCCGTTCTTCAATTTTGTTTGATACAATGTTTTCAATTATTACTTTTGATACTGTTTTGAACATGATTGTTGGCTAGTCCTTTTATCTACCTAGGGTTTTGATGAATACATGTGTATGACATGGTCTTTTGTCGGTTTTTGGAACAATAACTTGTGTTGAATGATAATGAAAAGATTTCGTTGCGTTAATCAGTTGTAAACGTGTATTTGAGTTGGTTTAGATTGCTGATTTGTTATCTCATGTGTGTCTTGTTGATTGTCTATCAAGTAATAGGTGCATGCTAGGTCTTTTACTATGTGTTCTAGACTATTAGATGAGTTGCTAGACGTAGTAAGTCATTGAGATAACTTATCAAGAAATTAACTAATCAAATATGGAACTAATCTTAATACTGTGAGGTTAATAGGTTATTGGTTCATCAGGTGTGTTTTGATTGCTATTCGGATTCTCTGTGAGGAGTTCTGTGTAGTTTCCCGTCTCACATTTAGTTTACCAAGACTGATTCATCAACCGTTATCTATCCCAATACCGTAAGGTGTTTAGTCACTGGTGCTGTGAAGTAGAGTGTCTTGAGGGTGTTTCATTATCTTAGTTGGAGAACCTGTGAGGGTGATCCTTTAAACCAGTGTTTTAACGGCTTAAAGTGTGTTTAGTTGATATCTTTGAGAAGGGTCGAGGATTCTCTAAGTAACCTTTGAGTTTAGTATTCTAAGATCCTGGTTCCACAACAGTTTCAATACCGATAGAAACCGTGTCATGCATGTGTAGGAGTCTTACCTAGGTAGTATTCTTATTCCACTTGAAATCGTCTGTTATCCGTTCTCACGTTCTAATCTATTTTAATTTAGTTATTATTTTTAGACTTTGGATTTTTCCATACAAACCCCCCTTCTATTAATCTTTGATTTAGTTCTTAGTCGGTATTGCAATAGTTAGATCAAGTCAATTTTACGTTTTTCCATAGAAGTCTCGTGGTTCGATATCCGGACTTACTTAGCTTTACTAGAGTCGATAGGTACACTTGCCTGTCAGTAGTTTAGATCAAGTCAATTTTAAGATGTTTACATGGTAATTTCATTAATATCATGTTATTACATTCATTACTTATTGTTTACATATCTTCTCTGACATTCTTTCTCTTCTTTGAACTTACTCCTGATGAAGCTTTATTGTCTTTTGATTCAACTACACATACATAACTAAGAATATCATACATGTACTATGATGTCATTGTTAAATTATACATATATATAATAATCAAAATAAAATACCATTCATTAGGCTCATAATTTCCTTTTTCGTAACAGATTCTCCTTTACTTCTTGTATCACCTTCATCTTATCGATATCACTTATCTTTCGATTTGCCACTGTTACGTAGAACAATGTTCTTAATTAAGGTATTTAAATATACAACTTACAATAGGTGGCTTTAATTTCTTTCGTACCATACTTTTTTTACCAGCTCTCCCCTGTTTTGATTCAGTATCCAATCCTGTATTAACACGATTCACATCAGCAATTTAAAATTCATTTAAATACAAACACACGGTAAAATAGATACTCAGTTGATTAATTGTTAAAAAAATATATGATTATAATTAAAAATGATATTAACCTTTCATTTCTGATCCTTCTTCATTATCTCCAACAACGATAGGATCAGATGATGTGTTTTTAAATTTATTAAAGGTATAGTGCAACGCAATTCTCCCACTTTTCCTCCTACTTCCGGATGACATCTACATGAAAGGTAGTTTAAGAATAAAAAATAATAGCATAACAATCAAATTATTCATAACTGAAAGGGACATAATATTAATCTTTTAAAGGCTGCTTACATACATGTATCCATTTGTGTACACATATGCACATACCAACCAACAATAACAAATGCATATCAATCTCACATCTCAATACTTGATTACGAACACATACAAATAACATTTTAAATCTGGGTACTTAAATAGCCCTAATCAAACTATTTACAGTTTGCTTACATATATGTACCATCATTATTTACATTCTGATTAGTTAATTGTCCATAATCAAAACATTTTAAATAGTGCTTACATATATGTATCCATATGTGTACGTATATGTAAATACTAACAAACAAAAAAGAGATGCATATCAATCAAACAACTCAACACTTGATTACATACACGTATCAACAAAATTTTAAATCTGTGCCCTAATCAAACATTTAACAGTTTGCTTACATCTACGTATTCAAATTCTCACACTTACGATTTAACAAACTAACAAGGACAAGAATACATATGAACAATCACCTTTATTTACATTAATGTACCAAATTGTTTTTAATTCTGCTTACTTAAAAACCCATACTCAAACAACATACGCGATGCTTACATATACGTATACAGCTGTGTACACAACAAGAAATCCCTAATTGTACAACATAATATTTTACATTACCAATCCGAAAAAAGCCTAGCATTTAGTGCTGATACCATAACATAATGATGATTAATGCTTTGGAACCCTCTAATCGATCAATCGTTTTCATCTCATCATAACATTTTCTACTTTTCATCGGCCGACATTGATAAAAAATACACATTATTGAAGTTTCAAATCTTCTTAAAGCACATATACTGCATTACGCAATCCTAAATCACTCATATTTACATATTACCTATCTTCCATTCGATTTCTATTAACAAAACACATACCTTTTGCCTTTGTTCTTCGCCGAAAACCTTGTTCGCAACAATCACACCCCTTCAACTATGTCGATGCGGGATTGAAAGAATGTTTGAATCTTTTTAAATTTCTCAAGAAAATCTATCACCAATTTGGAGTGATTGAGCGAAATTCAGGGGATTTGTTATTAATCCAATGAGGATTGGCAGTTACATACCAAAGTTGTATTTTGTGTTGCCTAAACTACTCTTTTGGTATTGAAATCTGAATAAAGATTTCTTAATTAATTACAAATTTGCCACTTTCAATATTAACCATTAATCTAAAGTAATCAATGGCTCACAAGTGGTTTTTTCAGTTTTCTTAAAAATAGTGGTTTTCTTAGGAACCACCCTTATATATATATATGTATATATATATATATATGTATATATATATATGTATATATATATATATATATATATATATATAATAAAAGTCAGATGGCTAGTTCGATTTGTACTCATGGTGTTTGTTTATTCTATCTACATTCTCATATAATACAATTCATACATGTCTTCTACTTTAAATCAGTAATATATTTAGAAAAAAGTTCAAATACAAAGTGTATTTTGTTACAAAGTGTGAGAAGACACAATGAGTCAAAAAAAGACACAATGAGTCAAAAAAATGCACAAAAAAATTATATCTCACAATCAAAATCAAATTTTAAAAAAGTAATTCGGAGCTTTGTTCCCCTAGTCGTCCTCAATAAGAAAAAATAAACGAAAAAAAATAAATAAATTAATTTTTTTATTGTCATTTATGAAAGACACAATAACTTAACTGTGTCAATATAAAAGAAACAATGACGTCATTGTGTCAAATAATGACACAATGAAAAAAAATTTATTATTTTTATTTTTTATGACAGATGACAACGAGATGAACAAAGGCTCCGAAGTGTTTTTTAAAAATTCGATTTAGATTGTGAGATATAAATTCTTTTGTGACTTTTTTAGAATCATTGTGTGTTCTCACACTTTGTAGCAAAAATACACTTTATAGAATAAGGTCACCCATATATTTATAGGTGATAATTTGAAAGACGGGAAACGAGGGACTGAAAGTTTTGTTGGATGAGAACAAAATTCGGGACTTATTTGTTGGATATCTATTTATTTTATACTCCAATATTTTACCCTTTTTGTTTTAAAAAATAAACAAGTATAATAAATTGAAAACTACCCCAACCCCCTATTCATCTTTCTCTATTCCCATTTTGTTGTCAAAATTCTTGGATGACAATCTCCTATAATGGGTTGCCACATCATCCTTTCTAGTCTTAATCAAAACTATTAACAAGCTTATGCTAAAAAAAAAAAAAAAACCACTTGAAGCTCGAATGGGTAGCGAATGGAGGGAGGTAAGCTATCGGAGAAGGAAGTTTCAACCCACTGGAGTCCAATCAAAGGCAGCTGAAGAGAAGATCGTCACGTTTTTCGTCACAAACATCCCAGAGTCATGCTCAAGCTCGAAACTATGGTGGAGTTTTAAAGATTACGGGAAGATTAGAGATGCTTTCGTTCCGAAGAAGGTGGACAAGAACAATAAGCCATTCGCTTTTGTGCGTTTCGCTGGAGTCACGGATGTCCATAACTTGGTAGTGAGATTAAACGAGGTCACGATCGACGGCAAGAGGATTAAAGCTAATGTTGCCAGGTACCAAAAGAACGAGGCACATTCTCCTTCAATGTTGGACAAGGATGGGCCTGCCCCTAGACCGGTGAGGGTGTCCTCTGTCAAACCTCCGTTGGCGAGAAAGGCGGTTTCGCCGGGTTCTTATTTGGAGGCGGTAGTGAAGAATAACCCCCCCTCAACTAAGGTTTGGAGCTAGGTTCAATCCATACAAATGCATTAAGAAAATGGTCTGAGGTGTCGTTGTTTGGAACTGCCAAATCCGTTCTTGCCCTTGAAAACTTGAGAAGGTATTTAGAAGATCTCGGTTTGCCTGAAGTGGAGTTAAAGTATATTGGGGGCTTGCAGGTGCTGATTGTTTTTACAAGTTCAAAATGTGCGACCGATTTCTTAAATAATGGTAAAGAATCCTGGTCTCTGTGGTTCTCAAAATTGGAGATATGGAAGGGTCAACATTTTGTGTCCAAGCGCTTAGCTTGGTTATCCATCAAGGGGATTTCATTAGGACTTTGGGACGCTTCGGTCATTGAAAAGATTGCAAACGAATTCGGCGAAGTGGCATCGAATGTGGATGTTTCCTGTTGGGATACTAATCTATCTCTCGCCAAATGTTGTGTGGTCGTCTCGCACCATAACGTCATCAAGGATATGCTGGAGGTGCGTTGGAACGGGGTATTTTCAAAAATTTGGGTCTCGGAAGAAGGGGTTGAATGGTTTCCAAATTTTTCTTCTACTAGAATGGAATCTGAAAACGAAGATGGGAGTATTGACAGCGATTCCTCGGACGAAGGTGTCGAGGATACCTTTGATCTCAGATCAGCAGACGGATCGACCCGGTCCGGCGGAAACCAAAACGGCGAAGAAGAAAGAAGCTACGATGGAAATGAAAGGTCCCCCATTGAGGAGCACGCAACCCGGTCACATTGCATGGGTAACATGGGAATCATCAACCAAAAAATGGCGCGTGAAGAACTCAATTATTACAACTCGGAGAATGTAGCAAACGAAGTTGGGCCTGTGGACCCAACTATTGATGGGCTTACTCATGGAATCATTAATGGGGGTATCTCGGTGGATCAAAACATGAACAATAATACGGCCCAAGTGGGCTCCATGGATCATCTGTCCCTGGACCTGAACAAAGTTGCGGAGACGCTCAATGATGTCGATCGGGGGGAACAGAACGATCAGGGGGAACAAGCACAACAGGGGGAAAGAGCTGACTCTCCCATTCCTCGCCAGTGTTCTCCTGATCATCTCTCTTCATCTCAAAGAGCTACTCAGGTTAGGGTTAATAAGGTGAACAGGGGGAAATTACCTCCCTCTCTCAGAATGAAAGACTCACTATGGGTTGGTAAATCCTCTAGAATGGGTAAAACCCAAGGAGGGACAAAAAAAGGTTTATCAGCGCCAGGGTATTCGCGTATGCTCTCTTCAAAATCAGTTTCAGGTTCCGACTCAGCTGGGGGAAGCATGGAGAATGAAATAGAAGATACCCTTATTGTCGGGGATTTACTGGGTTTCGATCTGCAGAACCATAAGGACCATGTTCGGATCCTTGTGGAAGGTGGGGGTGAAAAATGTTGTTAAAATGAACTGCATGTCCATCAATATTCGAGGAGCAAGGGGGAGCATTAAAAAATCATGGGTTCAAGGTTTAAGGAAGGCGCATAATATTAGCTTCGTCGCTCTTCAGGAATCACAAATTGAGGAGATAAGCTTGGATGAGATTAAAGGCTTCTGGGGTAATTTGTTTTTCAAGTTCGTTTCTCAACCTTCGGCTGGTAGATCTGGGGGGTTAATCTCTATTTGGGATCCTGCCAAATTTTCGGTTAATGATATCATTTTGGATCAAAATTTCATTCTCCTAAAAGGGAATATGGCTAACTGTTCTGATGAGGTTATGATAATGAATGTTTACGAGCCCCAATCTCCGCGGGATAAGGCTCTATTATGGAACAAGATCAGTGACTGGAAGCAACAATTAGGGGGTATATGGATGATTCTTGGTGACTTTAACGAAGTGAGATCTCAATCTGAACGATTCAACTCTTCTTTTTGTGCTTCTTCATCAAAGGTCTTCAATGATTTCATCCATCGGGCTGACCTTCACGAGTTTCCAATGGGAGGTGGCAGGTTTACTTACATGTCTTCGGATGGATCTAAATTAAGCAAACTTGACAGAATTTGGTGTGCTCGCGGTTTTGGGATAAGTGGCCGGAGTCAGCTGTCTCAATGCTTCCTCGGAAGTTCTCTGACCATGCTCCTATTTTACTGAAATCCTCCCCTTTTGACTTTGGCCCAATCCCTTTTAAATGTTTTAATTCGTGGCTTGACAAGCCGGATTTCTCTCAGGTTGTTGAGAAGGCATATAAGGAGGCTGTGGTTTTTGGCCCTCCAGACAAACGGTTCATGATGCGTCTAAAGGCTGTCAAGATGGCTATCAAGAATTGGAGATCTAATGGCAAAATTAAAGAGGAGGAGGAGATTGTAAATCTTGAGGATAACATAGATCGGATTGAGTCACACGCTGAATTGTTTCCTCTTACGGACGAAGAAAAACATCTCCGTATTCTATGGAAAAAGCGACTTGCTGCTCTTCAGGAAGCAAAGATCTTGGATCTAAGGCAAAAGTCCAGAATCAATTGGCTGAAGAAAGGTGATGAGAATTCCCGTTTCTTCCACAACTGTATCAACTCAAAAATAAAAAACTCTAGAGTAAACGGAATCATGGCTACCGGGGAATGGATAACCGATCCATCAAAAGTAAAAGGAGAGTTCCTGGATTATTTCGGTTCTAGATTCCTCGAAGGCTACCCTTCCAGGCCGCGGTTCCACAATCCCGGGTTCCATAAGCTTACTAGCGACTTGGGAGAAGCCATTGTCGCTCCTTTCTATCTGAATGAAATCAAGGTGGCGGTTTGGGAGTGTGGGGGAGATAAGGCTCCTGGTCCGGATGGGTTCAACTTCAATTTCATAAAAAAGTTTTGGCCACTGCTGGAGATAGACATTAAAGCGGCTTTGGACTACTTTCATTCCGGCACTCCAATCAGCCTGGGCTGCAACTCCTCTTTCATTGCTCTCGTTCCAAAGAAAACTGGGCCTCTGGTGATCTCTGACTTTCGGCCTATCAGTCTTATTGGCTGTTTAAATAAGATTGTTTCCAAAGTATTGGCTAACCGCTTGAAAGGTGTAATCGATCTGGTGGTTAGTAAGGAACATAATGCTTTTGTCCCTGGCAGAAACATCCACGACGGCCCTCTTATTCTATGCGAAATTGTTGCCTGGCTTAAAGCGGTCAAAAGGCCCTCTATGCTATTTAAAATCGATTTCGAAAAGGCGTATGATTCTGTCAGTTGGTCTTTTCTGGATTCTATTATGTCTCATATGGGGTTTCCCCCACTATGGAGAACGTGGGTTATGAATTGTCTGACATCTGGTAAGGCGTCGATTCTGGTTAACGGCTCTCCCACGGCAGAGTTTTCCCCGTCTAAGGGTCTTCGTCAAGGTGACCCTCTTGCCCCTTTCCTTTTTATCATCGTGATGGAAGCATTGCATCTTGCTTTAAACTCGGCTATCGCTGGCGGGGTTTTCAATGGGATTCGTTTGCCGGGGAATGGTCCTGTCATGTCTCACACATTTTTTGCGGATGATGCATTGATCATGGGGGAATGGTCATTCCAGAATGGGAGAAACCTTATGCGCATTTTGAGATGTTTTCAGATCGCCTCTGGTCTGAGAATTAACTTTGAAAAAAGCCAAATTTACGGGTTGGGAGTTGAAAACGTTGCTATTATCCGTATGGCGGAGTCTCTCCGATGTAAGGCGGGTGGATTTCCATTTACTCACTTAGGTGTCCCTATTGGGGCAAATATGAACCTTTCAAAAAATTGGGAACCTGTCATCCAAAAATTCAAATCTAAATTGTCTACATGGAAGATTAACTCTCTTTCTTTCGGGGGCAGGCTCACTTTGGTAAATGCTGTGTTGGGTGGCCTTCCCATCTATAACTTTGCTGTTTTCAAGGCTCCAGTGCAGGTTATAAAGAAGCTTGAAGGTGAAAGGAGGAAATTTCTATGGGGTGGTGAAAAGAAAATTAACTGGGTGAGTTGGAATGACATTCTACTTCCACGGTCTATGGGCGGTCTGGGAGTCATCAGCCTTAAAGAGGCAAATCTTGCTATGTTAGCTAAGTGGAAGTGGCGATTCAAAACCGAATCCAACTCCATTTGGGTTTCAGTGATTAAAGCCATCCACACACAGCAGCGAAAACCATGTTCTTTCCCTTCCAAAGCCGCGGTTGCTGGCCCGTGGAAGGTGATTGTGGGGGTGGACCAGGATTTACAAAAGGAAGGTGTCGTTTTCCAGCAACTTCTGAAAGCTAATGTGGGGACAGGCGAAACTATTTCCTTTTGGCACGATATATGGATTGGGCAGAAAGAGCTTAAAGTGGTTTTCCCAGACTTGTATGATCTTGAAAAAGAAAAATCATGCAAAGTAAATCAGAGAATGAAAGTAGAGGGATCTGCAGTGGATTGGATCTGGAATTGGAAGAGACATCCAAGAAGTCTGGAAGAATTGGGGCAATTGCAGCAGTTAGTCGTTTCGCTAACCGGCATTTATCCTAAATCGGGTCATGACTCGTGGGACTGGAAGGGTGGTGAAGGAGAAACGAAAAATTCTCTGTTAAGTCGTTGAGAAGGTTAATCCTCTCTCAGAAGTGGCCAAGAGATCTGGACCCGCTAGAATGGATCAAATGGGTGCCTTTGAAGGTCAACTGTTTTCTCTGGAAGGCAAGGTTAGATCGTCTCCCGACGAAAAGTGAGCTTGCGGTGAGAGGTGCGCTCCATGAGTCTACCGAATGTTCCATGTGTTTTGGTGCTGTGGAAACTGTTGATCACATCCTTAGGAGATGTCCTGTGGCTGATATGGTGTGGGCGGAGGTGTCTTCTTGGTGCAAATTGCCTTGCCAATTTCATCACTCGGTTAAGGAGGTAATGGCTCTTCCTCGTTTGGGTAATGGGTCGGCGGAAGAAAAAGAGGCCCTACAAGGAATTATTGGGGCGACGTTGTGGGTATTGTGGAATGCTAGGAATGGTCTGATTTTTAAGGAGAGAAAGATATGTGTTTCGAGGATATGTGATGATATTAGGCACTACTCCTTCTTATGGAGAAAGCATCGGTCTAGATCTACGGAGGTGGAATGGCACAAATGGTGTAATTTTGATTTATAATCTTTCTTTGTTGTATGCCTGTGGATTCTTAGCTTCTTGCTGGGATCTGTTTTGTTTTAATATAAGTTCGTTTGCTGTTCAAAAAAAAAAAAAAAAAAAAAACAAGCTTATGCTAAAATAAAAGTTTAGTTAAGTATAAAGTCCCAAGATCAACAAATGAGTCAGACTACATAATTTAAGATGCATAAATATAATAAATTCATATTTTCAAATTATTAGTTTAGATTTATAAATACAGGTGCACCCTTAACTATTTAAGTGATCGTCAACTAACAATCCCTTATCATTTCCAGCGGTTCGCCTTGAATTAAGAAAATTTGCTTACTAGAATCCAAAAAAATAAAAAAATAAAAAAGTTTAGAGTCCTCGTAAATGTGAAGACCAAAAGCGGAATGTTTTTATTTTTTTGTTTTTCGTAATTTGTTTGTTTTGTTGTTTTGAGTGTTGGAGGTTCTTTAATTTGTGTTTGTAAATTATTTAGTATCCCGTTAGTTTTGGTTCTAATCAAAATTCGTCGTTAAAAGGATGTATTATTATATATTATGACACCAACCCACAAAACAGATATAATATGTTAAAATAGAAAGACATGAATACATCATATCCAATAGACATCTTAATGTTTTCTAAATACTTCTTGAACATTAAATCTATGTCGTTTAGTACTTTTTTCAATAGCAACATGTCACCTTCCATGTGAGTGGTTCTTCCTTTATACAAGTAAATCCCTTTGGCAAAAGCATGTATAGTTTTGAAATCTATTTCAATGCATATATATATATATATATATATATATATATATATATATATATATATATATATATATATATAGGGATACATTCAAATGGAAACTATTATTTTGGAAAAAACCAAAGAAACTAACCCCAACCAATCAGAATTTTCTTTGTAATTATAATTGTTTAATTAAATATATTCACATCTAAGGGCATAATCGTAATTTTATGATAGAAAATTTAAAACATTCCCATATAACTGTTCCCTCTACCGGAAATATCAATTCCACGATGCTATCTTCAACCCCCTGCATCTGCTTGAAATCGGATGCAATTTATATTCACAATTAAGTGATCATATTCCATAAGCAGATAACGATAATCAGATTAAGGTTTATTGAAGATCTAAAATAGTTATTTGGAGAAGGATCATCGCATCGAAATGGGTACGTATTATATAACGCCGATGACCTGATGATTCTTGTGATTCTGTAAATTGAATGTTTTTTATTAATGAAACTTGAAATTAACTTTGTAATGGCATATTATAAATACTGATGAATAAAAACAATCAACTAATTGTCGATCTAAAATGTTGCAGGAGAAGATGGAGAACAGGAAAGAAGTCGATCAGGGATTAGCAAAGGAGAAACGAGCTTTAATCCGGTTAGAAATACAGAACCTGATGCGAATTCTTCAGGAGCAATTGATGGAATTGAAAATTTCGGGATAGGAAGCAATGATTCATTTATGGATATGATAATGTCGAATTTACAAACAATAGATAAAGGAAAAGGTATACTAAGAAGCCCGGAAGTTTCTGCAGAGTGGGACGATGATATGAACGTATGCAATGACGGAAGAATGCACGGTGAAAGTTTTGACACATTAAGAATTTTGGATGAATCAGGTATGTGATGTTCATTAGGATTATTTCACCCTATCAATTGAAAAAATGAATGGTGAATTATGTTAGAATGATAAAATTTGTAAAAAATCAAGTAATTTAATAATGATACTGAATGATTAAAATGTTCTTAGTTTTTATGTTACTGATTAAGAATAAACAATTACATAGATCTTGAACTAATTACTATGGGTATGATTTAACTAATATGCATCTATGCATAAAACAAATCGAAAATGATAATCGTGAAAAATATTCATTTAGAGGCAACAAACAGCTATTACAATAAGGTTTACGTAGTTCTCAAGTCATTTGTTTTAGACAACTCATATTCACAGGAAGAAGACAGACTACAAATTAGATGTTAATTAACTACTTTGTTTTTTTATGACTTACATTTAAATATAAAAATTGATTTAATGCTTTATTGATTTGGTTGTTTATAACTTGTTTCGCACTTAAAAATCATAATCTATACTCGTTCATGTTAACGCAGTAGATGAAGATTCAAACAAAGCAAATGAACCTACCGTTATTTACACCCCCAATGGTTCAACGTATTGGATTCCTGTTGTACCAGCAAATTTAAAGCATGTTGTTGGAGAATGTTATTCAACATTCCAAGAAGCTAAAAGATGTATGATGCATATGCTCATAGTGCAGGCTTTTCGACACGATGTGGCACTGTTAAGCGTAAAAAAGGAGATATAACACATCGTTATATAGTGTGTAATAAGTATGGAAAGTCGAGAACAGTACCTACTGATACATTGGAAGATAAAAGAGGTGAACCTTCAAAGAGAATGAGTAACTTCAGGATTACTAACTGCAAGGCAAGTGTAAAATTTAAAATCATACCTGAAAGTTCACAATATTGTGTGTATAAGTTTGTTGAGGCACATAACCACGATCTGCTGGATGTTGAAGACATGATGTTTAGTAAGGCAAGAAGACAGTTGCATTATGCAGATAAAAGGTACATTCTAAGACTGTCAACTTCGAATATAGGACCAAGTATTGCTTATAGACTTAGATGCTTGAGTAGTGGTGGTCATAGCCAGGTGCATGGGAACGTTGAAGATTATCGGAATTTTAGGAGAGATATGAACCTCTACATTGGTTCTAGAGATGCACAAATGCTAATTAACAGAATGGCAAGAAGAGTGAAGAACAACCCCAAATTTTCATTTGATTATAAAACAGACACAAATGAGCTGGTGCATGTGTTTTGGGCTGATGAGATTGCAAAGGCAAACTATGTGGCATTTGGTGATGTTGTAGCATTTGATGCAACTTACCGAATGAACAGGTACAATTAATGCATCTGTATAATTTTTCAAACTGTTTAAGGACCTTTAAAGGATATGCTTTTAAATATGAAGAAGATAATATAATGCAGGTATAAGATGGTGTTTGTGCCATTCACTGGGGTAGATCACCACACAAGAAGTGTAACCTTCGGGGGAGCTTTGATTAAAAGGGAAAACATGGAGTCATACAAAAGGATTTTGGAGGCATTTATTAAGGCTCATGGGAATCAACCGAAATTAGTCCTAACTGATCAAGACCCAACTGTTAAGGTTGCAGTGGAGACACACTAACAGAATCATCACACCGATTGTGCATGTGGCATGTAATGGACAAGCTACGGTTAAGGTAATTATTCAATAATTTAAATATTTTGATCTTATTATGTTTAAACATAGGCTTTATTTTTTGGGATGACAAAATTATTATTTATATGATTTACATAAATAGATTTCAGGGGATCTACTGGCGAATACGGATTTGAGAAGAAGAATCCATAAACTAGTTTGGAACACATATTTGACACCTACAGAATTTGAGGAAGGATGGCATAAGATAATAAACGATTATGATTTACATGAAAACAAATGGTTACATGATATGTATCAGATAAGGGAACGATGGATTCCCGGGTTTTTTAGGGAAATCCCAATGTGTTGTTTGATGAAAACAACATCAAGGTCAGAGAGTGCAAATGCCTTTTTCAGAAGACATGCTAATCCAGAAAACACATTGCTACAGTTCATGGTGAGTTTTGAGGGGGCGATGGATGATCAACGTTATAACCAACGTAAACTTGATCATGATACAAGCAACAAAACACCTACGTTCATGACTCAGCTACAAATAGAACGTTTTGCTGCAAAGGTATACACACATGATGTGTTTAAGGAGGTTAGGAAAGAAATTTGGAAGGGTGACACATCATGTGCTATCAAAATTTTACAACTGATGAGATCATTGATCTATACACAGTTACCAACAAAGAAAGGACAACAGGTTCAGTTAAAGACTTTAAGGTAATAGCTTTGCATTTTAAATCTGATTTATGAATAACATTATTCATTATACACCTGCAAATTCTTTATCTTTTATCTATTAACAGGTAAGCATCAATAAGGAGACACGAGAGACGGGATGCAGCTGCCTTAACTTTGATAGAATTGGTTTCCTATGCAGACATGTCTTCTGCGTGTTTAAGTATTTAGATTTGGATGTCATTCCAAATAGATATGTATTGAGACGATGGAGAAGGGATGCACTTTCTGATACAGGGGTTAAAGTGCATGAAACTCATAAAAGAACTAACGATGAGCGGGAGGAACTCTTCTGTAAGGCAATTAGTATTGTAGAGGATTGTGCATCAAGGCTGAGAGGAGATGTGGGTGACATGAGGAAATTTGTTGAAAAACTTAAATTAATGGAAAAGGAAATTTTCGAAAAAGTACCAGATGAACCACTTGAGAACAGCAATAAGGAGGTATTCAAGTCATTTTTTGACACATTATCTCCTGAAAAGGTTACTGTTATAGCACCGCAAGGAACAAGAAACAAAGGGTGTGGAACAAATAAGAGAATGATTGGCCCAGGAGAGAAAGCAGCAGCAAAACTTCAAAAAAGTTTAAGGCATTGTAACATGTGCGATACGTACGCATATCATGATTCAAGAAACTGTGATCAAAATCCCAAAAACATAAGGAAAAAGGAGGCCGAGAAAAAAAGAAACAAAGAGACACGTCAAAGAAAATACGTAAGTGATATTCAATTTATCATGGGGATAATGATGAGAGAATAGTAAGAATATGTAGTTTTATGGATTTGTAATGTAATTTGTACTTTCTTGTTATTCTATTAAGTCTAGCAATTTTAATTGGCAATTTTATGAATTGTAATGATGTTTACAGCATAGGTCGATGCATACATTAAGCGTATGCAATTGAGGAATATATGGTTTGAGGGTATGCATTTCATTATGATGTGAATGATCATATTATTTTTGTTTTCTATATATGCATCAATGCATAATGCATTACTACATACATGCATTAATGCATAAAAGTTAACTGTAAACTAATTTCATGAAACTACAGTGAATAAAGTATAATTAGAATATGTTATTTGTCAACAGACACAAACGCTTGGATGATGCATACACAACAAATTCATGTCAATAAATATCACCATGTTCCCAAAAAAATTAATTAGAAACATAACCGGCCAGGATAACAAATATTATGAAATAAATTAGAAACATAACGTGCTTGACCCATTCGTCTTGTTTGATGTATAACACAGCCCAGATCGACCCATTTATAAGTAAATGGGTAAAAATTGCCCCATGTAAAAGGTTGATATGTACACTTTGTATGCTAGTGGTACTTGCCTGATCTATGAGGAAGTCAAAGTGAGGGTAAAGAGAAGATGTGATGATATGTTTTACATAAATTAACTGATAAGTCATGTCAACTGCTTGAAATGCTGCATATGCAAAAGCAATAGCATTCACCGCTACGAGGTACCTATGTCAGCAGACGAGTTGATTAAAAGATACAATCAATAATGAGTACAACAAAGACTTAAAAAAAGCCTGTGTAAAAATAAATGGTTAAACAGATTGCTCTCAGGGGTAGCACAATGGACAGATCAAGCGGGTCAGGCTGGGTTGACCATCAAAACTGTTAAATTGAAGCAAAATTAAACAAAAATAACTACTAAATAGTAACAAATTAAGCAAATCAAAGGAAAATACTTTGAGTGATGTTGACGAAACACTAAAAGAAGAAACTTGATTACTATTATATAAATAAAGTTACCCTAAATTATTTAATAAACCTCAAATTTAACAAATTCTAAACTGAGAACCCTAAAGACTTATTTCTTTGATGAATCATCACAAACTTGATCCCAATTTTATCAAAGTATCCAATTGGTTTCAAATTTAACTAATCAAAAAACATCTGTAATACGAATCAATGAATCATACCTGTACTCTCTGTATCGATCAAACGAAACACCACTCCACCCTTGAGTTTTATCAGACGCCATCACCGAAAACGCATTATGCATTAATGCATCAATGCATAATGCATTTATGCTAAATGCATTAATGCATAAAAGTTAACTGTAAACTAATATCATGAAACTTCAGTGAATAAAGTATAATTAGAATATACAATATTATTAAGAAAATGATTAACAATATCTTGATATGCCTATTAATGAATTCGTTGAACAATACCATATTATAAAGCAAGAATGATTAAAATATCATTAGCATAGTTAATATAAAAATAAAAAAAAACAAAACATTAAGAAATAAATTTGTCAACAGACACAAACGCTTGGATGATGCATACAACACAAATTCATGTCAATAAATATCACCATATCCCCAAAAAAATAATTAGTAACATAACCGACCAGGATAACAAATATTATGAAATTAATCATATATGTGCATTAATGCATAAATGCGTAAAAGCATAAATGTGTAAATGCAAAGTGCAATGAAAGTGTAAATATAATGAAGAATGACCCAAACATACATAGCATGTAACAATCATTGGAACCAGCTTTATACAAATGTAAACTTCTGGAATAGGTGATGAGTTAAATAAACATAACCTAGTAATATAAATAAGGTATATTTTATAAAAAAAAATATAACCTATAATTATTGCATCAAGCAAATACCCGGCATATCTGGATCTATAGGATTCAATCCGCTTTATCAAAGTGTCAAGCATGTATTTGTACTCCTGAGGAATCAATATATATCAGCTTAGATGAAGGGTTCCGACTATTTTGAAAAAGATTGTGCATTGCTGCATAAAATTTCTAAACAAGAAAATTATATAAAGACAATATTATAAAATATTTGCTATCCTAACAGCCATATGATAGATGTATCCAAGTGAACCACATGTAATATTCACTACATTAACCTTGAGTTAAAATATAATATAAAGTATATAAGGTTTTGAAAATTATTAAGAATAAAAAACAAATGACCACTAAAATAATATTACAAGTTCTCAACAGAATGAAAATCTATTATCCTATGCATCTAACTATATAACAACATTAAAAGTATAAAATATAGGAAATGAAATTAAATGTGAAAATAATAAACATTACCTCCACAGTGGTAACATGCCCTTCCTCACTAACATCAACCAAGTTGCCCCTACCAAAACCACCTCCTTTTATTTCAGCTTCCTCACGTACCTTCATGTTAGCCAATGACCATCTACTACTAGGCAACACTATGTTGTTTTGCTTCAAGGAATCAATCTCCAACCCCTCAAGACAAATGAGCTAATAAATAGAAGTAAATTAGAATATTAAAATATTAATATATTTTATATTAAATATAACAAAATAAATAACAAGATAAAGTAATATTTTTACCATTAGAATAGTTATCGGCCCAGTGAAAGGTTTGCCCTTGTTGATATCCCAATTGAGTTTGCACATCTTCAACCTCTTGTGAATGAATGAACACCAATCAAGATTAGCTAAGTCAGGGCCAAGATTTAAACTCTTCAGCATCTTCAAATTAATCAATCCAGACTTGGTGCACTGGATCATGGTGGTGCATAACAACATTATAAGATCGAGCTGGAATTATCTGTCGGTTGATGAAGCTTTGAACATATTCTCCATTATATCTATAGCGGTAATGTTGGACAGCCCATACGGCTTCAACCATTCTTCAATAATGTTGATATTTGAATCGATGTCCATAACAGCATCGACTTGCCTACCACCCATGGGGAGTCCAATAACTTCATGAATTCTGTGAACAGTTACTGGAATACTCCCGTTTTGCACCCGTATGGTCATTGAATCCGGATCAAATGAATCTAGAACATAATACGCAAGCCTTGTAGGAATCCCATCAACATTAAAATAACGTAAGCGAATTAACCCCATCTCAAATAGGCACTCTTCTTGGGGGCTAGTGATGTTCTTCATAGCCTGGCAGAGAGGTCTAGGGCTGGAACGAATGAGAAGTGATGGCAATTTTGTTGTTGAAGGCTTTGGGTTGGGTTTGACTACGGGTGTCTTATCAGCCTTGCTCTTCTTACGTATCTCTGTTTCAGGTGTAGGAGTCTTCTGAATTTTTGGATCATCAACAAAACCATCTGTTGAAACTTTCACCTTCTTAGTTTTCTTTTTATCATCTAACAAGTCAAATATAAGAAATAATTAGACATGACATATAAATACATATTATCCGGTAAAAAAAGTCAGCTTTTAACCAGATGGTTAAAATAAAAAATTCAGAAAATAACTAACAAGGAACAACATAAAGACGCGCGATAAAATAATAAAGTTTAGCATACAAACATATACTCAACTTTCATAACATACAATGATAATCATCCTCCAAAAAATATACAAAATATGACTTAAGCTGACAATAACCATGACATAATTTGATTAAGTCGTTCAATCGACGCTGTTAGAAATATGTAGAATATAATATGTGCTTTGATGCACATTTTCTGTTGAAAAAAATAGGATCATGCTCAGTCACACCCTTACTACACACAAATTTTTTCAACATTAATGTGCCAGTTTCTGTCCCCAATACCAAACAACAATAACCAAATGCAATGAATTGAAATTAGTTTACGTTAGAAACACACCCTAATCTTACAAAAACTATTAAGATAGTAATTCAAGTCAATGATCATCATGTATGACACATTCAATTAACAAACAACATACCATTAACATCAATAATAAGCAATGATGTTATAAATGATTACCATTTTTTTCACGAATCCTTTTTTTCTTGTTATCCCCAATAAGCTCCTTCTTCTTAGAGTTCAACTTACTTCTTTGCAAAACCTCTTCAGCTGCGTGTACAATAATGCATCAAACACTAGAACTTGGACATATTAAAAGAAATTTTTAATAATGAAGCAATAATGACAATCATCCTTACCAATCATTTTCTTAGTGTATCGCCTAGGCTGATCTGAATTTGAACATAAAATAGGATTCGTGAGATTCCTTCAACTGATATGGGATTATATTGATTTCCTTCCCTGGTAAACAGATCAATATGTTATACTGTGAGCAAATACGTCTTTATTGATCAACAAATCCTACCGCATTGAAATTGAGTTCATCTCATAAAATCATTTACTAACATACATAGATTACTTTAATGATTACATTGTAGGTTAGATGAAAAATGATGACCTTTACGCTGAATAGAATGATCAGCAATAATAATGGGTTTGGACGACCCCCCGCTCGATGAGGAAATATGACATGGAGTCTTACGGGCTAGCCTCAAACTTTTGCGAGCTTCAAAAAGCAAAAAAAAAATGTATTAATATAAATAGTAAGTCAAATGTCAACACCATATTGTTATGGAAATAGATAGGATTTGAACCTGTTCTCATTATGGTGATCAATAGTAAAAAGGACCGAGACTTTAGGGATGCCTTGATACGTTGATCTGATGATACACTGAAAACAGATAATCGTCCATTTATTACAAACTATTACAAAAACAAAATCCATAATGGGGTGAACCAATTGGGAATCTAGAATCAAAAACTAATATCATAATAATGTATGAAACTGTTAATAAATAAAAAACAGACCTTTTTTGAACTATATTATAACATACAATAGCAGAATAACAGAGCAATCCACCAAATAAACAACATACATATGATTGTGAATATCATACAACCTATGAAAAATTGGGAATATTAATGAAATCAGCTAATATGGATGATATGAACAATGCCAACAAGTTTGAACAAGCCCCATACAATACATTTTTTTATAGAACCCAAAACACTCTTAGCAACAAAGAATAAGATTAGGTTTGTCACATCATGCTAAAATTCAATAATCCGTTGAACACACTACATTATACATCACATCATGCTAAAATTCAATAATCCATTGAACAAATATGGAGGATTTCAGTGCATATTCAAGCATACTCTTGAATTCATTGAACACAAACAGTGACGATTCAAATAAGAAAAACGAGCAATTTGAGTAAACTTATTCACAACTGAGACAAAACAACAATGCACAAATAAAATCGATATATTTATGTTTCTGAGAATGAGAAATGGTTAACAACATCATATAAAGAAATATTAAACATATGAAATTAGACATACCGATATATATGAGGATTTGATATGGAACACCAAGTCTCAGTCGCAAAATCAGGGTTTCAATTCTCTTCACCAATGTCGCTTATGCGGAAGCTTATATGGATTCTAACGGGGATGATTAAGTTCGGATAATCGTATAGATGGAGATTTGCATGTGAATTTGTTGAATTGTTGAGAAATCAAAGGAAGTTTTGGAGAAAATACGTAACTGATTCTAACGTGGGGAGTATAAATTTGGGGGATTTCATATTTTGATTTCCGATTTTAGCCCTGGTATATGAACTGCACTAGTTTTTAAAGAAATGGAAATTACAATTTTGCCCTTTTTCATATTGACCATAGATTAATAAAATGTATGGCCAAGATTGGTTTCTTTAGTTTTTTCAATTATTTTAGTTTTCATTTGAATGCCATTATATATATATATATATATATATATATATATATATATATATATTTATATTTGTATGTAATTATTAAAAGAAAGTTTTCAACAAAATATATCGAGAGCATTTTAGAAGTCGGGTTATTCGGCTAAATGTTTGACATCCATTATGCTTTAAAGATTTAACTTTAGAACCAGTTTCGAAAAAAGCGATGATAAAAATATAGAACATTTATTTGATGTTTTACTTGTAGGTCTTGACGTTTTACTTATCATATTTTCTAATATTTCGATTAGCATTTTTTATTACGCCACCTAGATGTTTTTTAACACATCTAGCCTGATATGATAAGCACGTGATTTACCTTAACGATGCAAACTAATAACCGTTAGACTAAAGAACAAAAATAAAATAAACCATATACATAAATGTTGTTCATTGTAATTGTTAAAAATAAAAGTTGAAAAGTAAAATTACTTGTAAAGATAAAGATCATTTTGTGTAATTTACTCTATTATTATCTAAGATTACTTGCTTCGATTAGTGGATTATTTGGGCTTAAAAATAAGAAAAGAAAATGCTATTTTGTTGTATTGGACATGGACCTAACCTAACTAACCAAATTAAATAGCAATTCGGGTTTTGGGTTTGATCTAGTTTGGTTTTCGGTTTATTTTGTTTTAAACTGAATAATAAGCACCCTTAACAAACTAATGTTTTAAATTCTATACATGTTATATTCACTCTTCTTGTCCATACCATTAGACCGTTTTAGCACACAGATTCCATAGAATCATTATTGTTGTTACACAAATTCTAATCAAGAGATTAAGGTTCGGTAACAGTGCAAGGGTGAAGTTATTATTAAAGGCTAAGGCTGTGGTTCAGGACTTGGAACTTTGACTGGGGAGAGTATGGGCTGTTCAGCAGTAGTTGAGCCTAGGCTTGACTTGGCAAGGATGCCTGCACACCAAAGACAACACCGTGAGCCTCGCCACGGGCAGAAGGGATTTCTCCCCGTGACCACACTCCGACGTGAGAATAAGTATATCTCCTAAGAGAGTTTAATAGGATAGATTGAAGTGAGAGTGTTGAGAGCAAGATGTGATGATATGATCTGAGATGATGTTACATGTTGAGTGAAGGGAGTTTTTATAGTCTTTGTGAGCTGAAGCAATATACAACTCGATTCTATCTTTGGTAACTTGTAGTCAACGAGCTGGGTCTGAGACTCCTGAGTCAGAAGGTTCTACCCCTTTTTGGTGCAAAGGGTTTCTGACTAGCAATTAATGTTATTTGTCTCTGTAGTTGACCTTGGGAGTTTGTGGGCTACTCTGGCCTTCTACCTGGTTCAGGGGTTTGGCCTGGAGTGTTTTGTTGTTATATGTCAGCTGCTTATATTCCTTGGCAACCAATGACAAGCTTCCTTTGGTACTCCCTTGTTTACCTCTTATTCTCGCAAATAGTTTCTAAGTGTTGTTGTGGTTTAAGCTAGTGATTAGTCGCGGTTTACTTTGGACTTATCTGGTTTCTCCAGTCGCGGCTTACTTGGGCTCGATGGCCTCACCAGCCGCGGCCTACTTGGGCTCGATGGCCTCACCAGCCGCGGCCTACTTGGGCTCGATGGCCTCACCAGCCGCGGCCTACTTGGGCTCGATGGCCTCACCAGCCGCGGCCCCCTATGAGAATTGGGTTCACCTGCCGCGGCCTCTCTTGGGTTATTTGAGTTCACCAGCCGCGACCTACTTATGGCAATTGGGTTTGCCAGTCGCGGACCTTTTTTGGGATAATTGGGCTTTCCATCCGCGGCCTCCGATGGCATGACTGGGGTTCCCAGCCGTGGCTCCCTTTGGGGTGGTTGGGCTTCCCAGCCGCGGCCTTCACCTTGGGCTGGGTTGGTTTGCAGTCGCGAACCATTTTTGGTCCGGGGCTATACCCCTTCATGTCCTCCAGTCCAATGTTATGGTTTTCACCATATCATTGGAATAATAAAAAATCTTAGTTGGTACCTGACGGTTGCACCCGTTCTATCTTATCATTCCTTTCTTCTTTCGATTTGACTTGTTCATCTTGTGGCTTGTACCAACCGTTCCTAGCCGCCGAAAGCACATGAGCGATAACGACCCTACTTACTTGGGTGATCCACCCAAAATAGTTCGCCGAATAGGATTAGGCGGACCTGGGCTGAAACCGAGAGGAACATCCCCCAGTGTTGTTTCGGCCGCGGCTTGCGAGGGAGGACCCTCGGCCGCTGCTAGGGTTGATGTTGGTGAGCAGTCGACTGAGGAAACTGGCCATTCCTCGTCTGACTCAAGTGGACAGTCTGCTAACGGGCGGGGTGACTCTGTGAAAGGGAAAGCGGCTGCTTCTGCTGAGGATACGAGCTTGGATATGGGTGAATGGTTTGTTCCTGACTGAGATTTGACGAATGGTTCGGTGTTTAGGACCCAGAATCATGCCGGGAGTTCATGTTGCTTCGCGCACTCCTACCGAGTTTTATCATGTGGAGGGTTTGAAAAATAGGGAATTGTCGAATGCCGGTTGTTCTGCTATTGTGAATGGACTTTTCTCTTTTGTTGAAATTCATAGGAGTTGGGTCGAGAGTGTCAGGGAGATTCGAAATTTCAAGAAACATGTGTCCAAGATGGAGGGTGAGAATGCTTCTCTCCAAATCCGTTGTGATTCTGCTGATGCTAGTAAAGAGAAACTTACACAGGACCTTGGTGGTGTCCGTGAGGAGCTTTGTATTCAACAAACGACCGTGAAACGTCTTTCTTCCGATTTGAGAGAGAACAATAAGACTTCTGAGGACCGCATATCGGTACTTTAGAAGTAGGTTGCACGACTTACAGCTGAAAAAATATGGCCCATCTCAGATGGTATTGGTTTGGCTTTTAACATGATCCGTGACAGTGACGAGTGTCTTGACCTTCTTGCTATTATCAACAGTCTTTCCGACAAAGTGGGTTACAACGCCGGTTTATCAGACGGTATCCGTCTTGCTGCTGAGGGCAAAAAACCTGAGGATGCCAAGAACTTTGATAGGAACGCACTTAGGAAGCTTCGGGTTGAGTCTGAGCGGTTTGACCACTCCGTCTTCCCCATGGCCGAGACAATTGCCGCCATGTGTGATTCCGACCTTGAGGAGATTAAGGCCTTTTTAGCCCCTCCGGCTCCGGGCCCTGTTGGTGTTTAGATGATTCGTTTGTACTTTCCTTTTATGTTGATGTAATGTTTCCGAACTTGTACCTTGACTCTTGTGATGTCTCTTGCTATTTTGCTAGTGATGCTATGCTTGTATGTTTATGTTTATGGATGACATCTGGGTTTATCGTGTATGTTTTACCAAGATTTGACTCGATTGACTATGGTCATTGCTTGGGTATTGCCGACGGCCTCTGGCTGCGGCTTTACTGGGCTTTGTCCAAAATGTATGCCAATACTTGACATTTGAAGAGACATTACTTGGATGCGTTTAAGGATTGACCCGTAACTAATGTGGACATCCGCCGTGTTGCGAGTAGTTAGGTTTTCTCATGCTTGTGCAATCACGTGATGGTTGTTTTCCGGCTAAATAACCTCTTTGCATTATCTGCCCAATATAGGTAAGTATTTTAATTGATTTCAATATTGTCTACTCAAACATAGTTGAGCAAGTAATCAGCTTGTAGTGCCTTCTACGCAGACATGGTAGGATGGTTTGGCTAATTCAGATATGGTTGTGAAATTGGCATTGATATTATTTACTCAAGCATAGTTTATTTAAATGATTTCAATTTATCGACTCAAACATGGTTGAGTGATTCAGATGACTTCAAACTTATCTCCCCAAAAAATGGTTGGGTGATTCAATTATTTTCATGTTTATTGACTTAGACCTGGGTGAGCTTTTTGATTGCGTTATCTATCAAGCATCATTGGGTGATTCAATTGGTTTCATGATGACTAGCTCAAGCATGGTCAAGCCATTTGTTTGCTTTGATATCATCTACCCAAGCTTGGTTACTTGCTTGATGTCATGGTTATTAACTCAAACATGATTAAGTTACTTGGTTGCTTGTAACATCATCTATTCAAGCTCGATTACTTGCTTGATTTTATGGTTACTAAAATCAAACATGATTAAGTGACTTGGTTGCTTGTAACATCATCTACCCAAGCTTGGTTACTTTCTTGATTTCATGGTTACTAAACTTTAACATGATTGAGTTACCTGGTTGCTTGTAACATCATCTACCCAAGCTTGGTTACTTGCTTGATTTCACGATTACCAAACCTTAACATGATTGAGTTACCTGGTAGCATGTAACATCATTTTCCCAAGCTTGGTTACTTGCTTGATTTCATTGCTACTAACTCAGACATGATTGACTGTTACTTGGTTGCTTGTAACATCATCTACCCAAGCTTGGTTACTTGCTTGATTTCACGGTTACTAAACTTTAATATGATTCAGTTACTTGGTTGCTTGTAACATTATGTACTCAAGCTTGGTTACTTGCTTGATTTAATGGTTACTAAAATCAAACCATGATTGAGTTACTTCGATTATGCTTAACACTATCTACCCAAGCGTGCTTGGGTGATTTAATTAATTGCTTTCAAAGTTGTCCACCCAGACGTGGCTTGGTGGCTTAATTGCTTTTAACGTTTTCCACCCAGACGTGGTTGGGTGGTTGGGTGGCATAATTGCTTTCAGACTTGAAATACACCATTTGTTACATATAAATACAAGTAACACATGTGAAGCTAGGCTCCATTCCATGTATGCAGGATGGTGGCGAGATCTAGTTAAATGAGTTCGTATGCGCCATCGTTCCCAACTTCCTTGATTGAATAAGAACTTTAACTTAGGCCTGCCAATTTTAAGAGATTTATTGGAGGCAGCATACTCGAGTTTCATAGAGCAAACTGTCGCATCTCAACACCAGCTCCATCTAGCCACCAGCCGTGGCTTAACACAGTCGAAGCTCACATTAGTCAAAGGTCAGCACCAGCTGAAGCTCACACCAGCCAAATCTCAGCACCACCTGAAGCTCACACTAGTCAAATCTCAGCACCAGCTGAAGCTCACACCAGCCAAATCTCAACACCAGCTGAAGCTCACACCATCCAAGTCTCAGCACCAGCTGAAGCTCACACTAGTCAAATCTCAGCACCAGCCAAATCTCAGCATCAACCACAACTCATTCCAGCCGAAGCTTACACCAGCCGCAACTCACATACACAAAAAGAAATCTCAGCATTAATCATGAGGAGAGAGATAGGAACCGAATTGGAAGCACTTTTGTGTCGTTGCCCCAGCCTTCGATGATTTATCCCGACAGGGTTGCAGCCAACAAGCGCTCCAACATATAAACATTTTAGAAGGTTGAGCATATGAGTCTTGGTTTAGGCAAATAATAAGCAGTGCTCTGTGCTTAATTTGATGTAGAATAGTTGAATGTCATGGTAATTAACAAACAATAATAGAAATTTGACAGGCTCACATGGCCCTTTATACACATGTTAGGTCAATCTTTACTATATTATAGTTATCTAGTTATGACTACGTCCATTGTATTTATTTATTTAACTTCTCACGCCTAAGAACTTTTTCGTATACATAAAAGAAATACCTTATTTAATTTGAAGTAAATGAGTTGCAACTCTTGTAGTAATTTGAACACTATAGTAGATAGAAGCAAGAACTTTATATTCTCTCATTCAAGAGAGTTAAGATAATGGATGTGGATTTAATATTGCATGAACAAAAAATAGTTATATCATGCAGTAATTATGTTATTTAAATAAAAAATCTCATGAACCACATATACAAAGTGGTTGTAATATTTATGACTAATAAAATCAGAATTTAAGTTGTGCTCAGATCATCAACATATACAAAATAGTAAAGAGTGGCTATGCTTTAACATATATTAAGGATGCAGGAGATGACACAAATAGTCCCGTTGCATGTATACGAGTGTTTCAGATATATGTGCGAATAAGCTTACCACATGAATATTTATCATATTCTATTTTTAGCATTTAATAAAAAATTAAGTTTTGAAACAAGTAATATTGTTAGTTTTCACATATCTAACAAATTCCATATAAACATATGAACGAGGATGCCTTTAGTAAAATATGGTGGAGATAGTTCGAGACTTGAAACCTGACAACTCAGAGTCGTGGATATAGATCAAAATATCTTGTAGAGTGTACCACAAGCATAGATCTGGCCGTTGTGTGGAGAACGTGAAATGCATTTTGTTCAGGTCCCACGGATGGCGCCAAATGTTGCTACACAAATTCTAATCAAGAGATTAAGGTTCGGTAACAGTTCAAGGGTGAAGTTATTACCAAAGGCTAAGGCTGTGGTTCAGGACTTGGAACTTTGACTGGGGAGAGTATGGGCTGTTCAGCAGTAGTTGAGCCTAGGCTTGACTTGGCAAGGATGCCTGCTCACCAAAGACAACACCGTGAGCCTCGCCACGGGCAGAAGGGATTTCTCCCCGTGACCACACTCCGACGTGAGAATAAGTATATCTCCTAAGAGAGTTTAATAGGATAGATTGAAGTGAGAGTGTTGAGGGCAAGATGTGATGATATGATCTGAGATGATGTTACATGTTGAGTGAAGGGAGTTTTTATAGTCTTTGTGAGCTGAAGCAATATACAACTCGATTCTATCTTTGGTAACTTGTAGTCAACGAGCTGGGTCTGAGACTCCTGAGTCAGAAGGTTCTACCCCTTTTTGGTGCAAAGGGTTTCTGACTAGCAATTAATGTTATTTGTCTCTGTAGTTGACCTTGGGAGTTTGTGGGCTACTCTGGCCTTCTACCTGGTTCAGGGGTTTGGCCTGGAGTGTTTTGCTGTTATATGTCAGCTGCTTATTCCTTGGCAACCAATGACAAGCTTCCTTTGGTACTCCCTTGTTTACCTCTTATTCTCGCGAATAGTTTCTAAGTGTTGTTGTGGTTTAAGCTAGTGATTAGTCGCGGTTTACTTTGGACTTATCTGGTTTCTCCAGTCGCGGCTTACTTGGGCTCGATGGCCTCACCAGCCGCGGCCTACTTGGGCTCGATGGCCTCACCAGCCGCGGCCTACTTGGGCTCGATGGCCTCACCAGCCGCGGCCCCCTATGAGAATTGGGTTCACCTGCCGCGGCCTCTCTTGGGTTATTTGAGTTCACCAGCCGCGACCTACTTATGGCAATTGGGTTTGCCAGTCGCGGACCTTTTTTGGGATAATTGGGCTTTCCAGCCGCGGCCTCCGATGGCATGACTGGGGTTCCCAGCCGTGGCTCCCTTTGGGGTGGTTGGGCTTCCCAGCCGCGGCCTTCACCTTGGGCTGGGTTGGTTTGCAGTCGCGACCCATTTTTGGTCCGGGGCTATACCCCTTCAATTATCATTATTTTAACTCAGTATAATTTTAGTTATACTATGTATATACTTAATAAATTTACACATGCCTTCGTATTGAGAGGTGTTAAATTAAATGATTATTTGTTTTATTTAATTGATTAAGTATTGAAGTTTATTTGCTTTTGAATTCCTCAAAACTTTCATCATATTATATCTACCTAACAAAAACTTATAATATCACATATACTCAATTTATATTTATAGCATTTTATATAGTCTTTTTATATTCCATAGTTTAAAGCGTAAAAATGAATGACAAGGTATACTATTTATACTATCAATTAGATTTATTTAAGTATAATGTTATGTAATATAAAATTTTAAATTTCTGGATACATATTTAATATTCTTTTAAGTGTAATGTTTTGTAAAATTGTATAGGTGTAGATATGAAATTAATACTTTTAATATGTGCTCTTTTACATGCTATTAGAGTACATGCATACGTGCATGATTTAAGTATTGTGTCATCACATGTGGGTTGGTCTAACCATGTGTACAGGCAATAAAGTGGCAAATATTAGCAAGCAGACAAATGGGTTTGTAGTTTGTTGATGCTCTTCGGAAAAAAAAACACAACGAAAATGCAATGAATTTGATTTTCAGGTTGGAGTAATATATATCTATACTATATATAAAACATATGAGAGGGGTATTTTAACATACCATAAAATTAAGAACACTTACTATATTTAATGCATTAGATACAACTACTTTTGAGGGTAAAAGAGTATTTATAACGTTATTTACAAATTACCCCTTATAATTAGTTATAAAATAACCTTACACTTACTAACACTTGCATAAAATTATATATTATCTACTAATAAACTAAAAAAAACTTAATATGTTTTAAGATTTCAGCTTTATCTTTTAATCTATCACATTTAAAAACGTCTTGAGACTACAACTTAACCTATGTTTTTTAAACGTTTTGGTGTAAACTTTTTGCTGAATGGATCTATATTTTGTGAGATACAATAAGTTAATGTATATATGTACAAGTAGTCATGCAAAACTCATTTATTTGGTATTCTAAATTCTAGTTTAAAAAAAACATAATAGACTTCTGTAAAACTATTACACGAATAACAAAAGACTAAATGCACGTGCCGGATGTAAAATGACACCCCGTTGCATTGCGCGGGCACCCTTCTAGTCATTCTCTAAGGTTTATGGTTATGGATTTGAAAGTTATATAAGGTTTAGGTATAAGGATATAGGTTGAAAGTGATATTTGTTATTTGGTTGAAAGAGATGAATAGTTTTTAAAAACTAACAAAAATAATACATTTTATATTATTATAAATTTAAGTATGGGTTAATGATGCGGATATTCCATGTGATAGTGCGGGTTACAATTGTGATCCTAAGTTAATTTTGCTAGACTCGTCTTGCTTACGATATATAACTCTCGCCATCAACCTTTAGCCTTTAATTGAACATCTTAAAGCTCTAATACCATTAAAAGATTAATTGGCACCCTAGTGTTGAATCTAAGTTTGTCACTTTGCATTGAAATGGATAAAATTGGTTTAACATGATATAATCATATTTATAAACCTAATAATTAACCTTGAACCACATGTAACCTTATTAGACTCATATACAACTAGTAAAAAACTAAGTCAGCAAAAACCTTCTATGGTGTAATTAAGGACGACATTTATAACATTTTACGCAAATCCCATATCGACCTGGATAGAAAAGATTTCTGATTCATAAGAAATGTCCTGCCTCTAATATCACCTAACGCGTTTTGGACGTGATGAGAACTTCACAGTTAAGCGTGCTCATGTGGAAGCAATCCATGGATGGGTGACCTCCCTTGAAAGTTTTCACCCGAGCAACCAAAAACAAAAACCGTGAGCTTCTCGTGACTAGAGCGGACAATATTGGTGGTATGATAGATCGGGTGTTATAACATTATTACCCATGTACTTGCACAAGATTACACTAACAAGATAAATCAGTAAACCACTGCCAAAACTTGATCTACTATACTTTTTGGTTTGTGAATTGGCGGAATGGCTAGGGCTTTTAAACATAATACTATAATAGTGTATATCAGTCTTTTCATTAAAAATATATTTTGATGTCCGTAACAAAATGTATAAATGGTGAAGACTAAAAATGTATTTTCTTTAAACATATGATAAAAACAGTAATATGATCTTTTTAACATATTTATATTCTGTGTCATTGACTCTTAAAACATTTAAATTGTCAAGTATAGGACACGATATTTTTTATTGCTGATTAGATTTCATGATAACCTTTGAAAAAATATCCCCCAAATAAAATTAGATGATATACGCAATATGGATAAATTTAGATAGCCAATGATTAGTATTGTAAGCAATATCAATAAAACATATAAAAACATATAAAAACATGAATTATTTGTTATCTTTAACGATAAAATTAGTATTATCTTTCTATAATTTTCTTTTAACTGATTAGATTATAAATATTAAAACCGTTAACATTCTTCATCAAATATTTTCTTTTATCCAAACCAAGAGGTCGATGATTGTTGATCATTTGATAAAAATATCGTGATGAATACAATTATAAGAATGCAAACATATAAAAGATAAAGAAATCCATCATACATCCATTTTGTTTACAATAACATACTGCAAAGACGTATTCAATCAATAGTTACACTGCACCTTATTAATTTTTTTACACATAATTCTTTTAAAAAATAGAAATATTATACTTGCTATATTTTATTTATTTGTTTTATAGAAAGCAAATGATAAGGTCTCATATCATCACTCCCACGCACTGCCCACCCTTATCCACTTCATAAAACACCACCAAATTCCACTTTTTAGGCCAAATTAACTCTTTTCATTTCAAGTCAAAGATGCCACTTTATTGTTTTTCTTCTGTTTTTCCATGTATATATGCAATTTTATCACCACTAGATGATAAGAATATGTTCAAATTATATAACTACTCATAAGATTTAAGGGTCCTATTATCTTTATTCTTTACAAATCTAATATCACATCCAAACGGCCGTGTGAGTTTATCTCAAACGGACGTTTAAAAGATAGGAGCCCATAAAATTTAACGTATATAATATATAAAAGTCGTTTGACAAAACTAAAATGGTCGTTTAAAAGGTAGGAGGACCACGTGATTTGAAATAACCTGTAAACAAGTGTTTGACAACAATATCAAACGGGCATTCAACCTGCAAACTACAATTTGGTAATTAAATGGTCAAATGATCGTTTAAGCTGGTGTAGGTACAACGGCCCCCAAGTTTAGAAGTCTAAATTGATGATAAAATGGCTGGGTTAGACTAGATTAATTTGATATGAACGTTTGGTTGTCAAGCCAGTTATCTCTGTGGTAAGTTTTCTGATAATTCAAATTCTAAAGGCATCTTTCTTTGCATCAATTTATGATGTATTTAGCGCATACACACACACATGTAGATTGTTTAATACAAAATTAAATGGACAACTACGATAACTTCATACGTATTACTTTAAATATGATACAAATGACAGTCCTTTAACATGTGTTCTTCTACCACAACATGTTACAATCTATTATACACTATATACAAATGCTTTATGCTTATATGATTTTGTGTGTGTGTGTATATGCGTATGTATGGCATGAAATACAATGTCGTTAGTTTTATGTTTTCTTTAGTTGGGCAGTGTTTGGATCAGATTATGTGGTGTAATGATCTTTAATTGAATCGTAGTGCTTGTAGTACGTCATGAATATAATATTACCGTGTCTTTTTGAATAATAAAAGATTAAAGAAGACTTGAATATTAATAATAATTAACTTTATTAAACATTGTGAGCTAATAACTTTTGTGAAAGCAAGGCATGATCTTTTACTGATATGATAAAGAACATTTAACAAGAAGACCTTATCAAAAATAAAACGCACTTGTAACACACGTCAATTCTACAGGCCGCCAAACTAATCACAATGAGTTAAAAGAAACTATATTTATCGGATCACTTATCCGATTAGCCTGTAAGAAACCGATCTTTTTGTAACAATTTAAATAGTTACAAAAAGCTCCAATCTGTATTTGATATAGAGGTTATTATGTCAGCAATAGTATCACTATCTATGATTAATTAAAATTCTTGGTGCCTTCAAATTTATATATAATTAACATGTTAGATTGGATTATTGTGATACCATAGATATAATAGAAGATATCTAACCTGCATGTTATTTATAGGTTTGACGAAGAACAACGAAGTTGTTGGATAGTAAAATGGTCAGAGATCAAGCACTAGGAATAGAAAGAAGTATGAGTTAGTTAAATCTCGATATTGATTTAATCATGTATTTTTTTTAATTAAGCAACCTATATATATATATGGTAGGTATATAGCCTTAGTTACTAAATGAAACAAATTTTATTTTGTGTTTAACATAAAACTTGAGATAACTATAAAAAGAAAAATACTGCTTTTTTAGAATGGTTGTGTTGTCATTCTACTCAAACGCTCAATCTCATAGACAGAGATACCACGATACACATCAAATATCATTCACTACAAGTCATTTAATAAAAAAAAGTTTAAAAAGAAACTTTACAAGATTAGAAAAAAAAAACATCAAAACTTTAGTAATTTTGATGGTAAACAAATTTAAGTAACTTTATTGAAACACAAAAATAACCTGATTACTATTAAGTGATATATATATATATGTGTTTGTGTGTGTGTACTCAGATTTGATTTGATGGGTTTGCAAGCGTTAAAAATAATAAAAACTATGAGCTTATTAGGGATCGATTTGCAATAAAATTACGGTGGCTGCAAAACCAGCGACTGTCACTAATTCGGTTACAAATCATTCGTAAAATTCACATCTTCTTACACCATGATCGCAAAGGTTTGGATTGTTTCATTTCATTGACACATAGGATAAGAGAAAACTAAAATAAAGAACCTAACCAAAATTTATCTTTTAACGATGGTCGCTAGAGCTGTAAACAAAGCAACTATTTAGCAAAAAGTTCGTGAACCGTTCGACGGAAAGTTCATTTATTGTTCGTTCGTTTAATAAATAAACGAATGTGAATAAGAAAATGTTGTTCGTTTAATTAAACGAACGAATATAAACAGATGTCATATTCATTTATTTATGTTCGTGAACGTCTGAACATGTTTGTTTATTTTAGTTTATCTAAAAAGTTTTGTATTTTATTTTTTTATTTTATTACTTTTTAGTACTTGAAAACTATGAAATTTTAGTTATACTATGCGTCTCAACATCCTCTGTTTGACTTATTTTAGTTTCAGTTTATGCTAAATCTTGAATATTTTTTTTTAATTTTTATGTTAATTATGTTTATGATAATTATGTGAAATAAAGTCCTGCTACTTTTCACGTACTATCATAATCTATCTATTATAATAAAAGAATGTTTTCGAAAGAAAAAAAATATCGTAATCTATCTATTATAATAAAATAAGGTTTTAGTTGGACACTTGACATAATTCTAGAGCTTTTAATTTTAATTTTTCATCTATCTCTCCTATTAAATACTTACATTAATTATAAATAATATTATTCAATTTTTTAGATTAAATATAGTTTTTTAGTAATTTAAAAAATAGTTCTTTTTATAAATGTAATTTCTAAGGAAACATTTGTTACCACTAGAATTTTTTCTAAAACATCAATCTCTTTTAAAAATATGAAATATTTAAAAGTTAGTGTTGTTAAATACTAAATCTATCCATTATAATAAAATAAGGTTTAGTTGGACACTTGGCATAATTCTAGAGCTTTTAATTTTAATTTTTTCGCATATCTCTCTTATTAAATACTTACATTAATTACAAATAATATTATTTAATTCTTTTTAGATTAATTATAGTTTTTTAATAATTTAAGAAATAGTTCTTTTTATAAATGTAATTTCTAAGGAATCATTTGTTACCACAAATAATATTATTTAATTCTTTTTAGATTAAATATAATTTTTTAATAATTTAAGAAATAGTTCTTTTTATAAATGTAATTTCTAAGAAATCATTTGTTACCACTAGAAATTTTTCTAAAACATCAAACTTTTTTAAATATATAAAATATTTAAAAATTAGTGTGTTAAATAATAAAATTTTTATAAACTAAAATAATTAAAATTCAGAGTAATAATGAGGTTTTATTTGGGAATAATAGTTTTTTAAGATAGTTTGTTTTGAAACAAAATGTTTGAATTTTTTTCTAAAAAACAAAGAAATTATTTTATTACCATAATTATTACTCATAAGTAATTTAATCGTATCCTATATTACAATATTATTTTATAATTAGTAAATTTTCATTATTATTTATTTAATATTTATTTATCTAACTCGTGTAATACACGAGATAATAACGTAGTGGGGTATATATGCAAAATTGCAAACTTGGTATCCTCCAAATGGTCAACCATGCAATGTTAGGATGCATGTACTACAAATTTCCTTTTCTTTTTCGGCGCAACAATGTAATAAACAACCCTAATAATTCGTTAAATTTTTTTATTTGAAATATATATTTTCTTAATCTTCAATTTAAACAAAAAACACATTAACACACACGTGTTTGAATATTATTTTTGGGTATATATTCCGATTTTATACGATAAAATTATTAGAGATAAAATTATAGTTCAAATTTTGATTAAACATATAAAAATATTACGTAATAACCCTTTTAATTCCTTTCTTAATTTGCCCCAAAAAAGCCCTATACCACTTTTCAAATTTCAATTAACTTTAATTCGATTCATTAATTAGTTGTATTTCTTTTATATTCCTAATATACTTTTAATCATTTCTTAACCACTAAATACATCATTAAATTATATGAATTTGTTAAGATAACTTTTGTAGAAATAAAGTAATTGAGAAATAATAATAATAATAATAAAAGATTTGATGAAAAAAGGGGGCTTGTCTTTTAGGACAACTACTTAAGAGGAAAGATAGCCCCCAACCTCAAACTCAAGGCAACCTTCTTAAACTCCTCATTACCCTTCAATTTCTATTTTCTAACAAGCAAAGTAAAGAATTCCCACTACAAAAACCACATATACATACACACATACACATACATATACATATACATATATATACATACATACATACACCATCATCTTCCTCCTCTTAATCTCTATTTCTCCCTCTAAACATATGGAAGTTTGTCTTAGAACAATTCTCACTGTGCAATGTGTTATTGGACTTGTTCTATCTCTATCAGGTTTGTTGTTTGTTCGCGATATATATCAGATAAAATATATCGGTTGTTCGTTAGATAAAATACATCAGTCTAGATTTGTTACGTCGATAATTAAGATACGTTATAAGTTATAACTATATTTATCATATCAGTTAATTTTCCTTTCTGACCATTTGGTTGTTCGCGATATATCTTATGTGGTTTCATTATTATTACTGTTACTGTTATTATTATTATTATTTTTTGTGTCGTTTATTTTTGCATGTTATTGATGTGATTATTGTTTGTGTTCATAGGGTTCGGATTTGTTGAATCACTTGGTATAAACTACGGTCAAGTCGGGAACAACTTACCGCCACCCGACAAAGTTCTCGTCCTTCTCGAGTCACTAAGGGTCACGAAAACCCGAATCTACGACACGAATCCCGACATCTTAAAGGCGTTTGCGGGTTCAGGGGTCGAACTGATCGTCACGGTGGAGAATGACATGTTAGGGCCGTTAATGGACCCTCAACAAGCGTTACAATGGGTGACTACACGTATAAAACCGTATTTTCCAGCGACGAAAATCACCGGTATAGCCGTTGGGAATGAGGTGTACACCGGAGATGATATGACACTTGTGAATAATTTGGTTCCAGCCATGGTTAGTTTACAACGAGCCTTGACTCAACTAGGGTTGCAACAATATATTCAAGTGTCCACACCCTCGTCGCTAGCGGTTCTAGCTAACTCGTACCCGCCATCCGAAGGGGCGTTTAGGCCCGAGATTACGACGATAATGTCACAACTTTTACATTTTCTTTCGGTCACGAAATCGCCATTTTGGATCAATGCATACCCTTATTTTGCTTATAAAGATAGCCCTGATAAAATATCATTAGATTACGCGCTTTTCAACCCGAATTCGGGCATGATCGACCCGCATACCAACATGCATTATGATAACATGTTGTATGCTCAAGTGGACGCGGTTATATTCGCGATGGCCCGGTTAGGGTACGGTGGGATCGAGGTTCGGGTATCGGAAACCGGGTGGCCATCAAAAGGTGACCCTGATGAAGTTGGTGCAACACCACAAAATGCAGCCATTTACAATAGGAATTTGTTGAAGAGACAATTGAGTGGTGAAGGGACACCATTGAGGCCCAAAATGAGGCTAGAGATTTACTTGTTTGCTTTGTTTAATGAGGATATGAAGCCCGGCCCGACTTCCGAGAGGAACTACGGGTTGTATCAGCCCGATGGCTCAATGGCTTATAATGTCGGGTTGTACGCTCTATCAACGAGCACAACCCCGTCGACGTCGACGTCGACATCGACACCGAAGTCAACATCGACGTCTTCGCCATTCATCTCGCTTACTTCCATGGCTACCGAGGTTAGTGTTTATTCGGTTTTCGTAGTTAAAAGATTGATAATTATTCATACATTTTTTATGTTAGGTCTCACTTTCGAACTAATATCTCATAACTAAATTATTTATTTCAATGAACTATTTTAATTTTAAAAATAATTAGATATGAATTATATATAAATATATAAACTATTAATTGATTAATCTATTTATTATGGTCATCTTTACCTTGAAATAAATGTTAAAAACAAAAAAGAAATTAATGCATGGAATGCATGGATGATGGATGTAACATAAATTCTTATATTATCTAATTCTTATATTATCATAAAGTGTTAGGAATATAAATTAAGGATACTCTTAATTTGCATTTAATAAACAATCAATAACCCATTTCAAGTATTACATTTTTGTTCTAGATGTACATAAAAACTTATTTTATATAGTATGATGCATGCTACTATATTATTACACATTACAAATCTACAAATAATATCATCACAAAATACTATAGGTTTAATTAATATATCATATCAAGTTTAATACTATATCTTTGGAAAGACTGAATTATACTTTACACTTTGTGCTTTTCTTTGGTGCTCTACAGAATCTCATATGCATGTGACCGCATATGTGCACCTACTATACATATACATATGACATGTCATATTTCTTTTAATTAACATTTCTTTATATTATGACACGTCACTATTTTCATTTTTTGTTCGACGTATGTCGGTATTGTATGATTATTTTTAAAAAATTTTATTGGCGAGATCAAACTTTTAACTTACGATTAAATCTACACAATTTGTTCATGACATCTCATACATCATGGCTTATATATATAATCACACACATTTATTTGGTACGTACAGATAGAAAGATCGGGTCATCACCAACGACTGATTTGCTGGATATCCGTCTTCTTGATGGCAATGGCTATTTAGATCGATGTTATCAATTAATCGGTCCAAAGCGGCTTATGTACATACACGTACGACACGCGCTCATTGGGCTTCTGAGCTTCAAATTAATCATCCACAACGTTGATGTGGCAAAAGCGCGTTTGTCCTGCTAGCTAATGTGACGGTCTCAATTCGTTTTCGTACAAACTGATTATTTTTTCGTGACGCGGATTCACGGAGAATTTAATTAATTGGTAGTTAGAGAAATTGTTACCAAGTTGGTTAGTCAAAAGGGAAGATTATTATGATTAATGTATGTATTCATCATTTCATTGTATTACTTTAACTATAAAATATTAGAAAGATATTGAGAAGATTATTGAGAAGATTATTGTGATTGGATACAAAGAAAAGTACGTGTTTACTTTGGACGTGGATTCCATGACTGTTTAAATATAAAACCCATAAATCATAAAGGTTTACGGTCATATAATCTTGAACATAAGAGATTAAAGAAAATGACAACTTTCAACTAATACTTATGGATAAGTATTTCACTTTTAAATAAAATTATCAAAGTTTGTTTTAGTCGATCGCAATATCAACTTTTATTTTTATTATCAATGGCAATTTCAGAGTATAATTATCATATATTCACACTCGGTTTGCTTTTATATCCGATCGATTTTTGCTTATATGTTATATCTTTTAGTTCATAATATATCGCTATTGTGAGTGAAATCGAATGCAAATCAAACGTAAATATTTGATGGTTATGTTACCGTGATTGTTATTGGTAAAAAAAAAAGTGAAAGTTGAGATTATTACCATTTAAATTAATAGTATAGATTATTATCAGGTAATTAGTAATAGTTTGGATTGTTGAAATCTAATTTACTTTATAATATGAATGTTATGTATGTTTTTTACTAACATAGAAAGGTAGCTCATAAAAATTGATGTTTTATGATATATATTACAAATCTTTTTTATCCAATTTTGACCGCTTTTAATGTAACTAATAAGTATTTTTTAAATCCAAAAGTATATAGATTTTAATAACCTTAGACATTTTAATATATAGAATTAAGGTTAAAAAATATTTTGGAATGAAAATCTTTTAATGATTTTACAATTGATCCTTTTTAATGCTAAAGTAGAATTTGACTTTAATTACATAAGTATTTCTTTGAACTGGGATGAGACAATAAATATGTATCAAGTAATAGTTTACCGTAAATTACGGTGTCTTTAAAATTGTTATAATCATCTAGGTTATTAAAAATGTGCAAAAAGAAAAGGAAGTTTAGGAAAAGAAAAAAGTTAAACCTATCCTCATGAGTAATGATATTCCTTTAATTTTACCTTTCGAAATAAAAATCCTCTCGTATTTCTTTAACTCATTCTTCTGATTTTTATCATATTTTCTATTTTTTTTTAATTTTTAAAATTTAAGTTGAACATATGCAAGTATCTTTATATGAAAAAAAATAAAACTTATAAAGATAACGTAAATGTTATAGTAAAAACAAAGCCATGTTTTCCCGTGAGGCCAGGCATTTATAGATGGTGACATAGTAAGAGATTGTTGCGGTTTCGTTTTAAATATTAAATTGTAGGTAAAAGTGGCACGTACACCAATAATAATAAACACGTTCCAACGACAAATCCAAGATTTTATAAAGCATCGTACTTATAAGATGTTGTAGGAAAACAAAAATAACCGTAAAAAATAAGAAATTTTGAAGTAGTTTTGACAGTTTATATGTTTATGCATTGTAACAAATGTTGACTACATAGTAAAGGTAACGATAAGTGAAAGATGAACAAATTAACTAGAATCTTAGGTATAAAACATCTTTGAGCGATATCGTATTGCACATGATCTCAACTCTTGTTACTCATGAAGATCAACATGGTTTTCTTTTCTCACATACTCATAAAAAATATGATTGAAAGAGAAAATTAAATATATAAGCCTTGAAAAACACCATGTTTATAATAAAAATGAATTTAAATTTTAAACTATAGTTGTAAAAGGAGTGGAGAACCCAATATATATAAAAATTTAAGTTATATTAGAATGGTATGGGTCAAAACGGGTCGGGTTAAAATGACCGGGTCAAAAAGCTAAAGTTAAAATCAAAATAGAAGTTACAAGATTGCTCAATCATCATTGTTTCGAAAATCTAAAAGTTACAATCAAAATATAAAGTTTAAAGACTAGATGATATTATATATGTTTGTATATATGACGAATGTTTTAACAACCTTGTTACCTAGGTCACTCATTATGAACATCGATTAATAACGTTAGATGTTTATCACTCTTTAGAAAGTAAAATTTTAAGTTGTCTAACCTAATAATAATGATTTAGTTCAAATAATTATTAGTGGTTATTATACGTGATAAAGCTGAAATTTATAAGTATTAAATGATTAGTTTATATATAAGATCAATATACATACGTAATGTACTAATTACGCATCACCAAACTAAGAACTAATACTAATAAATAAATTTATCTTCTAGTAGGAAAGATGGAGCTTACATTAGTGTAAACCAAGTGCAACATGTAAAAGCTAAGTATTGAGATGGGTGCCTACTATAAAAAAATATATAGGGACTTACTCATTAGGTCATTTCTTAACATAAATTGAAACACTTTTGAAAATACATTATTACATGCTATTTTGGGTTTTAGCTTAAACCGGTTTAAGTTTGAACACAAACATAAAAACCAATTTTGGTCAAACCAGTCCCAGTTTGGAACGGTGATCAGTTTGAAAACCATGTTTTGATTGGACCAGATCAGTTCAGGTTTGGTCGGGACCAAACCAACATCAGTTACAAATCAATTCCAACTCTACGGTTCGGGTCAGTTCCTAACCGGTTCTTGCAAAATTTGTTTTGGTTCGGGTTCAAAACCGGACACCTCTTGTAGTGCCGTGCATGTGAATTATGGTTGCTAAGGTTGTGTATGAACATCCTACCAAATAGTGACGGTTAACTTTTAGGCCGTTTGGTTGCTTTATTCGAACATGCTATTGCCGTAAATAGACCCAATTGAGGGCCCATCACCATGTGCACACATGCACGTCCATATATACTAGTAACTAATTCTTGTATTAATTAAATGTTACTTTCTAAAAGTCTTGAATTAAAAAATTATTCCACGTAGACAAATGTTTATATAACTACTACCCAAAAAGTTTAAAAAAAACAACATAATATAAAAATTGATTGGGTTAGTAGATTATTTCATCACCCAAGGACAAAGGAAAATAAAAAAAATTAAATACTTACACAAATATTCTGAGTAATTGAACAATGTATCACCTAATACAATACGCGTATCATTTGTTATCCTAAATGTTTCAGGTTTCAGGTATTTGTGTCGGCTATCGTAAGAAGGTCCAAAACATACATGAAGCATTAAAGCTAGATGTCATCACCTACACCTTTTCTTGATTACATGTGTTTTCTTTCCTTCCTTTCCTTTTTGCAATTACATAAGGATATAGACGATAATTCAAGATTAATCAAGAGAAATAATAAATGCACATATGCTTTTGTTAAAGCCATTTATATGTAAAAGAGGGAGAAACCACCTCACATTTCTATTGAGAAAAGCACTAAACTACAAAAATCCAATTATTCGTTGTTAATCAAGATAAATCATTAAACTTTTTCTAGAGAAGATGACCTCAAGATTGAAACACATGTTTTGAGAGTAAAGTAATCTTATTTTTTAAATGATTTAAGCCTTATATCATACATTTTTATTTTAAAAAAAGGTAAATCAACATGATGGAAACGATTCTTGACAACTAAACAAACACATCAACTAATGACGTTTATGATTAATCGTGTTTTACAGTGAGAATAAGATGAAATTAGAACACTAAAATTAGGAAAATGTTTTGAAGACGAAATTGAAGCCCTAGGTGAGGAAGTTAGGGAACATGGTTGTGAAAGCCACCTACGAAAGGTTGTCAAACCGATGATCAACTCCTGAATTCATTTTTGTCCACAAATCCGCAACTTCAAATAGATCAAAAGCAAGTCAATCTCAAGTGGATATATACCCTTTTATAGCCCTCTTGTTGTCCAATTCGATAGAGCTTAAACTCTTGGATCAACTTCGTATTAAAGTATAACACTTGGTTTTAACGTCTAGCTTTGTAAACTTAGTGCAATATTGTCCCATAAACCTTCGGGCATAATCCAAAAAACTTACCTCTTGAAACTATTGAATTAGAAGAGTTGTAACTTAAAGCTAGATAAATCCTAATAACGCTTTTTATGAACTTATTTTTTCAAGAAACATTGTTAATAAAAAAAACTCTTTTGTCAAAAGATACTACAAAAACATCATTAATCATGATAATTGCTCAAGCAAAGGACTCTTTTTATTGACTTAAGTGTACGTGTTTTTAATGCAATAGTGATTGCTCATATTCATTGTTGGAAAAGTTAAAATTCGACAAGGATGTGTCTTTTAAGAAAGATTTGGTGAGCGTCACATTTGTGACCAAAACCTTTAGAAATTGTTTAGGATAAGATAACAAAACCACCAATCATATAAATGATCATATTAAAATAAATTACAAGTTTATTAAAAACACATGAAATTCAGAAGAATACGTGTAGTTCATGTCTTCATGACTATTAATGTATAGTTTATTCTAACATGCCAAAAGTCATTTTAAATTGTACAAGAAAAATGACCATTTTTGTTCTAAAATTGATCATCATCGTCAATCTTACGATTATCACTGTTAGAATGTAGTAATAGAGATTCCCGTGGGTTTTCAAGTAATTGATTCTTCGGTAAAGAAATTAATGATACTAACTTTTGTTTATTGGCTGATAATCCATACTATTAATTTAGACTGTGACAATCACAGCTTTTACTTTTATTACCAGTGACAATCCCAATAGTATAATTATCATATATATTAAAACTCGGTTTGCATTTATTTTCCGCTCGATTTCACTTGTCTATTACTTCACTTTGCTCATAATCTTTACTGTGAGTGAAATCAAGTGCAAATTAAGCGTAATATTTTTTTAAAATTATGTTAGTGTGACTGTTATCGGTAACAAAAATGAAAGTTAATAGTGTTGCCGACCGAATTTATAGTATGGATTATTATCGGTCAATGTTTAATAGTTTGGGTTATTAAATTTAATTGGCTTAAAATAAATGGTAACTTTGAATTTATACAAATAGTGATTTCAATAAATATATGTAACAGTGAATTTAAAGTTTATAAATATTGTGGATTTAACGAAAAATAAAGTACGTTATCCACTCCTTGAAAAAGGGGGAAATAGTGCTTAGCAACCGTCAAATTTACATTTTCGTTTCCACCACTAACGTCTTGTTTTATACGGCGCTTTTTATTTATTTATTTTTACCTTTATAATAAAATATAAAGGGTTTTCAGGTACAGATTTAAGTTCAAATCTTACACGTTACAAAAATAAAAGAGGGTTTCAGTTAGGTTAGAGGATTTTCCTACATAATGATAGTTTCATATTTCATACTTGAGTAATGGAGATTATCGAATGGGCTAATGTCCTGTTAATAATCCAATTAGCCGTTCAAAAATAAAAACTTATAGTCAGTAAATTGACCAACACAGCAAGTTTCATTGATTTAAGGCGAGACTAGTCTACTTGATAAAAGTTTGAGCTTTAATTAAAGAGTAAGGTTATTCTACAAAGTGTATTTTTGCTACAAAGTGTGAGAAGACACAATGAGGCTAAAAAAGTCACAAAAAATTTATATCTCACAATCTAAATCGAATTTTAAAAAAACACTTCGGAGCCTTTGTTCATCTCGTTGTCCTCTCTCAGAAAAAAATAAAAGAAAAATAAATTATTTTTCATTATGTCATTATATGACACAATGACGTCATTGTGTCTTTTATATTGACACAATGACGTCATTGCGTCTTTCATAATGACACAATGAAGTTATTGTATATTTTATAAATGACATAATAAAAAAACGTCAATTTTTTTATTTTTTTTATTTTTTCGTTTATTTTTTTCTTATTGAGGACGACTCGGGGAACAAAAGCTTCAAATTACTTTTTGAAATTCGATTTTAGTTGTGAGATATAATTTTTTTGTGTATTTTTTTGACTCATTATGTCTTTTTTGACTCACTGTGTCTTCCCACACTTTGTAGCAAAAATACACTTTGTATTTAAACTTTTTTCTTAATTAAAATTCATCTAAACTAGCTTAGTTTAATCTTTTTATACTTTTATCTCGAGTGGTTCACAGACAACCATCTCACTTACTTAATTACCTTTAATACCTCCATGAAACATTTCTACTTAGATTAATTTGTGGCTTGTGGTCATGTTATCTTATATCTAGTTTTTTAAGTTTTTTTAATATATTCATGGCGTATATAAACTTTATTTTTCGATAAGGTATTAAATTTGGAAGTAAAGTAACTCTTATTTCATCACTATACGTTAACTCGGTCAAAGTATCGATTAAAAAACGAAAAGCGTACGACACAAATATTATCAAATGCTCCACTTGTTATATACTACTAGTTGATATGGTGCGTAAAAGGACCAATAAGACAAAAACCAAACTAAAACCCGACTCGATCCGATCCCATCATAACAAATATTTCAATCAATGACGGTATCTGACATAATACGAATTAAATAACTATAAATGTCAAAGAATAACTAGGCGAAGAACTACGAATATGCATATAAGAGTGTAATCTTATGAAAAGTAGGATGACAAGAAGTGATAGATCATAAAATTTACAATGTCTCAGAGCATATCTAATGCTTATACAATTAATAAAATTAGGAGATAGTTTACATTGTCGCACATTCTCTTTAAAAGCATATTAAAAACAATAAAACGCACCAAGGGTGGATCATGAAGCTGCTGCTGTGCCTCTTCCTCTATCTTCACCCTCACAGTGTCCATCTGTGAGGTGGGAGTGATGGTTTGGGATTTGGCTTTAGGTAGAGGAATGACTGCTGAAAGGGGCAGTCTGTCCTCCTCATCCTCCTCTTCTTCTTCTTCTTGCAGCCTCAACACCCTTCTCTTCTTCTTCAAGGGTGGATCATTGGCTGCGGGTTTTGATGGTGAAGGGGTTGGTTTAGTGGGTTGTGGTTGGGTTGTTGGTGTGGGAATGTTGGCAGGCACTGCTAGTAACCTAGAGATAAGGGCTGGTTTGGTCAGTTTTACTAGCAGTGTCCTGTTCCCAGCACCGGCTTCAGAGAGGGCCTCAGCGACCAGTCCCTTAGTGAAATCACCAGCCGAACAGATCTTGGTGGTTATTGCCAAGAGTCTGTCCCTGGTCCATGCCTTGACATCAAGGACTGGTCTGCCCAGGTACTTCGAAGTGAACCTACTCATAGCCTCAAGTTTCTTTCTTTCCTCTTGGCTATGAGTAGTCCATCGGTACTCAATCTCTCTTCTCTCCATATTCCTGATCTCTTGATCTAGCAAGGCAGTGTCCTTGTCAAAGCCTTGCCTGAACAGCTGTTCAATGACAGAGTCCATTGAACGGCTATGCTCAGCATCAGCCTCCTTGACAAGGGCTGCTAGATCGGAGTCAGCCACCTTCTTTCCCTCTTCTCCCTTTTTCTTATAAGTGACACTGAAATCCTTTTGGATTTCAGCCACTTCTATTTGCTCTACCTCCCTCTCTTTCCTCTTCCCTTTCTCCCTCACCTTCCTAGTCTCCTCAACCAACTCCCTCTCTACCACCACCTCTTTTTCTGCCTCTTTCTCCTCCTCACCTCTCTTCCTCTTGACTTGCACTGATGTCTCTCCCTTTTTGGGTGCATTGGTTGGGGTTTGACTATCAGCAAGTGCCTTAGAAATGGCAACCTCCACCAAGGGTTGTATGTATGTGGGAAGCCTCTCATCAAGGGTTTGAATGACTAAGTCTTTAAGTATGGGTGTGATGAGAGGTAGGTATTTCTGGAGGATAGCATCCAGCTGCTCAGGGGGGTTCTGACCCTGAGAGCTAGTGCCAGAAGCAAGGGCTGGTGGCGGAGTTTGTGGGAGTGGCTCAGTGTTTGTGAGACCTTCGGGTGAAGGTGCCATCTGTTGGGTAGTAGTGGCAGATGGACTTCTATCCTGAGTCATTTGAGCAAGCAGCTCTTTGAGTCTGCTTATCTCATCCTCTAGGATAGTGTTTTGAGCTACTACATCGTAGAAGAAGCTCAGGTCATTATCAGCATGAGCTGAATCACCTGACCTCCTGACAATGTCAGGATGTACATGCCCTGAGTGTGGCTCAGTAATGGCATGTGCCCCTTGTTCATGGTACTGGGGACTTCTAGCCTCCGGATTGGATCCATCATCGGCCATTGCCTCTGGTGAGGTCTTATTGATGTTACCAGCTTCACCCTGCTCAGATGTTGATGCAGGGGAAGTGGCAGCCTCACCCGATTGTCCCATCTCCCTAGCCACACTGGGAGATTGGACTGATTCTCTGTGCTGTGGGCTCCCACCAGCACTTGTATCCACCCCCTCTTCGGTTGGAGTCTCCCCAGTTGTAATAGGTTTCTGGGGAGAGGGTGGAGTGCTCAGATGGGTCAGCACTTTGGCTATTGCCAATGTAGGGCTTTGTGGGGCGGCCTCATCAGTAGATTGGCTCGAAGCAGAGTGCACATGGGGAGGACTGTGCTCTTCATGGCAGTCTTCTCAAGTGAGATAGACCCCAGTAATGTGGTTGCCCCAATATTGGTTGCATCAGGCTCCTGTTGAGAGGAAGCCTGTGCGGTTGTGGTGGGTGGAGTCGTGGTACCTGCTGAGAGAATCGAACCAGCAGGCACATCCCGCCGTTGTGTTGCAGGGGCATCCTCAGGGGACTCATCTTCCTGAGTAGCCTTTTTTGGCTTCTTTTTGGCTTTGGGTTTGGAGGGGACTTTGGATTTGGAGGTGGAGGCTGTGGGTTCCTGCTGCGTGGGTTTTCGCAGCCGACCAGCCTGTTTGAGTGTTTGGTCAGTGTTGTGCCTGGAGTATACCTCGGCTAGAACAGCCATGGCAGGGACTCCAGTGCCAACTAGTCCCTCAGCCTGAAGCTGGTTCTCTATTATGGCCATAATGAATCGAGGATACAAGATCCATCGGTTAGAAATTGGTTTTGTGGCCATCTCCTTTATTTCCAAAAATATTATATCAGTTAAGTTTAACGGTTGTTTTTCAAGGATAGAGAACAATACCTGTTGCCACCTTCTGGACATCTGGTCCCACGAAGAGGTTTTGGGAGCCAGACACACGTTCACCATGTGGAAGATCAGTCGTTGAGGGTCAGGGAAGTGTTTCTTCAACAAGGTGGAGGCGGAGAGGTTACCCTGGTAGTCGTGGGATGTGAATGAGAGATCCAGGGCACCTTTGGGGTAGGAGGTTGGGTGGTTGGCATCCTCCAGCTCTAGGGTTTGGCGTAGGGTAGCTGGAGTGATAACCACGGGGTGGCCGTTGACGGAGGACCGGAGAGAGACCGCGCCATCCTGCTCTCCGGTTTGGACGGTTACATTCGTCCAAAACTCCGCCAAGGAGTCGGTGTATATAGTGGGGTTCAGGAGAAAAGCCGTTTTGTATGGTGAGTCGTTCATGAGATCGACGGCTTGGTGAAATTTGGGCCATAATGGCGATTTGGTGAGATGGGCGACACAGTTGTGTCGAGGTTTCAGTTGCATGGTCGCCATTAATGGTGTATGGGGATTTCAGAGGTTTTGAAAGATTAGGTCAAGTGAGGAGTAAATGCTCTGAAGGTGGGGTATTTATAGGGTAGGGCAAAGGGCTGAAAGAAAACTACTGAAGGTTTTGGTGTTAGTTATCAGTTGTTGTAACGACTGATGACGTGGTTTTAACCTTCAGTGGTTGTAACATCTGAGAACTTGGTGTTAGTCGTCAGTAGTTTAAACTACTGAGACCTTGGTTTTGTCCTTCAGATGTTGTAAACGTCTGGAGAGTTACTGTCAGTCTTCAGTAGTTATGAACTACTGATGACCTAATATTCTTCTTCAGACGTTGTAACTAAAGACTTGGTATTAGCCTTCAGTAGTTGTAAACTACTGAGATCAGTAGTTGTGAACTACTGAAGACATGTTATTGCTTCAGTTGTTGTAAACAACTGAGGACTTGGTGTTAGCCTTCAGTAGTTATGAACTACTGATATCAGTAGTTGTGAACTACTGAAGACATGGTTTTGTCCTTCAGTTGTTTGGGTATGAAACAGCAGCTGTTTTCATCAGCTGATGAGAAATTACTCATCAGCTGTTTCCGTCAAATCAGTTGTTTCATACTAGCCTCCACACTTACTCATCAGCTCTTTGGCTGACTTTCAGATGTTTCATTGACCCTTCAGCTCTTGTGAAGATTTATGCCTTCAGCTCCTGTGATCAGATGTTCACAAGTGCTGATAAAATATTCTTCAGAGCTGGTGAACAAATTTTGTCTTCAGTACTTGTGTAAGATTACACATCAGTACTTGTGAGCAAAATTTGTTCTTCAGTACTTATTTATTTGAAAATCATACATCAGTAGTTGTAATCCACCTCACTACATCAATTGTTTTCAATAAATAATGTACATCAGTACTTTGAGTTATTTTAGTCTTCAGTAGTTGTGAAAGAGCTGAAGACTAAATTACTCATCAGTACTTGTATTTGACCTTTGCTCTTCAGTAGTTGTGAAGTAAGAGCATCAGCATAGGTCAAATCAATCAAGCTGCAGCATACCAAGCCTTAGTACCAAATTTTGAAATGTAGCACTATCTAAAGGCTTAGTAAAAATGTCTACAAGCTCATCAGCACTAGGCACAAACTTAGGATCAATCAGTCCTTTCTCATAGCAATCCCTGATAAAATGATGTCTGATCTCAATATGTTTGGTCCTAGAGTGCTGGACTGGATTCTTAATAATACAAAGAGCTGAAGCACTATCCATTAACAATGGACTCTTAGTCTCAGTAATGCCATAATCCAGAAGTTGGTTTTGAAGCCAGAGTATTTGAGAGGTACAACTTGCAGCAGCAATATACTCAGCTTCAGCAGTGGATGTAGCAATTGATGTTTGTTTCTTACTCTGCCAAGAAACTAAACAATTGCCTAGGAATTGGCAACCACCAGAAGTGGATTTTTTGGTAACTTTGCATCCTGCATGGTCACTATCAGAGAAAGCAACTAGTTTGCAAGAATGCCCAGCTGAATACCAAAGTCCTAGTGATTGGGTACCTTGCAAATATCTAAAGATCCTTTTGACTGCAATCAAATGGGATTCTTTAGGTGCAGCCTGAAATCTAGCACAAGCACATGTTGAAAACATGATGTCTGGTCTAGAAGCTGTAAGGTACATCAAGGACCCAATCATACATCTGTAAAGGGTTTCATCAACCGCTTTACCTTTCTGATCTACATCTAGTTGTGTGATGCTGCTCATAGGAGTAGAACAGGGCTTACAGGTTTGTAAATCAAACTTATTCAACAACTCTTTGGAATACTTGGACTGATGGATGAAGATTCCATCATCCAGTTGTTTGATTTGCAAACCCAGAAAGTACTGTAATTCTCCCATAGCACTCATTTCAAACCTTAGCTTCATAAGCTTTGTAAATTCATCACACAACTTTGGATCAGAGGATGCAAAGATGATGTCATCAACATAAATCTGAACAAAGAGCTTATGTTGTCCCACAGTCTTGATGAATAAGGTTTTATCAATGGTGCCTCTAGTGAACTTATTCTCTAGAAGAAAGGTTGAGAGTGTCTCATACCAGGCTCTAGGTGCTTGCTTCAGCCCATAAAGAGCCTTATCAAGCTTGTACACCCAATCAGGATGTTTATTGTCCTCAAAGCCTGGTGGTTGACACACATAAACCTCTTCTTTTATTTCCCATATAGGAAGGCACTTTTGACATCCATTTGATAAACCTTAAGACTGTGAAAGGCAGCATAAGCTAAGAACAGTCTGATTGCTTCCAGTCTGGCCACAGGTGCAAAGGTCTCATCATAATCGATGCCTTCTTCCTGTGCAAACCCTTGAACAACCAGTCTAGCCTTGTTCTTGACAATTTGGCCCTTTTCATCTGTTTTGTTCCTGAATACCCACTTGGTGCCTATAGCACACTTATCTTTGGGTAATGGAACAAGCTCCCACACTTGCTGTTTCTTGAATTGAAGAAGCTCAAGCTGCATAGCTTCCACCCATCCATTGTCTCTTAAAGCATTATGATAGTTCTTTGGCTCTTGCTGACTGATGAAGAGAGCATAGAAGCAGAAGTTGGACAATTGATTCCTGGTTGAAACTTCAGCATGGATATCACCAATGATCTGTGATGTGGGGTGATTCCTGAGCTCTTGATAGACTATGATATCTGTGCAAGTGTTTGTAGACCCATCAGCAGCAACAGATGGTGATGGAGATTCCTGAAACCATGTAGAGGATGGCAGCTCAAACGAAGTAGAGCAAGCAGAAATCTCATCAGCATTTGTAGTGGATGGAGCTGCTGAGGCTACAGGAGCATCAGGTTCAGTGGACTCAGGCAGGTTGTTACTGAACCTGAAGAGGTGAGTACTGACTACATCATCATCAGTACCACCAGGTGGAGGTTTGTTGACAGGCTCAACAGATGGAGGTTGATAAGGAACATATTGCAGTATGTCCAGATCAAACAACTCCACAGGGTTTTGTGGAATCTTGTCCTTTGGAGATTCATTGAACTTGACATGCAAAGTTTCTTCAACTCCCTTTGTTCTACAGTTAAAGACTCTGTATGCCTTGCAAGTTGATGAATAACCAACAAAGTACCCTGCATCCATCTTACTAACAAACTTCTAGAGTGGGTTGCTAGTGTTGAGAATGAAACATGGACACCCAAAGGCTCTAAAGAATGAAATAAGAGGGGCCAAGTGATGAAGAACTTCATAAGGAGTCTTCATCAACCTCTTATTTGCTAAAGCTCTATTCTGTACATAGCAAGCTGTATTGACAGCTTCAGCCCAAAAGGTCAGTGGCAACCCAGAGTCAGCCAACATTGACCTTGCTGCTTCAATGAGGGTCCTGTTCTTTCTTTCCACCACTCCATTCTGCTCAGGAGTTCTAGGAATGCTAAACTGCCTTCTAATTCCCTTGGACAGGTAGAAGTCATCAAGTGTGTGGTTTCTAAACTCTGTTCCATTGTCACTTCTCACACACTTGACCTGTAGGGAATACTGCTTTTCTACATGTAACATAAAGTTCATTATTGTCTTTGCTTCTTCATCCTTGGAGTGCAAGAAGAAAGTCCATACAAACCTGGAATAATCATCCACAATTATCAGGCAGTATTTCTTTTTTGCCATGCTCATTACTCTGACAGGACCAAAGAGATCCATGTGCAGAAGCTGTAAGCAGGCAGTGGACTTTGGTTCTTCTATTGAAGGGAATGAAACTTTGTGTTGTTTTCCTTTCACGTAAGCAGTGCAGTCATCTTCACACTTGAACTCCTTCTGAGGCAATCCTCTTACTAAACCATGGCTTATAAGCTGATTCATGTTTTTGAAATTAACATGACCCAGCCTTCTATGCCATAGTGTAGACTCTTGAGGAGATGCCTTAGAGAATAGGCAAGGATGGCCTTTTAGATCCATCTTTTTGGAAAGATCTAAGGCATACACTCTTCCTGTCCTGTTGGCCTTCAGGAGAGTGTGTTCATCCAATGCCTTGTCAATCAAACTCGGAACTTTGGATGACAGAATCCGACAGTTCTGGCTTGTGAAAAGGGCAACATGGCCTTTGTCACACATTTGACTGACACTCAAGAGATTGTACTTGAGATTCTCCACATGGTTAACATCATCAAACCTTATTTCCCCATTGGAAACAAAGCCTTTACCAATGATGTAACCCTTTGTATCATTGCCAAAAGAAACAAATCCCTTCTTTCCTTGAGAGTAGTCATTAAGAAGGGAGTTGCTTCCTGTCATGTGCATGGATCCTCCACTGTCTACATACCAGATGCTTCTATGGCATGTTGAAGAACCCTGCAAACACAACCATGTGTTAGTTAGTCTTGGAGACCCAAACCTGCTTGGTTTTGGGTCTGTTCTCAGCTACAGGTGCAGCACTAACAGGTGTGTTATGTGTGACAGCTTGAGGTGAAGAAGATGGTACAGAAGAGGAACCCTTTGGCTTGGACTTCCTTTTCTGTGGTTTCAACATAGGAGCATCTAAGTGGTTGACTCTTCCCACTAGCTGCTGAACCATCATCACCAATTGTGTCTGATTTTGTGATAAAGCCTTCAGCTCTTCAGACACATTGGAGTTTGCTGATGATGAGTTCCTATGTTGTACCATCTTTTTCTGAGCAACCTCAGCTGTTGCCTGAGTAATCCCTAACTTCTTTTTAGATTTAGCGTTGGGCTTAGGGATTTCAGGCTTGGATGTTGCTAGTACAAACTTGGTTTCAAACTCATTCTTCATTTTATTGATGCTCTCAGTAATTTTCTCCTTCTGTTTGAGTTTGGAACCCCTTTTGTACCAGCAATCATCAGTAAGATGATTGAACAAGCCACATATCTCACATGGCTTTTTCCTCATCTTATGCTGATCATCAGCTAAAGAGGATTTAACTGCTGAAGACTTGTTCTTCAGCTGTTTGCCATCAGTACCAGCAGTTTTCTTCCTAGTGCCTGCTTTCCTGGTATCCTCTCTAGCTGTCTTCAAACCTTTCCTACTGTTAGTTTTCTTCTCTTTAGTGCTAACAGTATTTGAGGTTTGAACTTCAGATGTTGTCACTTGCTCTCCAGTACCTTCAGTACTTCTAGTGACAACACCTGAGTTGTTCAGCCTTTTGGTCATGTGACTGTCAGCATTTGAACCATCAGCTGTTGTGGCATCAGCTAATTGGTTTTGATAGGAGTTAATGCTGATATCTATCTCTGATGATGCTGAATCAGAGGATAGCAGGTCACATAAAGAGAAGGATTGGTTATTGCTCTCCCCATCAGATTCAACTTCTGCTCTTGAAGTGAAATCTGTAGGAGGAGCAGTATGATTATAACCAATGCCAAACTTCACATTGGAAGCTGATTGCTTGCTAAGAAGCATTTCAAAACCCTTGCATGATTGCACCCATCGATCACACTCAACTTGGGTGGTTGCAAGAGTTTCCTTGAGGTCTTTGTACTTCTCTAGAAGTACATCTTCCCTAGCTTTATTATCTTTGATTTGGCATTTAAGCTTGTAAATCTCATCATTTTTATCTTTTAGAACAACCTCAAAATCAGCTTTTCTTTTGGAAATTGTTTGCTCAAGCTCAAGATTTTTATCTATTAAAGCTACATTGCTTCTCTAATAGAAGCAAATGCTGCTATGCATGATTCTGAACAAAGCTTGGCTTTTGCCTCAGTGGATACCTGAGATGAGGCATTGGATGATGACCCTTCAGCAGAATCAAGGGCCATCAGAGCAAGATTTCCAAAAGGTTGATCACCACCATGTTGACCAGCACCTTGGAGTAGTTGATCTTGACCAGATAGCTCTTCTGGTAGACTACTCCAGTCAACAACACTTGGGGTGAAAAAGCTGTGTTGTTGAGGTTGTGTGTGTTGATGAGATTGGGAAGATTGAGGCTCTGGAAGAGCATGAGGTGGTTGAGCAGGGGATGCTTGAGTTTGACTAGGCTGAGGCATGTAGTAACAGGGGTAAGGACATGGCATATGACCCTGTGGCACAAAATAAGCAGGTGGTGCCTGTGCCTGAGATGGATGGGTAGAACTGTAGGAAGGTTGCCCTTTGTGCTGTGAGCTATTGCTGGGAAAAGTCACAAAGGGTGCAGATGAGTTAGATCCAGATGATCTACACTCTCTTGCAAAGTGTCCAAGCCTTTGGCACTTGTGACACCTTAACTTGCTCTTGTCAAAACCAACTTTGGTTTTGCCAGAGAGTCCTGGGAATTTCCTACCAGTTCTCTTGTAGAACTTTTGAGAGCGGATATTTATCATTGCCATTTGGTTCAAAATATCCATCTCTTCCAGATCATCATCTGGAATGCCCTTCAAGTCCTCCATCAGAAAACACAAGTTGTCACCACCACCTCCTGAACTACTAACACCAACAAAAGCTTGTTCTGAGTTGGTAGAGAAATCAATATGCTCATCATAAGAACTTTCTGATGAGGCATATTCTGACTCATGACTTATCAAGGCAGCATTACCTTGGACAAAGTCATCAGCAAGTTTGCCAGAAGATGACAACTTCCTCTTTTGCTCTACCTCTCTCTCAAAAGTGAGCAATTTCCCATGAAGTTGGGTGAGAGATAGAGTGTCCAGGTCAGCACTGGAGCGTAGAACAATGGTATATGTGTCCCATCTCTCAGGCAATGACCTGAGGAACCTGTTGTTCATCTGGCTTTTGGAGTACTCTTGTTTGATCATCTTCAGCTCAGAAATCAAACAAGAGAACCGCTCAAACTGCTGGGTCAGAGTCTCACCCTTTCTATATGAGAATGTCTCATATTGTTGGGCGAGGATTTCCGTATTGTTTGCTAAGACCGAATCAGTTCCTCCAAATTGTTCCTTTAGAGCAACCCATAGGTCATGAGCAGACTCATGATGCAAGAGCCCTGAATATATCTCATTAGGAATGGCCATGGCTAGAATTCCATGGGCTCTAGCATCAATTTCGAACAGCTTTAGATCTTCGTCCGAATATTGTTCAGGTTTCTTCGCAACCTGTTCATTAGATTCCGGGACGCTCACCATAGGCTTGTATGGCCATGCACCACTGACTTCCAACAACCAGCACTGTTGACAGCCAAGTGGTGTAGCATACGTCTTTGCCATATGTTATACTCGTTCCTAACCAGCATCGGAGGCTTGGTTGAGGAACCAGTATTGTGAGGATCATTAGTTGGTGTTGTCACCTCAGGTTTTAGTCAAAAACAAGTTTAAACAAGACAAACGTAACTCGAAACCACCAAAAGACCTCAAGATTTTGGCCAGAAACAGCAGAAACTCACTCTCTATGGCTAATTCTTGCAAATTGCTAATTCGATCAAACTGAGAGATCAAAAGAGCAGTTTCAAATGATCAATAGTTAAATCGATCAATGATTAACCTGCTCTGATACCATTTGACAGGATCTCAGCCTCTCGTCTGATCAATCAGATTGGTTTGCAGTGAATTTAGCACATTAATTAGCGATTAATGCAAGAACATAAAAGATATTGCATGTAAAAGCACAAGCATAAAGAGAGAAAAGAGTTCTGCAAAATATTAAATGTTCTATTGCTTAGCACGTTTCGGCCATTAATACAGAATGGTTCCCCATCCTTTTATAGGCGGCAAAAGTGTAACATCCGTATTTTTTTTTATAAACAATTAAATTCTAAGGCGTTATTAATTTCAATAATTACAAAAAATAATAGTAGTAATTATATAATAATGATAATAATAATAAGAACAATAATAATAATAATAATAATAATAATAATAATAATAATAATAATAACAATAATAAACATAAAGTCCAGGGGGTATTTTAACAATTCTGAAACTTTAAAAGAAATTATAAAACATGAAATAATAACAATGAAACCGCAGGGACCAAATCTGTAACTTTGAAATTTTCAAACCCAACCCCCGCCCCTTTCGTTTTTTGGCGGAATTCCGGCGATGATTCCGGCGACACTCCGGCAAGCCCAAAACCCCTTAAAAATTTGATTTTAACACCTCAAAATACACCCAACCGCCTCGTGAACAAGAATCAAACTCGAAACAACCTTAAAAACGCGTTAAAACAGTGAATTAACGCGTATCAACTTTTCACTTTATTTTTCGGCCGTTCAACGGCTAGAACACCCACTAAAAACACCACTTTAATCAAATTAAGTCAACATGAACGTTTTAATACACATTTCCAATCGAATACAACTTGAACTCGCACCTGAAACACACAAAAACATCGAATTCAACCTCTGCCCTATGTCGCGACCTGCAACTCAATCAACCACTACCCTCCGAGCATTATAACTCTCAATTAACATGAGGCTATTGATCATTAACATCATTCAAAGCTTCCTGTGCAATTAATTTGAATTCCATCCAAGTTTGATCACCATTCGAATTCGAGTTAGCCGCGGCTGTTCTTCGAGTGTCTTAGCATCAATTTTAAACAAAACAGGTAATTGATTACATCATTCTACTCGTTTTATCATGGGGAACAAAAGCCCCATGAATTTGGTCATTAACAGGATCAATTCAGGGTTCAATTTGATTGATTTCGATCTAGGGTTTATCGAGAAAGTGGGAGAAACTGGGGAGGCTGTTTAAAAACAAATGGGGTTGGGTTTAGACGCGGCTAAGGCCTTTGGTTTACTGGTTAGGGGTGTGCATTCTGACAGTGAGGTCCCGGGTTCGACCCGGGCCACTGCAATTATTTTTTTGAAGCCTTTTGAGCTTCTAAAAATTATACAAAAATCTCTAAAAATTATAAAATAAGTTTTATAAACTTCCTGTAATTTTAAAACTCAAAAATTATTTCTGTAAATTTATTTAATTTAAAAACCTTAAAAATCTTTACAAAATACTATTGATAAATAATATAAATAATTAATTTTTATAAAAATGAACTCTAAATCGTATTTAATTACGAAATAATCACAAAAATTATAGAAAATTACACATAATATAATTTCACAAATTATTTACGAATTTAAAGTATAGGCTATATTTTATAGTTTAATTAATAAATTATTATTGAATTATACAAAGAATACATGCATATACTTCTTTCGAATAAATCAAAAATACAAATAATTTTATTATTGTCCAAAATCCCACAATTCCATTTAAATCCTAATATCATTAGGTATAAAATCAAACTCAAATATATATAATTAATCGTGGACATCAACCGAACCGACTCGAATCCAATCAAATATATCCATTCACGTTGAATATGTTTTAAAGGTTTAGTTATAATAAATAATAGGTATTGAACGTGATTGATCGTGCATTGCTTGATTCTGTGAAGTCTTTGTGCATTACATCGATTCAAGGTGAGTTTCGTGGCCCCTTTTCATGTTTATACAAGTTTTTACTGTTTTCAATCAATGGGGGAAAAGTATGCTCACCCGTTTTTAATGCTGTACATCGTATATTCTATTTTCATACTTGGAATCAATGTGATACTGTTTTGCATGCATACATGGTGTTATTCTATGATTCTTACAACCATTAATTCCCGGGTTTGGGAACCAACGGTTAGGTATTGGTAGTATACTGGGTTGACACCCCCACCCTCGACAGGTCGGTTTAACTTGTGAGTTACCGACTACAGCTGCCAGCAATCAGGCCATGGGTGAATATATTCTGTCAGATTTATATGCATAACGCCATTAGGTTTGGTTGTCATTAAACACATGTTATGTGGTTTGTGCTTGCAGTATGATTCCATATCAAATTTTATACATCATCAATTACATGTTTTCAATTTAACCTGCGGAACTCACCAACATTATGTGTTGACATTTTTGAGCATATCTTTTCAGGTGAACGTAATCAAAGAGGATAGCTAGTGCTGATGCTTTAGCAGAGACCCTCAGGATTTCATTAGTTTGCATTTGTAAATGTATATCATTTGTATTCATTCGTGAACTATGTGTATTTTGGAATTAGAATCAATAAGACTATGATAGTCGTGGAACTGACTAACCACGACACAAGTCACCATTGTGTCGGGCGACGTCATGACACGAGGATGTTGCATGTATTATATCTCTGTTATTATACCAAGTGTTATGACGATCCCGTCCGTCGCATCCTCGTGTTTCCGCTATAAGCGAGGGTGTGACAGATTGGTATCAGAGCCTTGGTTATAGAGATTTAGGTGGAGAATTCGACCTAGACTATAACCTAAGAACCTTCATATAGAATGCATGCTAGGGATTGTGTGCATTTGATTTTACCTAAAGTCTATAAACTTGATATACAGGTATATTCCTATATACCTAATAATCTACAAGTATGTTCCTACATACTTGATTTTATACATATACACGTGTTATCTGAACATCCGAGGAAGACATTATTACTCTTAGTCTTTCTCCATCGGATACTTTGATATTAGATGTCAAACAGCTGACACCCTCTTACAAAATGTTAAGTGTTCTAACTGTTACAAGTACTGAAAAGGTACAACGACTGAAGAACAAACTCTCCAGTCGTTTACAAACTACTGAAACTATAACAACTGAAGAACAAACTCTTCAGCTGTTGTACAAACTACTGAAAAGGAAAAGTACAAACTAGACACTTGTACAACATCATATTATTAGGGAACTTCGGTGATCACGCGTAGCGTCGATCTCTGATATTGAATCCGACCCTATCATGGTTATGACTGAAATTCTGAAAATGTGACGAATATGCAGTTATCATTAGACATAATGTGCTTATGTGCTTATTTGCTATTACATGCTATTATTGGAATGCTGGCTCATGGACATAAGGACAATACATTATTTGTGCTTGATAAATCTAAATAATACTATGATGTTAGCTTGGGGTAAGTGAAGCTAAGGGTGATCATGCAAGGTAAATTACCATTACGGGGTGCACACGTAATTGCAATTCACCATGCATGAGAAGTTTGGTTAATCTTACCATGAGGTAACGATCATGAATATCACATGTTTCTATCCTATACCCTAGGGTGCTAGGGTCATAATTCTAGTAAGTCCTTGTTGAAGGCAATCAAACATTATAAGTCCTTGTTGAAGGTAATCAAACATTATAAGTCCTTGTTGAAGGCAATCAAACATTATTAACATTTACTCAAGTCCTGTCCTATTTAGAGCCTTCATAGTATTTCTAATCATAATATGACCTTATGAGACATTTCTCCACTTAACGTTTCAGTAACTACTGAATAATGCTTAGAATGAAAGTGGAATACATAAATGTAGAGGAGTAATGATACTCTCTACACATACAATACGTTATTCTTTAAGATCATGCTAAGGATAAACGGATGTCACGTAACTGGTTTAGGCATCGTTCTAGGTATGCCACGGATGTGGTAGGAACGCTGTAGGGAACCCTATATATAAGCATCCTTGGTATACCAAGAATGTGTTTAAACTGGGCTACGTGATGATCCCGATTGACTGAGGCATGGATTGGTTTGGTTGTAAACTATACATATACGCTTTGTGGATCTTGCTACGTCACATTAAACTATTTACACTTTGGAAATGTTTTCTCTACAGTCATCAATTCCCGTGTGGAACCGATGCATAGGTTTGTCTGTAGCCATTTATATACTGGTAAAACCGCCTATACATAAGTTGCGGTAGCTCACATCAAACTTATATTACGCTATTCTTTGGAATGATGCTAAGGAAAATTAAGATGTTATGTAACTAGTTTAAGTAATTTCAAGGTATATCGTGGATGTGGTGGGAACGCTGCGGGGAACCCTATATATAAGCATCACCGGTATACTAAGAATGTGCTTAAACTGGGCTACGTGATGATCTTGATGGACCGAAGCACGGGTTATCGGAACTTGATGAGTGGAACCATATGTGATTCTTTTTTATACTTTGATTCCTATCAAAGCACACACAAATCTTAAATCATATTCTAAGGCATTGTGTGCCTAAATCAAATGGTTATCAAAATAAACTTTGAATCGTTATCCGTAGTTTTCAAAATCTCGTCAAAGTCTGTGCCTCACCAATAAATACATGCAATGTTGGAAGAGTGGGATGAGTATCTTCTTATAGGTACGCATGTATCCAACAAAGATGTGGTTGACTTAAAACTTTGGTTAGTCAACGAACTCGCTTTGATTTACTGTCACACCCTCAAAATCCGCTAACGGGGTTTTACCGTCAGGCGTGTGACATAACCAGGATCTCAGATAAGCATTAGTTACACCAAGCGACTCGATAATTACAAAACATATAGACTGCTTAATAATAGTGAAACAAACCAATTATGTTTAAGAAATGCGGAAGCGTATACAGTAAAATATTTAACAATGGCTTTGAAACACGCAAACACATGTCCAGTCCAGTTTATGCAAAATAACTGCAAATTAACTCTTGAAAACAGTTTGTGGTGAATACAGAATGACATGCTGTAGATGCTGTGCTCCTAACGTGCCACATCAATGTCCTGAGAGAAAACATGCAAAAATCTCAGTACAAGACTGGTGAGTTCACAGGTTTATCAGAAAACAGTAATTATCAGTAATGAAGTTCTCGGATTAAGTAATCCGCTAAGTATAGTGAGATCCCCGGTTTGTATTAAAGCATATAATGGGTAGCTAGTCCATAATGATCACTATGTATATGAAGGCGCGACCGAACTGACATGTAAGTAATAGTATAATGTAGGCCCGGTTGTGGATCACACACCACAACACTTGAAATTAGGCTAACCGTTCACCCGTTTGACCAGCTAGCGCGACTAGCCCGAGTGGGGTATGTCAATCCCAGTAGTACTACTAACAATTACCTCGTTAAGTCCATATTAACGGTCCGTTGGGCAAGTATACACCATAGTATCAAAGATATGCAATATTACAAAAATCCAATATAATGTAACGTTTTTGAAATCAGCATGTTTCTCTCCCCCAAAAGAGTATATAAGTAAAAGTGGGGCTGTAAACTCACCTGAATATGATGTAATGAAATGAACAGGAGCTTCAAAGAATACGGGCAATGCACGATCAAATACCTATTATTAATTTGTAATTTAAGTCTTTAAAATGCGTTCAACGAGAATAGATACATTCAGTCGGTTCGGGTCGGTTCGGTTCTGACACGACATGCCCAAAAAGGCATATATATATATATTTACTACATTCACATATTATAATATGTACATTACACACATAACTTGTTTGTATATCTACTATGCATATATGTTATGGATATGCATACCAAAATCAGCTGCCCAAATATTATTTTCTTTCTCAACCATACACACAACCAAAACATACGCATGAACATACAAGCCAATTCACTGCCATGTAAACTATAATTATCCAAAACATGATTTAATATATTACTGCCATCCCATAACTCCACTTAACCTTATCAATATAAACATGCAGAACACTTTAGTTAACACACACAATAATAACATACAAGAACATACACACATAATACACACACTGCACACACTGCACACACTGCACATATACATACACACACACTGCACGCACTGCACATATACATACACACACACTGCGCACACTGCACATATACATACATACACACTGCGCACACTGCACATATACATACACACACATACATCACGTACACAGCAGCCGAAGGCTGCTGTGTTTGTCCTTCCTGCGCAACATATATACATACATACACAACCTGCGCACACACATATATACGTACATATACAACAGCATACACATACGAACAGAAACGTATACATACATACGCAGCAACATACAGTCACGCACACAGCAGCATACGTACATACGCAGCAATATACATACATACGCAGCAACATACAGTCACGCACACAGCAGCATACGTACATACATAAACAGCAGCATACATACATACAACAGCAGCATACATACATACATAAACAGCAGCATACAGTCACGCACACAGCAGCATACGTACATACGCAGCAATATACATACATAAACAGCAGCATACAGTCACGCACACAGCAACCTTCGGCTGCTGTGTTTTGCTCCTCTTGTGCGACACACACATGCACAGTATGTATATATATACACAGCAAACACACATATATATACACTTACATATATGATTCGCAGGTTACATACACACTACAGACGATTACAACCGATAGCTCCAACGGAGGCAGCTTTCGAACCACCAACATACACCCATGAACACACGCGCGAAACCGAGCATCTAAATATAACCGTACACACATAGATACATATACACGCATGAACACATTCATATATATATATATATATACACGACGCAGCATATATATATATATCTATAACGCAACACATCATGTATATATTTACAACGTAGCACACACCCGGGGTTAATATATATAGATATATATACACAACGCAGAACACATGTATACGCACGCCACAGGTGCAAAACATACATATACACACATATGCTTATACATATGCACACAACAGCTTATACATATGCACACAACATATACATACACGCACACAGCAGCCTTCGGCTGCTGTGTTCTGTTCCTGACCCCGTACGTAGTACATGTACCCATAACCGAAACCCGAAACCGTACACGTAACGGACCTGAATAACATAACGAAAGAAGACATACTACTCGGGACTGCTACGATGGCCTCTGCGATCTACTGAGGGCTGCGATCGATGGGTCAGGACTCGTCTGATTGTGTTGTCGCGATTTGAGTTGCTGATGACACTAGGGAATCCGTCGAGAGGTGGCTGTGGTGAAATCTTGCCGAGAGGAAAATAATCTAGAGGAGGAAGAGTCGATGAAGAAGGGGATCGATTAAGGAAAAGGAAATAGAGAAGAGGCGGTGAGGATGAAGGGAATATATGAGATAAAGTGAATGGTTGTGTTTACAGAAAACACGGAGTAATGCCTCAAATTCTCCATTAACTCAAAAGCAGACAAACCTCTATTATTATTATTATTATTACTTATTATTATTATTATTATTATTATTATTAGTTTTGTTATTATTATTATTATCATTATAAAATATAATAGAATAAAAAAAAATTTGGGTTGTCACATTATCCCCTTGTTGAAGGAATTTTCGTCCCGAAAATTGGAACACTGGGGTTGATAAACAAGTATAAGGAGAATTCGGTTAAACCGATAAATAAACTATGAAAATACATGAGGACAGTTAATACACACAGTGAGTTAACGAGCTTAATGCTAACTGACGTACTGGTTAGTGCCAGATGTCACTCGCATTCACCACATGATCTTCAACAAGAAGAATCTTAGGTTTCCTTTCTGATTTGGGAATATCTTGAATGTTTCTAGCACTTTTGTTCATCAGAAGGTGATCATGAAACCATCGGCAGCTCATAGTGATTCTCTTTTTCTTTCATGATGCAGTTTGCGTTTTCATTTTCTGAGGTAAACTTTGAAGAGTTGATGTCATCATCTGATAACTCTTTGTCAGTTATATCATTAAATCCATCTGTATCATCTGAGCTATCACACGCATGTGAAACTTTATGAGATAGAACAAATGTGAAAGTAGACCCACAATGTTCTTTGCTTGATATCGTGAGATATCACAGTATCCTTCAGTTGAGAGGATTTCATGCTGAAATTCAGTTGGAGTTAAGTTCTGAAGGTATATCCACGAACAAATGCGGATATTTAGACTTCATCTGATCCTCCCGTTCCCATGTAAATTCCGGTCCCCGTTTAGAGTTCCATCTCACGCGCACAATGGGAATTTTGCTACGCTTTAGTGTCTTGACCTCTCGATCCATGATCTCCACTGGTTCTTCGATGAAATGTAGTTGATCATCTATCTTTAATTCCTCCAAAGGCACTATCAATGATTCATCAGACAGACATTTCCTCAGATTGGATACGTGAAACACATCATGTATCCCCCTGAGTTCTTCAGGTAAATTTAACTGATAGGCTACAGGGCCAATCCGTTTGACAATCTCGAATGGCCCCACGTATCTTGGGCTTAACTTCCTACGCTTTCCAAAGCGTATTACACCTTTCCAGGGTGAGACTTTCAACAGTACTTTGTCACCAACCCGAAACTCCAATGGTTTACGACGCTTGTCAGCGTAACTCTTTTGTCGATCACGTGCTGCTGCCATACGGTTACGAATTTGCACGATCTTCTCAGTCGTTTCGTGCACAAGTTCGGGTCCTGTAAGTTGGCTTTCTCCTACTTCTGCCCAACAGATAGGTGATCGACACTTACGTCCATACAATGCTTCAAATGGAGCTGCCTTGATCGAGGTGTGATAACTGTTATTATAGGAGAACTCAACTAATGGTAGATGAGTTTCCCAACTGCCGCCAAAATCGATCACACAGGCATGCAACATGTCTTCCAGTGTTTGGATTGTACGCTCACTTTGACCATCGGTCTGCGGGTGATATGCAGTACTCATATCCAGCCGTGTTCCTAATGACCGTTGTAACGATTGCCAGAAATGAGAAGTGAACCGAGAGTCACGATCAGAAATGATAGATATCGGCACGCCATGCCGAGAGACTATTTCCCTTAAATAGATACGCGTCAACTTCTCCATCCGATCAGTCTCTCGGATTGCCAGAAAGTGTGCGGATTTCGTTAAGCGATCTACTATAACCCAAATGGTATCGCATCCGCTGGGAGTTCTTGGTAACTGCGTGATGAAGTCCATGGAGATCTGCTCCCATTTCCACACTGGAATTTCTGGTTGTTGGAGTAATCCAGATGGTCTCTGGTATTCTACCTTAACCTTGGAACAAGTTAGGCATTTGCTTACGTATGTGGCTATCTCCGCTTTCATTCTCGGCCACCAGTAAAATTCTTTCAGGTCCTGATACATCTTGTCTGAACCTGGATGGATCGAGTAACGGGACTTATGGGCTTCATCCATTATCAGCTCTCGCAGATTCCCATGCTGTGGTACCCAGATCCGTTTCATAAAATAACGGATTCCATCAGCTTTAACCTCCAATTGTTTCTCCATGCCTCGCATGGATTCTGCTTTGAGATTCTCTGTCTTCAAGGCCTCAGATTGAGCAGCTTTAATTTGCCTTGGTAGGTCAGAGTGGATAGTCATTTGTAATGCGCGCACCCGACGAGGCTTTAAGGTTTCCTTACGACTAAGGGCATCAGCTACCACATTAGCCTTACCCGGATGGTACTTGATCACACAGTCATAATCATTGAGTAATTCTAACCATCGTCGTTGCCGCATATTTAGCTCCTTTGGTTAAATATGTGCTGGAGGCTCTTATGATCCGTATAGATCGTGCACCTGGTTCCGTATAGATCGTGCACCTGGTTCCGTATAGGTAGTGCCTCCAGATCTTCAAGGCAAACACTACAGCTCCTAGTTCCAGATCATGCGTTGTATAGTTCTTCTCATGCACCTTGAGCTGTCTAGATGCATAAGCTATGACTTTGTCACGTTGCATCAATACACACCCCAAACCCTGGATGGATGCATCACAGTAAACAACAAAGTCATCAGTTCCTTCTGGTAAGGCTAGGATTGGTGCGCTGCAGAGTTTGTCTTTAAGCGCCTGAAACGCTGTTTCCTCTTTGTTACCCCACTTATAAATTATTCCTTTATGAGTCAGGGCAGTCAAAGGTTGCGCCAATTTAGAAAATCCTTCAATAAACCTTCGGTAATAGCCTGCCAAACCAAGAAATTGTCGCACCTCAGTAGGCGTCTTTGGTGCCGGCCAATCTTTGATTGCTTTAATCTTTGAGGGATCAACATGTATACCCTTTTCATTCACCACGTGCCCAAGGAATTGCACTTCACGCATCCAGAAGTCACATTTTGAGAACTTTGCGTAAAGCTGTTCATCTCTTAGCAATCCCAGTATGGTTCTCAAATGTCCCTCATGATCTTCCGTATTACGGGAGTAGATTAGTATGTCATCAATGAAGACAATGACAAACTTATCCAGATAAGGTTTGCAGACACGGTTCATGAGGTCCATGAAAACTGCTAGGGCATTGGTCAGCCCAAAAGGCATTATGGTGAACTCGTATTGCCCATAGCGTGTTCGAAACGCAGTCTTGGAGATGTCTTCCTCTCGCACTCTCAACTGATGGTAACCTGATCTCAAGTCAATCTTGGAATAGTAGCTAGATCCTTGCAACTGGTCGAACAAATCATCAATGCGTGGAAGTGGATACCTATTCTTGATTGTCACCTTGTTCAGTTCGCGGTAGTCAATACACATTCTGAAGGTTCCGTCTTTCTTTTTAACGAAAAGCACTGGAGCTCCCCAAGGTGAAGAGCTGGGACGTATGAATCCTTTGTCTAACAACTCTTGCAATTGCTTAGACAGCTCTTGTAGTTCGTTCGGTGCTAGACGGTACGGCGCCCGAGCGATCGGAGTTGCTCCTGGTGCTAGTTCAATTTGAAATTCTACCTGTTTGTGTGGAGGAAGGCCAGGTAGGTCTTCGGGAAATACTTAGGAAAGTCTCTAACAACAGGAATATCTTCAACTCGCCTTTCATCCGCCTTCGGTTCAGTAACAAGTGCTAACAAGGCAAGGTGTCCTTTTCTGAGACATTTCTGAGCCTTCAAATATGATATGATGCCGACCACCGCACCCACCTTTTCACCTTCCACAATAAGAATTTCATCATCCGAAATAGGTAACTTGATCAGCTTCTCCTTGCAAACGATCTCAGCATTATTCTGGGATAACCAATCCATCCCGACGACTACATCGAAGCTCCCTAGTGTGACAGGAATAAGGTCTATGCTGAAAGTGTGTCCGGATAAGCCTAGCTTACAGTTTTTAAACACTTGTGTTGCTGTTATCGTTCTACCATCGGCTATTTCTATGGCATAATTAGAACTCAAATCAGTAGGCACCATCCCTAGTGTTTTACTAAATTTGGTGGACATATAACTCTTATCAGCACCAGAGTCAAATAAAACAGAGGCATAACACCCATTAATAGGGAATCTACCAGATACTACAGTAGGGTCGTTTCGAGCCTCACCTGAGCCCATGATGAAGACTCTGCCTCTGCCACCGCCACCACCATTGTTGTTGTCTTTAGGCTTATCAGCAGCACCATTGTTACCGTTTCTTTTCAGTTTCGGACATTCATTTTAAAATGTCCGGGTTGACCACATTCAAAACACACATTCTGTTTGTGGTTCTGCTGTTGTTGAGGTGCCTTCCCCGAGAGATTCACCCGACAATACTTGGCAACATGCCCAAACTTCCCACACCTCTCACACGTGCTCCTTGTGCACTGCCCAGCATGATGGAGCTGACATTTGTTGCATTTTGGGAGATTCCCATGATAGCCGCCCGAATGAGAAGGTTGGGACGGGTTAAACTTCTTATGTTGAGGTTGATAAGTGGAGGATGAAGGTTGCTTTCCATTGGTAGATGGTTCCCATTTCCTTTTGTGATCTGATGAACCAGAAGCAGCGCCACGTTTAGGCAAGGTGCCCTGTGCCACTGCCTGGTCGGTGAGTTTATGAGCCAGTCGGATGGCCTGCTGGATAGTGACAGGATCAGCAGCCATCACACTAGCCTGGATTTGAGGAGCCAGGCCATCAATGTACTTTTCGATCCGTTTGTAGGCCGGAGTCACCATCTGAGGACATAATGCAGCCAACTCGTGCGAACGAGTCGTGTACTCCTCAATGTCTGAACCAACCATCTTTAAATTCCAAAATTCTGCCTCCAGTTTCTGGACTTCGCTCCTGGGGCAGTACTCTTCTTTTATTAAATTTTGAAGTCCTCCCAAGGCATACTGTTAGCAGCATCAAGTCCTAAGGTTTGGACCTGTGAGTTCCACCATGTCAAAGATGGTCCTTCCAAAGTGCCGGAAGCATACTTGACACGGTTTTCTGCTGGACAGTTACACATTGCAAAGGCGGATTCCAGCTTCTCAATCCAACGAAGGAGGGTAACAACACCTTCGGAGCCTTCGAAGGAATGAGGTTTGCAGTCCATGAACATCTTGAAAGTGCAGACTGCTTGACCTGGAATGAGTGGATACATATTAATGATTTAAGGATTGTTACGTAGAGTATCAAGGATTTGATCCAAAAGATCTATTTGACAGAGGTTTACCTCCTTGGTTTTGGTTCTGGTTGATATTGTTGTTTTGATTTTGGTTTCTGGTCTGTTCGAACGCCTCGAGCGCTTCAGCAACACGCTCATTTATGATGGCATCGAGTTCAGCTTGTGTTAGATTAATGTTTTCTTGTCTAGGTGGGCGTCCAATTCTTCGTCCAGACATGATCCTACGTATTCACAATACATGACAGTCACTATCGATTAATAACTATTGATAACAATAATCTGTTTCATACTAGCAGAAATGAAGGATTTGTTTGCATATCGATAGTGAGGTTTCATGAGAACCAAGACTTATGTCTCCAAGTATAGAAACGAAAATTTTGTACTGACTATGATTGTTATCACCTAATAGAGTTACCAGAATTCTCATGCACGACAAATTACAATTACGTGTGCACCCGTAATTCTAATTTGCTTTGCATGGTCATTCATGATTCCTCCCATTCATGATAACACACTTTGTCAAGTACCGAGTGCTGTCTGTTAGGACTAGCAAAGATGATAGAGTATGTTGGAAGTAGAAACGAGTACGATAGAGTTTGCTGTGGTGTTCAAATCTTAGATAGTTTATTTTCGAGAAGCGAAATCAAGGACAAGAATTATTCACACGATAATGAGATGTTCGGAGTGTATTCGTTTGATTCATGAATCAAGGCGAGTACGTTGACTAATCAAAGTATTGGGTCAATCACAACTTTGTTGAAGACATGCGTACCTATAAGCAGATACTCATCCCAAGGGTTCCCAGGTAAGGTAAACAGGTCCATCGGTTGATTTGGATATATGCGAATACCTTGCCTAGACAGAACACCCTGAGATACAGGCATCTTACTCTTCCAGCATTGCATGTATTCAGTAGTGGGACACAGACTTTGACGAGACTTTGAAAACCATCAATAACAATCGAGGTTTTGGAGTTTGAAATCACTTAATTAGGCACTCAAACCCTCCCGTATGTTAAAGTAAAAGTTTTCAAGCAACTAAATTAAGTAAACATAGCTTAGAAATCTATGTGTGTGTAACTAATGCAAATCCAGCTATAGTCTAAAATGCAATGCAAATGAGATGCAAGTCCATTTTAGTTCGCTATAACTAATGCTCTGATACCAATCTGTCACACCCTCAAAATCGCTAACGGGGTTTTACCGTCAGGCGTGTGACATAACCAGGATCTCAGATAAGCATTAGTTACACCAAGCGACTCGATAATTACAAAACATATAGACTGCTTAATAATAGTGAAACAAACCAATTATGTTTAAGAAATGCGGAAGCGTATACAGTGAAATATTTAACAATGGCTTTGAAACACGCAAACACATGTCCAGTCCAGTTTATGCAAAATAACTGCAAATTAACTCTTGAAAACAGTTTGTGGTGAATACAGAATGACATGCTGTAGATGCTGTGCTCCTAACGTGCCACATCAATGTCCTGAGAGAAAACATGCAAAAATCTCAGTACAAGACTGGTGAGTTCACAGGTTTATCAGAAAACAGTAATTATCAGTAATGAAGTTCCGGATTAAGTAATCCGCTAAGTATAGTGAGATCCCCGGTTTTGTATTAAAGCATATAATGGGTAGCTAGTCCATAATGATCACTATGTATATGAAGGCGCGACCGAACTGACATGTAAGTAATAGTATAATGTAGGCCCGGTTGTGGATCACACACCACAACACTTGAAATTAGGCTAACCGTTCACCGTTTGACCAGCTAGCGCGACTAGCCCGAGTGGGGTATGTCAATCCCAGTAGTACTACTAACAATTACCTCGTTAAGTCCATATTAACGGTCCGTTGGGCAAGTATACACCATAGTATCAAAGATATGCAATATTACAAAAATCCAATATAATGTAACGTTTTTGAAATCAGCATGTTTCTCTCCCCAAAAGAGTATATAAGTAAAAGTGGGGCTGTAAACTCACCTGAATATGATGTAATGAAATGAACAGGAGCTTCAAAGAATACGGGCAATGCACGATCAAATACCTATTATTAATTTGTAATTTAAGTCTTTAAAATGCGTTCAACGAGAATAGATACATTCAGTCGGTTCGGGTCGGTTCGGTTCTGACACGACATGCCCAAAAAGGCATATATATATATATATTTACTACATTCACATATTATTAATATGTACATTACACACATAACTTGTTGTATATCTACTATGCATATATGTTATGGATATGCATACCAAAATCAGCTGCCTAAATATTATTTTCTTTCTCAACCATACACACAACCAAACATACGCATGAACATACAAGCCAATTCACTGCCATGTAAACTATAATTATCCAAAACATGATTTAATATATTACTGCCATCCCATAACTCCACTTAACTTTATCAATATAAACATGCAGAACACTTTAGTTAACACACACAATAATAACATACAAGAACATACACACATAATACACACACTGCACACACTGCACACACTGCACATATACATACACACACACTGCACGCACTGCACATATACATACACACACACTGCGCACACTGCACATATACATACACACACTGCGCACACTGCACATATACATACACACACATACATCACGTACACAGCAGCCGAAGGCTGCTGTGTTGTCCTTCCTGCGCAACATATATACATACATACACAACCTGCGCACACACATATATACGTACATATACAACAGCATACACATACGAACAGAAACGTATACATACATACGCAGCAACATACAGTCACGCACACAGCAGCATACGTACATACGCAGCAATATACATACATACGCAGCAACATACAGTCACACACACAGCAGCATACGTACATACATAAACAGCAGCATACATACATACAACAGCAGCATACATACATACATAAACAGCAGCATACAGTCACGCACACAGCAGCATACGTACATACGCAGCAATATACATACATAAACAGCAGCATACAGTCACGCACACAGCAGCCTTCGCTGCTGTGTTTTGCTCCTCTTGTGCGACACACACATGCACAGTATGTATATATATACACAGCAAACACACATATATATACACTTACATATATGATTCGCAGGTTACATACACACTACAGACGATTACAACCGATAGCTCCAACGGAGGCAGCTTTCGAACCACCAACATACACCCATGAACACACGCGCGAAACCGAGCATCTAAATATAACCGTACACACATAGATACATATACACGCATGAACACATTCATATATATTACACATAAATCATCTGAAGCAAGACGTGAACCCTGCTCAAATCTCTATTTGTCCTAACCCTCCACATGCTTGTACCTACAAGCATTTCAGTTCTTGCAACCCCACTAAGTTCAGTGGAACCGAAGGAGCTACCGGATTACTACAGTGGTTCGAAAGTATCGAGAACACTTTCCTAAACACCGAATGGTCTTTAAAACTTTAAACTGTTACTTACGGTCCTCAAATCCTCTTAAGAATGTGTACTATAATTAAGAACATGCAATGCTGTAGGTGGAATTCCTACATCTCGGATACTTTGTTAGTTGAATATTTTATATTATAAGTGGTCACTCACCTCAATAATCGAATAAACTAATTATAACCTAGTTACCACTTATAAGTACGCATGCCTTCAATAAGGTTATGGCTGACATCATATCTTGAGAAGTCCATGTATTCCCTTTGATTGTGAATCGAATGTTCACATCTCATTGTAATGTCGAATCATTCTTATCCTTGATTTCGTCTTCCTGATTTAAATTATTCAAGATATGAACACCATCATAACAAATTCTGCGATCTCGAATTTCGATCTTAAGCTTGTAAGCACGATCTTTCCTTCGTTACAATGATGTAACTTTAAATTTTCCGAATTCCTAATTGATATTAATTTCCTTTCGTCGTTAAGTCAAACTTCATACTGCTTGCACCATGGGAAATGCAAGAGTTTGCAAGACAACCTGTGACTAAGAACAATCGTATCTCCTAAATAATTCTATCTCATCAAAGCAGGGAGATTCCCTTACTTTGATAAATCTCTATTTCGATAAATGGTTTCCCATTTGTTGGTTTGGTGAAATTTCATCCTTTGGATTAAGGTGGCTTCCTTATCTGAGGATTGACTTCAATTATTCGCATTAGAATTACATTTCACAAATGACATGATCTCACCAAAATAGGATTAAACCCATATTTTGGTGACAAATGTCAACCTTCGATTATTTTCTTGTTAGTAGCAAGCTAGGCATGAATTCCATACCTTGATGACTAATCTCAATTCTTGATATTCAACTTACCATGGTTGTAATCAAGTAACGAGAAGCATGAAGTAACTTGAAAGGTGAACCAATGTTGGTGATTCGACCTATCAGACCAAAGCATGATCTCCGAACCTGAAAGGAGACCCGATCGTATTAAGTTGATTTAGATTCCAAGCTTGGAGCACTTAAAATTCTTAAATCGATTTCCCTCCCTTTATCCTCATACTTTGACCTAGCTATATGGAAACATTTATTCCTTATCTATCGACTTCCATTTTGAATTATCATTAAAACGTGATTGTGTGATGGTAGTCTTCCTAAACAATCCTTCTGCTGAAGATATTATTAACTTATGAACATGACCTTCTAGTCATGAAAATGTTTTCAGCTGAACTCATGGTTTGTTGAATTGCGTATGTAAACTTACTTAGATATTGCTACCTTGCAAAACACGTTTACAAATACCTTTCCTATTATTCGCGTCACTCCTTGAACCGCTTTTGAATCCTTAACCTTGAAGATCATTAAAATTCTATCTGAATTTGAACAACAAGACTTTAAAAGAGAAGTTCTAAAGAGAGTTACCAGCAAAGAGAGGAATTACTTTGAGACTGAGTTATTTGGAGCCAAAACATTCTTAATATATGTTGAACCCGTGTTCAGCAAAGATGGGGAGAAAATTGGAATTAATTACATGGGCATGGAAATCACTGATCAGGTGAAAAAGAGAGAAAAGATGGCAAAACTAAGGGAAGAAATAGTTGTGCAGAAGGCCAAAGAGACAGAACTTAATAAAACTGTTCATATTACAGAGGAAACGATGAGAGCAAAACAAATGCTAGCAACCATGTCACACGAGATAAGATCTCCATTATCAGGGTCGTTAGCATAGCAGAAATACTATCAACAACAAAACTTGATAAAGATCAGAAACAACTTTTGAGTGTCATGTTGGCGATCTAGTCCTTCAACTTATTAGTGACATTCTCGACTTTCCAAAGTTGAGTCAGGGTTATGAGGTTAGAGGCCACAAAATTTAGGCCAAGAAGAGGTGATGTCCTAGTGGAGGTCATTGGTGATGTTTTACGGATTAGACGAATTCTCACCCACTTGATCAGCAATGCTATCAAGTTTACCCACCAAGCAAAGGTTCAGAGTAATCTTTACGTAATAGCAAACCCATTATCTCACAACGTCGAGAAATTAACCTGCATCTAGTTCAAATATTCGTATACCGTGGTATGACATTAAAACATCAATCGTTATTCTAAATGATTGATTCATTTTCTGTTTTAACAATATTCTTAACCATCATTGTGAACTCATTCCAAGATCTCGTATATCGTATTATACTTAGACCGATGCTTGGTCAAATGAGAATATATATTCACAAGATATGTGTTAAGGTCGTTTCATATGTTGGCATTTAGGATTCTTAGATTCCACCGATAACCTCTCTTATCATTGCTAGTCTTCCAATAATTCTAGACTTCACCTTGTCATGAGATTATGTTCTGGAAGTTATGATTATAAGTCTAACATACCATGGTAACTCGTCATCGTGTGCTAACATTCCATATGCCAAATCTCAAAGAGAATCTCACGATTCTCTGGAAGAGTTCGAATTAGCATACATTATGTCAGGAATCATGTAAAAGGTTATATACAATGAAACAAAGCCAGATACCTATTGTTAAGGTCCGCTGGGAATCTAAGCGTGGCCCAGAGTTCACCTGGGAACATGAGGACCAATAAAACCCCAGTATCCTCATCTTTTCGTTTCAGCCTCCTCGTGATTAAAATTTCGGGACGAAATTTCCTAAAGCAGGGGAGACTGTAACATCCCGTTTTTTTTTTATAAACAATTAAATTCTAAGGCGTTATTAATTTCAATAATTACAAAAATAATAGTAGTAATTATAATAATAATGATATAATAATAATAATAATAATAATAATAATAATATAATAATAACAATAATAAACATAAAGTCCAGGGGGTATTTTAACAATTCTGAAACCTTAAAGAAATTATAAAACATGAAATAATAACAATGAAACCGCAGGGACCAAATCTGTAACTTTGAAATTTTCAAACCCAACCCCCCCCCCTTTCGTTTTTCTGGCGGAATTCCGGCGAAGATTCCGGCAACACTCCGGCAAGCCCAAAACCCCTTAAAAATTTGATTTTAACACCTCAAAATACACCCAACCGCCTCGTGAACAAGAATCAAACTCGAAACAACCTTAAAAACGCGTTAAAACAGTGAATTAACGCGTATCAACTTTTCACTTTATTTTTCGGCCGTTCAACGGCTAGAACACCCACTAAAAACACCACTTTAATCAAATTAAGTCAACATGAACGTTTTAATACACATTTCCAATCGAATACAACTTGAACTCGCACCTGAAACACACAAAAACATCGAATTCAACCTCTGCCCTATGTCGCGACCTGCAACTCAATCAACCACTACCCTCCGAGCATTATAACTCTCAATTAACATGGGGCTATTGATCATTAACATCATTCAAAGCTTCCTGTGCAATTAATTTGAATTCCATCCAAGTTTGATCACCATTCGAATTCGAGTTAGCCGCGGCTGGTTCTTCGAGTGTTCTTAGCATCAATTTTAAACAAAACAGGTAATTGATTACATCATTCACTCGTTTTATCATGGGGAACAAAAGCCCTATAAATTTGGTCATTAACAGGATCAATTCAGGGTTCAATTGATTGATTTCGATCTAGGGTTTATCGAGAAAGTGGGAGAAACTGGGGAGGCTGTTTAAAAACAAATGGGGTTGGGTTTAGACGCGGCTAAGGCCTTTGGTTTACTGGTTAGGGGTGTGCATTCTGACAGTGAGGTCCCGGTTCGACCCCGGGCCACTGCAATTATTTTTTTTTAAGCCTTTTGAGCTTCTAAAAATTAAACAAAATCTCTAAAAATTATAAAATAAGTTTTATAAACTTCCTGTAATTTTAAAACTCACAAATTATTTCTGTAAATTTATTTAATTTAAAAACCTTAAAAATCTTTACAAAATACTATTGATAAATAATATAAATAATTAATTTTTATAAAAATGAACTCTAAATCGTATTTAATTACGAAATAATCACAAAAATTATAGAAAATTACACATAATATAATTTCACAAATTATTTATGAATTTAAAGTATAGGCTATATTTTTATAGTTTAATTAATAAAGTATTATTGAATTATACAAAGAATACATGCATATACTTCTTTCGAATAAATCAAAAATACAAATAATTTTATTATTTGTCCAAAATCCCACAATTCCATTTAAATCCTAATATCATTAGGTATAAAATCAAACTCAAATATATATAATTAATCGTGGACATCAAACCGAACCGACTCGAATCCAATCAAATATATCCATTCGCGTTGAATATGTTTTAAAGGTTTAGTTATAATAAATAATAGGTATTGAACGTGATTGATCGTGCATTGCTTGATTCTGTGAAGTCTTTGTGCATTACATCGATTCAAGGTGAGTTTCATGGCCCCTTTTCATGTTTATACAAGTTTTTACTGTTTTCAATCAAGGGGGAAAAGTATGCTCACCCGTTTTCAATGCTGTACATCGTATATTCTATTTCATACTTGGAATCAATGTGATACTGTTTTGCATGCATACATGGTGTTATTCTATGATTCTTACAACCATTAATTCCCGGGTTTGGGAACCAACGGTTAGGTATTAGTAGTACTACTGGGTTGACACCCCTACCCTCGACAGATCGGTTTAACTTGTGAGTTACCGACTACAGCTGCCAGCAATCAGGCCATGGGTGAATATATTCCGTCAGATTTATATGCATAACGTCATTAGGTTTGGTTGTCATTAAACACATGTTATGTGGTTTGTGCTTGCAGTATGATTCCATATCAAATTTTATACAGCATCAATTACATGTTTTCAATTTAAACCTACGGAACTCACCAACATTATGTGTTGACATTTTTGAGCATATCTTTTCAGGTGAACGTAATCAAAGAGGATAGCTAGTGCTGATGCTTTAGCAGAGACCCTCAGGATTTCATTAGTTTGCATTTGTAAATGTATATCATTTGTATTCATTCGTGAACTATGTGTATTTTGGAATTAGAATCAATAAGACTATGATAGTCGTGGAACTGACTAACCACGACACAAGTCACCACTGTGTCGGGCGACGTCATGACACGAGGATGTTGCATGTATTATATCTCTGTTATTATACCAAGTGTTATGACGATCCCGTCCGTCGCATCCTCGTGTTTTCGCTATAAGCGAGGGTGTGACAGATTGGTATCAGAGCCTTGGTTATAGAGATTTAGGTGGAGAATTCGACTTAGACTATAACCTAAGAACCTTCATATAGAATGCATGCTAGGGATTGTGTGCATTTGATTTTACCTAAAGTCTATAAACTTGATATACAGGTATATTCCTATATACCTAATAATCTACAAGTATGTTCCATACTTGATTTTATACATATACACGTGTTATCTGAACATCCCGAGGAAGACATTATTACTCTTAGTCTTTCTCCTGGGATACTTTGATACTAGATGTCAAACAGCTGACACCCTCTTACAAAATGTTAAGTGTTCTAACTGTTACAAGTACTGAAAAGGTACAACGACTGAAGAACAAACTCTCCAGTCGTTTACAAACTACTGAAACTATAACAACTGAAGAACAAACTCTTCAGCTGTTGTACAAACTACTGAAAAGGAAAAGTACAAACTAGACACTTGTACAACATCATATTATTAGGGAACTTCGGTGATCACGCGTAGCGTCGATCTCTGATATTGAATCCGACCCTATCATGGTTATGACTGAAATTCTGAAAATGTGACGAATATGCAGTTATCATTAGACATAATGTGCTTATGTGCTTATTTGCTATTACATGCTATTATTGGAATGCTGGCTCATGGACATAAGGACAATACATTATTTGTGCTTGATGAATCTAAATAATACTATGATGTTAGCTTGGGGTAAGTGAAGCTAAGGGTGATCATGCAAGGTAAATTACCATTACGGGTGCACACGTAATTGCAATTCACCATGCATGAGAAGTTTGGTTAATCTTACCATGAGGTAACGATCATGAATATCACATGTTTCTATCCTATACCCTAGGGTGCTAGGGTCATAATTCTAGTAAGTCCTTGTTGAAGGCAATCAAACATTATAAGTCCTGTTGAAGGCAATCAAACATTATAAGTCCTTGTTGAAGGCAATCAAACATTATAAGTCATGTTGAAGGCAATCAAACATTATTACATTTACTCAAGTCCTGTCCTATTTAGAGCCTTCATAGTATTTCTAATCATAATATTAACCTTATGAGACATTTCTCCACTTAACGTTTCAGTAACTACTGAATAATGTTTAGAATGAAAGTGGAATACATAAATGTAGAGGAGTAATGATACTCTCTACACATACAATACGTTATTCTTTAAGATCATGCTAAGGATAAACGGATGTCATGTAACTGGTTTAGGCATCGTTCTAGGTATGCCACGGATGTGGTGGGAACGCTGTGGGGAACCCTATATATAAGCATCCTTGGTATACCAAGAATGTGTTTAAACTGGGCTACGTGATGATCCCGATTAACTGAGGCATGGATTGGTTTGGTTGTAAACTATACATATACGCTTTGTGGATCTTGCTACGTCACATTAAACTATTTACACTTTGGAAATGTTTTCTCTACAGTCATCAATTCCCGTGTGGAACCGATGCATAGGTTTGTCTGTAGCCCTTTATATACTGGTAAAACCGCCTATACATAAGTTGCGGTAGCTCACATCAAACTTATATTACGCTATTCTTTGGAATGATGCTAAGGAAAATTAAGATGTTATGTAACTAGTTTAAGTAATTTCAAGGTATATCGTGGATGTGGTGGGAACGCTGCGGGGAACCCTATATATAAGCATCACCGGTATACTAAGAATGTGCTTAAACTGGGCTACGTGATGATCTTGATGGACCGAAGCACGGGTTATCGGAACTTGATGAGTGGAACCATATGTGATTCTTTTTTATACTTTGATTCCTATCAAAGCACACACAAATCTTAAATCATATTCTAAGGCATTGTGTGCCTAAATCAAATGGTTATCAAAATAAACTTTGAATCGTTATCCGTAGTTTTCAAAATCTCGTCAAAGTCTGTGCCTCACCAATAATACATGCAATGTTGGAAGAGTGGGATGAGTATCTGCTTATAGGTACGCATGTATCCAACAAAGATGTGGTTGACTTAAAACTTTGGTTAGTCAACGAACTCGCTTTGATTTACGAATCAAACGATTACACTTGGAACATCTCATTGTTATTATGCCAAATTCCCGATGGTCGTTTTCATGTTGTATAGCTCGTATTGCCCAATTCTCATAAAATTTTAATGATATTTCAAAATGTCTACTCGTCAAAAACGATCCCGATCTGGAAACTCTGGCCGTAAGATTACTGCTATTGTAGCACGTGAGGTTGCTGCGGTCGTACCAACCCGCCTAATCATCTGAAGCAAGACGTGAACCCTGCTCAAATCTCTATTTGTCCTAACCCTCCACATGCTTGTACCTACAAGCATTTCAGTTCTTGCAATCCCACTAAGTTCAGTGGAACCGAAGGAGCTACCGATTACTACAGTGGTTCGAAAGTATCGAGAACACTTTCCTAAACACCGAATGGTCTTTAAAACTTTAAACTGTTACTTACGGTCCTCAAATCCTATTAAGAATGTGTACTATAATTAAGAACATGCAATGCTGTAGGTGGAATTCCTATATCTCGGGATACTTTGTTAGTTGAATATTTTATATTATAAGTGGTCACTCACCTCAATAATCGAATAAACTAATTATAACCTAGTTACCACTTATAAGTACGCATGCCTTCAATAAGGTTATGGCTGACATAATATCTTGAGAAGTCCATGTATTCCTTTGATTGTGAATCGAATGTTCCTATCTCATTGTAATGTCGAATCATTCTTATCCTTGATTTCGTCTTCCTGATTTAAATTATTCAAGATATGAACACCATCATAACAAATTCTGTGATCTCGAATTTCGATCTTAAGCTTGTAAGCACGATCTTTCCTTCGTTACAATGATGTAACTTTAAATTTTCCGAATTCCTAATTGATATTAATTTCCTTTCGTCGTTAAGTCAAACTTCATACTGCTTGCACCATGGGAAATGCAAGAGTTTGCAAGACAACCTGTGACTAAGAACAATCGTATCTCCTAAATAATTCTATCTCATCAAAGCAGGGGAGATTCCCTTACTTTGATAAATCTCTATTTCGATAAGCAATATCAGTGGTTTGTTCAGTGGTTTGTAGAGTGGGATTGCAATACAAACATTGATGATTCATGATATGATTCTATTTGACAAACCAACTAAAAACCACTTTGTGAGGCCTTACAGGGCTTTGTGTATTAGTTGTTCACTTTGTGAGGCCTTACTGGGCTTTGTTAGGCCTAAAATTTTGCTGGCCCACCTTGTTTGACTAATTAACTAGAATAGGCCCAACAATGATTCATCCCAAATCCCAATAATCCAATATAGCGTGAAACTACGAGAAAATCCAATGCGCATTTTACTTTTGTCAAGTGTGATAGAGAATGTTTCGGATAATATGGTACAAGCAATTTCATATTTGAGCGTTTCAACAAGTATGCACTTTAGCCCATAGAAGCTTATTTGGATTTTATGTTGATCTCAAGTAAATTCTAAATACCTAAAATCACAAAAAGTACAATGAAATAAGATTTAGAGACTGTTGGGCAATTTCTAAACCATTAAGTACTGACCATTAAGAGGTCTGAACAATTAAGAGCTAGTATATCACTTAACTATTTAAGGCAAATGTCTGACCAATTCAGATAAGAGATCTTAATAATTTACATTAGACCTCTTAGTCATTCAACATTAGTATAATACTTAACCATTCAGAGACAAATGTCTGATCAATTCAGATAAGGGGACTTAATTATTTACATTAGACCTCTTAGCCATTCAGCATTAGTATAATGCTTAACCATTCAGAGGCAAATGTCTGAACCATTAAGACATTTGCTCGTGAAACAAACAGTCTGAACCATTAAGTGTTGAACCATTCAGACATCTGAACCATTAAGAGGTTAATTCAGATGATGACAAAAAGCCCCTTAGTGTTCCACCAATAGGATTGATCTTCCCGCTAGCTTCCAATCTACCACCACAACTAATTTGATTCTAACCATGATCTGTCTTGCTCAATCTCTACTGGTTTTCCAACCACTGGTTCAATCAAACTTTTAAGTGGAAAACTTGAAACTTAATGTTAATTCAATTTTTTTTTCCATAAAAACAAACTTTTGTTGAAAATGAATGATTGGATCAATCAAATTTGATGATATGTGAATCGAGCTTATTACATAATGTTGGGCGTTTTTAGAGAGAAAAAAAATTAAGTGTGAAGACTAGAAAATAGTCTCTCTCATAACATTGTCAACATCAATCTATACATGTAAGGGCGTACCTGGTGCTGCAAAGAGCTCCCGCGTTTTCGCAGGGTCCAGGGAGGGTCCGTCCCATTTAAGGGAAGATGTACGCGGTCTTTCCCCCATATTTTATGGGGAGGCCGTTTCCACGGATCGAACCTGAGACCTTCGGTCCCTTAGGAACAGCTTTTACCGCTGCGCCAAGGCCCGCCCTCCAATCTATACATGTAATGGATGCAAATTACACATAGAAATATACAAGTATCATCACATATTCACAAGCCAATAACTAACTATAACTAACCTAAGTCAACATGTGTCACACTAGCTAAAGTGTGCATCTTCACCAGGTATATCTACCTTTAGTTTCAACACCTAATAAAATAATAAAGGCGTGCAGTGTGCTAAAGAAACTAACAATAAAATTGTTTGGTAACATAGTTCAGCTTAAGAAGATGATGATTTTAGTATGGGCCGTAAAGCAATATGTTTCATAGAAAACATATCATGAGTATCTATGAAAACTATTATTATGATACCAATATAGTTGATCAATACACATTGCGGTCCGAATTGTTAGTTGATTAAAGCTTTTGAGCTCAATTATCATAGGAAATATATTGTGAATATCAGTAAAAAAAAATTATGATGTATGTTTCTTCTCTTGTTGACACAAGTCTTAATAAATATAAAAAGATCTTTATTTCTTCTTGTGAAAAAAGTTGTTAACAATAGATTATCTAGAGATACTTCTAAAATGTTGTTTCAAGTAAACATAGACACTATTTTTTTCAGTAAAAATGCTTTGAATCCTTAAATAAGCCGTAAATTCATACATGACAAGAACATGGTGTGGTGAAGAAGAAGACAAAGATATGGTCTTTTTTTCCATTTGAAACTTAAGGCATCTTTTGACTAAATATGAGAGGATATATATATATATATATATATATATATATATATATATATATATATATATATATATATATATATATATATATATATATATATATATATATATATATATATATAGGATCAGGATCATTACAGAACCATTTTTTATTTTCAGAACCAAAAGAACCATTGACTTACATAAATGTAAATTATAAACCATTGGTTTACATAGATGTAAGTTAAACCTGATATATTTAGTTGTTTTTTATAGTTTATTGTTCATGTCTGATATACACATATGTAAAACAGGTCAAGTATTACCAGACTTATTATACATTTATGTAAATCAATGGTTCTGTAGTTCTGAAAATAAAAAGTGGTTCTGTAATGATCCTAACCCTATATATATATATATATATATATATATATATATATATATATATATATATATATATATATATATATATATATATATATATATATATATAGGACACATTCAATTGAAGACCAAGTTTTTGTTAAAAACCAAAAGAACCAATCTAAACCTTAGATTAACAAGATCAACGGTTGCAATTAAAAGTGGTAAAATAGTAATTTTTGAGTTTTAGATACTAATTATAATCCATGATATGGGTAAAATTGGTACTACAAAATATACTTAAACTAACCGTGGGTGGATTCTTAGAATAACCTCTTGTTTTGTCATTTAGTGCAATATTTTTTACCTACTACTTGTTTAACATTATACGAACGTACAGGCATGAAAATCTGGAATTAAATTATAAACATACAAACTTGCATACATTTAAGAATAAATTGTCTATCTCGTAGCTTTTTTACTGGCAATGCATTAAAATCTGGAACTAAATTTTTGAAAAGTAGTTATCGTTAAACTATAAGGGTAAATTTGGACGTGTATAAAAATATTTAAAATCCATATTAGATCGTTGGGCGCATTTTATTCAACTGAAATTAAATACAAAACATCCTACTAGTTTATTATGTTTTATTGTAATTCTTTTATTTTTTTTTGTTTCACCAGAGAAAGATATATAACACTAAATATTATCCTAGCTTCTACTGATTTTTTTCTTTTTCTTTTCAACAAAACTTATTTCTCTCTATAGTAGATTTTATTCTTGAAAATAAGTTTTTATACTTTTTATTATCTACTTTTTTACTTTAAATATCGTGTATTAGTTTTTGTTTTCCTATATTTTTAATTAAGTTATCATATATATTATTACTTTATCAACCACTATCTTCATTTAGATTTTGTTAATTTATATGATTCTTATATCTTAATTTTTATCTTTTTAAAATATATAATTTAGGAAGAATTTTCAATATAAAAATGTCTATACCTTAAACAAAATATTGATGCTTGATCTTTAACTTTTAGATCATTTAATTATTCATTTACTTAAAATTAAATAAATTTATACCTTCACTAATGCATACTAAAACTTAGTAGAAACATAAAAAACTGCATATGCATATATGCATAATTACATAGGTGCATATATGCATAATTACATATAATTGCATATATGCATATTCACATATGTTTATAATTGTATTTGCTTCAATTATGAAGCAAATAACAACTACATAATCCCTAGTATTGAGAACATTCATAACACAAAAAATACATTAAATTACGTTGATGTTTGTCAACATATATACATCAGGTGATATTTAATCAAACTTAATACCATGAGGATAAATTAACACTCTTTGTACGAATATTATAGTTGCAAAAAAAAGTTACAATATTGAAGATACATAAAACAAACTGCTATCAAGTCAAATCATATATACGACAATAGAACGACATAAGTTGAAATCTAATTGTATAAATAATTTTAAAAACTCAAATTTAAAATCTTCAAAAATCCCAGTAAAATTTGTAAAACACTGGGAACGGTTATGGACCCCCACTACCCATAAGTTAACTTAACAATTTACCTTATTGCCCCTATTAATAAATCAATAATAAATTAGTAAACAAAATAAAAGAAAAAAGTTGTGTGGCTGTACTAGTTCTTTTAGTTTTTAACAAAATTTTAGTTTTCAATTGAAAGTCTCCCTATATATATATATATATATATATATATATAGGGGAGGGATCCTAAGAAAACCACCATTTTATGAGAAAACCAAGAAAACCAATTTCCACCAATCATATAATTTCTAGTATTTTTTTATTTTTATTGTTCAAAGGTTATATTTGTAATTTTAATACCCCATTGGTTTTGTTAAATTAGTCTTAAATTTACTCATATTAGGCAACTCATTTATTTCTCTCTCTAATTTTATTATTAAAATTGAGTTTTGAATCCTTGAAAGCATCTCTTCTATCGATTCAAATCACCATCTCTTCCTAAAGCTTGGTTTCAAACAAAAAACAGTCCAGCCACTCTTACTCACTATGCCACATTGAAGGTTCAATTGAAGACAATAGATTGAGGGACGATTACAGGTCAGATGAAACTAGGGTGCGTGGACGACCATTCTTATATGGATTTGGAGCTAACGAGACGATGAAGGTAGGGTTGGTAGGCTTCAATTCAAGAAACAGGATAAATATGATGATATTTGAATCTGATGTGGGGCTAAGCAAAGAATTAAAGATGATGATCAAGAAGAATTCAAGCCTATAAAGTCGATGATGATTTACATGTTTGCTTACGTATATGTACATATGTAACAAAAGCGTAACTTAGTTATATTACGAGTTCATCGTTTGTTCATCTTCATCCTCATATTCGTCGAGTTACATATACATATGTAAGTTTACATATGGCTGCAGATCTATTTAGTGTAATTTCTTTAGATATATTCATTTAGGGCTTCTTTTTTCTTCTAGTGTATCACTTACATATATGTAAACAAGTTTACTTACATGTAAATCTACAGGTAAAATTGTTTACGTATATGTAAATAAGCATAAATGTAAGCATGCCTACATATGCGTAATCAGATATGTTGACATCTTTAAAAGTACATATACATAAACATGTGTATGTCTTGTTTTCATATACATATACGTAAACAAGTTTACTTAAACATATACATACGTGTAAAAATGCTTACATTAGGAAATCATATATATAGATATGTTTACATATATGTAGACATGTTTACATATATGTAAACATATATGTAACATGTTCAAATATACGTGAACATATATGTAAACATGTTTACGTATACGTAAGCATGTACGTAACTAATATAAATCTGTAGAAAAATATATTTTGGTGAACTAATTTGATTTAAAATAAACTAATATTCTATTTGGTGAGAGAGAGAGAAAGGGAGGGAGGGAGAGATTTAAGGGATTTCAGTTATTTCAAATTATTAGTGAACTAATTTGATTTAAATTAAACTAATATTCTATTTGGTGAGAGAGAGAGAAAGGGAGGGAGGGAGATATTTAAGGGATTTCAGTTATTTCAAATTATAAAAATTATAATCTCCCTAATATACCCTTTAATCATTTAATTAAACCAATTATCTATTAAATATTTCTAAAATTACCATTGATGAATACCAACCATTGATCAATCTTGATCAATGGTTTAAAATTAGTTTTCTTGGTTTTCTTATAAATAGAGGTTTTCTTAGGAACCCTATAGGATTGGGTTCAAGAGTTAACCCTCAATTAATGTGAGAACTCTTTAACCCAAAACAGCCAATCAAAACTTGACACCTCAGCAATATTGAAAGAGGCATTGAGGGGTATTTTCGACATTTTCACCCAACTACCATTTTCCAAGAGTGCTTTTTGTGTCAGTACTTATGTACAATGTCAACTACTTTTCACCAACCAATCACATCCATCTTGTTTCCATGTCTTGACTTGTATACTTTCTGTACTATATCCATCTTCTTCATAAGCATTTTTTTGGATTCACCACTTTACACACTTCAACCATCTTCAAAAATTGTTCATCAATTTCGTTGATATTACCGGTTACTTTTCTTCAATGGGTGGCGGTGAAGTTACCCCTCCACCCACTTCACAACCGTTGCATGAAGTCGAAGTTTGTGTGCATCCACCTGGACTCAACCAGCTACCGGCAGTCGAATTTTCAGATGTAGGGGCTCCCGTTCATGATGAAGAATCTCCCGCTACTGAAACTCCTCCACCTGACCCTGTTTATTCAATTTCTCCTCTCCGATACGTCGGTTATGATCGTCGTGGTTAACTTTTATTTTCGTGTTCTTTTTTTGTGGTTTATTTTTTCTTATTGTAACTTATTTTTTCTTTTTTTTTCACGTAAATGTGTTTTTTTTGTTATTCCTTTTGTTGTTAAAGAAGTTTGAACCATATTAATCATTTGTATTAAATGTGTAATAGGTTTACATTTTTTTGATGTTTTTTTATCTTCGTGGGGCGAGACTGAAAATTATTTTTTTATTAAATGCGTATTAATTTTTTATAATATTGGTACATTCCCTTTTCTTGGATTCAAAAGTGTGTCAGGTTTTAGTTACACACACTAATTAAATGTAAGTGTTATTATAATAATTTGTAACTATATGCGACACATGTATTTTTTTCGGGTGTTAGTTTATGGTGTTACGATTTTTTGTTGCAACACCCACCAAAAGCTCATGAAATAACATGTAAAAAATGCAATGCATGTGTTACATATAATAAATGTGACTATGTGTAACTGTTAGTATGTGTTATTCTACACTTTTCATATTTTTTTTGACTTATTCCCTACTTTGAATATGGCTAACTGTATGTAACCCTGTTTAAAGAAACGGCTGTAACATGTATTATGATGTTGTTTGTGGGTAGTAATGACTATTAACACTATATGAAACAAACAACATGTAATACTTTTTAATTTTTAGGTAAATACATGTAAGGTCATGTAAGAAAAAACCTGCTGTACTAAAATGAACGTGTAAGTGTTTCATTTGTTTAGTTATACACACTAAGTATATTTACTTTTTTTTTTTACTTTTGACACACTATATGCAAGAACATGTAACAACATGTAATTTCACTTAATTACATGTAACTACATGTAAGGAAAAACATGTTGAATTAAATGTTCACGTAATTACATGTGTATTATTATTTTTTAATAATATACGTACATACCCTTTTTTTGACACTCAGTCGTGGGTGAGTTTGTTTTTTATAAAGTTTTTTGTTTAATAATGTACTGAAAATTATAAAAGTATCAGCAGTTGATGTAATAAAATGTAATTGGGGGGTTAGTCTTTTAAACTACTAAGAACATGTAATAACATATAACAACATGTAATAACATGTAATTGGGGGGCTAAGAAACAAGTTGTGTTTTATGTAATAACATGTAACAACATGTAATAACATGTAATCGTGAGTGTAGTATTTTTTGTTAACATATATTTGGTCCAAATTTAATTTATTTGCATGAAATCATTGTAGTAAATATTCCAGACTCCAAATGGAACTAAGTTTTGGGTGCCTGAGGTTTCTGTTGATGAGAAGCCTTACGTAGGTGCTATTTTAGTTCATGGCAACAGGTCATGAATATGTACCAACGTTACGCCGAATTATCAGGTTTTGTTGTACGTGTTGGCAGTTTTAAGAGATGGAACGGAACCATTACGTAGTTGTTATTTTTAGTTCATGACAACACCTTACCAGCTTTTCTCTTACTTCTTGATTTAGCATGTACACTTGGCCCGCCCGACGACAATAATGAAATGATTTGCATGTTTGATTCATCTGCAGAACCTTTCACTTTATAATTTTGAAAAAATTTATTTCTTAAAGTTAGTAAGGTTATAAACGTTTGTATTATATAAACAAAATATGATTACGTAATTACAAACAAACCTTGGTTACTTTGTCCACCACTGGCTATCTCTATAGGGGTCCCGACAGTGTTTGTAAAACGGCTGAAACATTTACGTGCTATTGTTTCACTGCTACGAACTGTTTATTACAATTAATCTTAATGCGCTTACTAACACATAGTTCTTATTCAAACTTCGTTACAAAGTTAAAAATATAGGTGGTGCAATTAATACAAGCCTGTAGAGTGCCTCCATTATTTGAATTACTTGCATTAAGGATATTCTTACTACCTTCCTTTCTGTTACATTCCCAAAAAATACGTAACAGGTAACGAATCAGTACATACTTACATGTATTTACATGTATTTACATATGCAGGAAGAGAGTTGGATTGAGTCCTACAATGGGTACACATTTTCTTTCTTTTTAATAGTAATTTAAGTTTAATTATACACAATAAAATCTAAATTGCCTGTGTACATAGATACAGAGTTGAACGTATTAGGGGCGTTGACTAATCTTTTCTCCTACATGTTATTACCTTTACTTACATGTTTTTACATAACTTTACTGAATATTACAGTCAATTTCCAATAACAAAAATAACATGACTACTCACTATTAATAAAACCAGATTCTAATGTCAGTGAAACTCAATTTACTTAAACATAAATCTAAACAACACGTAATTTCATCTTATCAATCAAACCAAAAATGTCCCGCCCCTTTTTTAACTACTCAAGTAACTTTTTTTACATAGACTTACAACATATATTACAAGACTTCAATTTTAATTTTTACCATGGCTACACATTTCTTATATTCTATTAGTAACTTAATTATACATTATACTACAATAAATCTCTGGTTTCACCAACGACACAATGACTACTACATAAGAATGACAAACGATTACACAACAGAACATTGTATAACTCAACTAAATGAATTTTTATTATTACGCCTTTCTTACACTTAATTACAATATACCCATTTTGTAAGAAAACTTTTTTGCTTATGAAACATTTATAACTACATAAACTACAAAGCTATACATATGTACAAAAAAACATGTCCATGAATACGTTAGATCATTGTTATACCGGCTATTCATACTCTTTTAAATTCCCAAATAAAACCCCCACCCTTACAACTAAACAATCATGTATATTTTAAAACCTCCAATTTCAATCTTCAGTAAGTTTCATTGAACAATAAAGAGTCATTAACACAAACATACATGTAACATCCCGTATTTTTATTAATAAAAAGTTAATTTTATAAACAAATAAGTTTAATACGTTAATGTTAATTCCAATAATTATAAAAATAATAATAATAATAATAGAATTGCTATTAATAATTTAAGGATGATTAAGAAAAATAAATATGTATAAAAATTAGATTTAAGTTAGGGGGTTGTTTTGCCATTAATCAAACTTTAAAATAAAGTTTCAACATGAAATGACAACAACCTGAATTCACAGGGACCATTTGTGTAATTTTATTAAACCAAACCCCCCCCTCCCCGTCGACTTTCCTTCTCTCCGGCGAGCCACAAACGCCCAAATCACACGAGTTCCACTCAATCGAACCTTCTCGACATTATCACATGCGTGATTCGAATCTGTGCCCACTGTAATTTGAATATTCGAGTGCGTGACAACCCAACCCACGATTCCTTCCATTTTCGGCCGACCAACCACGCCAAAATCACACTAAACAATTATAATAATGCAATTAAACACGCACAAACGATTGTATATCTATCTGTAATCATTTAATCATTTCAATCCATCTGAAACACACACGAAAACACACCATCGATCACTCTCACTGTCGCGACCTGTTCTTCAGCTCATCTCCCTCATTTTCGAACACAATCACGTAAGTTTGTACATCATCATGCTCGATTTCACTTGGGGATTAAAAGCCCCAGGTTAATTTCATAAACATAATCGATTTCGAGTTCAATTTAAAGCAAATTGGATTTCAATTTAAAGCAAATTGGATCTAGGGTTCATCGGTTGGAAGAGGGGGCCGTTGTGTTATGTTTTTAAGATTTAAAAACAGGGTGATACTGCGGCTGTATGCCTTGGTTCACCGGTTCCGTGTCCCCTTGCTAAGTTGAAGGTCCCGGGTTTGAAACCCGGCCACCTCCATATATTTTTAAGGGCTTTTAGCCTAAATTAATTATTCAGAAAATTTTTAATAAATATAAAAATTGTTTTTGTGAACTTTAATATTTTTCAGACCACCAAATAATTTTCCGAATTTTTCTATTAATTTTAAAAATTAAATAATTGTTTTAAAAACATTTTAACAAATATTATTCTTGGTTAAATCCTATTAAAAATGGGTTTCAACTAATAAAATAATTTCGGTTCAGACGTTATTCTTTTAAAATCATGGTTGTCTTAAAATATTTGTTTAAACTTTATATTTAACACTTTTATTATAAATTATTTCCTTTAAGATAATTAAATAATTATTGGACTTGAAACAATAAATCTTTATAATAGTAATAGACATTATATTAATTAAGGTTTTGTCATAATAATTGTAGAAATTATATAATTTATAATCTCGTAAAGTTATTTACAAATATTATTTCTTATAACAATATACCATCACAAATGGTTAGATTAATATTATTAATCTATATATTATTCTAATTATTTGTAGATAATTATAACAATTTATTTATACATTAAATCATAGCAATATTTATACTTAAAGGTATTTTTAAAATATTTACATATATAATTCTTCTAATGGATTAAGAACGTAAATAATTACCTATTTATCAAAAACCCCATAATTCCATTGAAACCCTAGTTCTCGTTGGAACTTTAACATTATTGTTAACGTAAAATTTGTAAATATATACATGTTTAGGTACCTTGTGAAGGAGTTCATTGGAATATCGATCATTATCCTATTTAATCATCTTATATACATACTTATACGCCATGTGAGTTTCATGGCCCCATTTTCATTTCAAGTTTATAAATCTTTGGGGGGAAAAGTATTCTCACACGTTTTCAATGTTGTACAATATACATACAATTTTCATAGTTGGAATCAATGTGATACTGTTTTGTGAGTACTTATCTGATGCATACATGATGTTACTGTGTGGTTCTTCTTACAACCATTAATTCCGGTGTTGGAACCAACGGATAGGTATTAGTAGTACTACTGGGTTGACACCCCCACCCTTGATAGATGGTTACTTGTGAGTACCATCACACTGCCAGGAACGGGCCTTGGGTGAATATATTCCGACAAGTTGTTGTGTGTACGTCATTAGGTTTGGTTGTATAAAACTCATGGTATGTGATTTTGCTTGCTTATAACTGTATGCACGGTATTCCACTACAAACTCTACACAGCATCAATTACATGTTTATAATTCAAACCTGTGAACTCACCAACAATATGTTGACCTTTTTTGAGCATATCTTTTCAGGTAACAATCATTGAGGATAGCTAGGGATGCTGCCTTAGCAACGACCTTAGGATTGCACTACTTAGACTCACTGGATATCCGTGACAGTTGCTTGATTTTCATTATTCACTTATGTTCATTTGTTTCCCGGGTTGTGAGACTTATACTTATTTGGTTTGTATGACTATGTTTGTCGTGGAATTGACTAACTGCGACACAAGTCTCCATTTGTGTCGGGTGACGTCATGACACGCTGACTTTCTTCATTTAATGCATCTCTATTAACTTAACAATGTGTTATGACGATCCCGTCCATTACATCCTTGTGTTTCCGCTATAAGCGGGGGTGTGACAATACACGGGTCGGTTTTCTGCAAACAAACAAAGTTTGGAGTTTTGTCTAACAAAATATTGACGTTTTCACATAACATCACACTGATTACATAACAAACACAAAATCACTTTTTAGGGTTCACAGGCGTAGAAGGAAGAACTAAGTAAAGCACATCGACAGTGTGAACAATTGCTAGCTGTAACGACCCGAATTTCATATTATGTAATTAAAATACAATTAATGTATCATGTGTTAAAACCTAATATTGTAAAATATGTTAAAGGTTAAATATTTAAGACTTAACTAGAAAGTTTGCTAGTTAGTTAATAGTGGTGGAAAAATGAAAAATGATACTAGAGGGGTGGATCTTGCCAATTGATGAAACCTAAACATGGATATGTATGGCTTGCCATACATTTGGTGAGCATGGTATGCTCATTCACGTTTACACACAAGAGAAGAGGAGAAGAAGAGTTTTGGTCATCTCATTTCTCAAATTGTTGGTGATTCAAGTGCAAGATCCGAAATTGAACCCTAGAAATCATTCTTCATCTTATCAAGAGCTACAAGTAAGTGTTATTTGATGTTCTTGAGGGGTAAAAATCGTCACCCACATGGTGGATGTAGAAATTGGTGGTTTAAACATGAACCCTAGTGTTATAGTGCTAGATGATCATGTGTATGTGTGTATTATGGTAACTAGATGTGTAATTGCTCCTTAATTGAAGATTTACATGAACCATGGAATGGGTTTAGTTACTAGAAGGTTAAACTAAGGATTCTTCATGTAAACTAGTTGCTAGTTGTAGAATCCATGTTCATTCTTGTAGAAATGTGATTATGTGCATAACATTTGGTTGAAATTGATGAATCACATGTGTGATATGTGATTTAGGTGTAAAATTAGCTTGATGATGTTTAAAAGCTAGTAAATAACCAATATGTTAAGTTATGCACATAAGGTGTTTGATGAAATGCTCAAATTAGATGAAAAACATGAATGAACTACTTAATTGCAAGAAATGTGCAATGTGAAAGCCTAGATTGTAGGTTAAATGTGATAAATGGTCAAATAGACCATATGTGTGATTAAATGAATGTTATGTGTTAAATGGGTCCTTAAAATGGTAATAGGAAGTGGTGTGGCAAGCGGATCCAAGGGAACCGGCAAGGAACACGTTTGATTGACCACTTAAACCTTCCGGACTCAAGGTAAGACATTCTTTAAATTGAGCATAACAATGTAAAGGCATGAGTCACAATGTGTGTGACCATGTGCTCATAAGCTCAAACAAAATGAAAACCACGTTTAAAAAGGATAAATAGTTGACTTGCACCGTATGTGAGCTTCTATGACAAATGATTCACGACGTGCGTGAACATAAAGGAAAATAACACTTTAGTGTTATACCACATGGTTGTGGAACAGAACGAGTCATGACGTGCGTGACCGTCCCATGGAAATGGGAAGAAAGGACAAACCCGGATTAAAGTGATTCACATCGTGTGTGAACACTAGGGTAAAGGGCTATCCCTACGATTTGCAACGTGTGTGGACGTTGGGTAACGCCAAGGAAAGCGGTCGTTCGCAAAAGAATGGCAAACCGCTCATTAAAATGGGATTTGACCCTATAAGGGGCAAATTCGGTATAAAAAGGAAAATTTGCGTTATGATAGGCAAATGGGATGGGTTGGGTCTAAGAACTCACCAAACATATGTAATATGTTATAATAGACCGGTTCCAGGGTTGTCGGGACGGTCGGAAGCTCTAAAGAACAAACGAATCATAAATGGGTTAAATAAGGAATTAAATACCAAAAAATAGAAAAATTTTGGTATATTGCTAAGAGTCGGGTTAGACTCGTTGAAACTCCGTGGGAATCACGTATATGATAAATATGTTATTTCCGGGTGTTTGGAACAATCGGGATCGACAGGGGTGGCTCGGGAACGCGAAACGACCCTTAACGGGTCAAAAATAATGATTTTGCTGCAGGTCTACCGTAGCTTACGTCCATAAGGACGTAAGCTACGTCCTATCCACCTGGGTACGCCCTGAGCTACTGTCTTACGTCCACAAATCAGGGGAGAAGGGTTAAGGACGTAAGCTACGTCCTTTAGGACGTAAGTTACGTCCCAGGCATAATGTTGCCTCTGAGCTTCTTTTGTTGTCTTCTCGTTTCCCCAGATTTTGTCGATTATCGTTTTAACGCGTTCCGAGTCCGTTTAAACCCCGTAAAGACCCTAAAATGAATGTTGGAATGTACTTACTTAGTTCCTATGAACTAACGGATGTCTAAACGTGTGTTTTCAGGTGTTACGGGACCGGAAGGCTAAAGTGATCGATAGGGCATACAAGGATCGAACGGGACTTGCATACGCGTTTCTTTTGTAGAATTAACGCGTTAACATTATTTGAAACTCCTTATCACGTGTTTATGTAAATGGATTGTTAAACTTCATTTTTGAGTGTCGGTTGACACGAAACACATATTTTGGGAGGTAAATGTTAATGAAATTTTCTGGGTCCAAATTCCGCATTGTTTATTTAACTTAATCGGACTCTTTGGGGGTCCGGGTGTTACAAGTTGGTATCAGAGCCAACGGTTTGAGAGATTCAAGTGCGTCGCGAACACTTGGACTCAAACTTTTGAGCTCTAGATATGAGAAATGCAAACGTTCGATCCAAGAAGCCGATCACCGAGCCTAAAGGTACAAGGTTAGTGTGCCGTTTATAAACGTAACAAGCTTGACACATGTATGATATATGTATGATATGTACCATATGAATTGATTGAACCTAGCTTCTTGACTTAAGTTTGGAATAAAGGAACTAAGAAGGCATCCGTGTGGTGAGCTTGTTGCTAGGCCTGGCCAGTCTAACAACAATCAAAGGCACGCGAATGGATTCTTAGGGATGTTGTTTTAAACTTAAGGATGGAAATGGGTATTGTGTGAATAGGGTTAGGCCCTAGTGATAGTAGAATCATAAGCATCGGTGTATATGCTATAGATTACGTACATGGTACTAACGTAAAGTTTAATTGTCACAGTCTTAAGTCATGGCTGGTAACGATCACGTGATCAATATAGAGAATCACGAGACCCATCCCGATGATGCAACACGGGAAATGGTCAAGGAGGAAGTTGGCAAGGCTTTTGAGGCTTTATTGCCGGGCTACATCGAGGATGTACGCAAGGATCTACGGGATCTCATTCAACAAGAGTTTGTGGCTCTGAAGGCTGACAAAGAAACCGAAAGGCCAACAAAGAAAGTGACCTATAAGGAGTTCGTTGCATGCAACCCTACAACGTTCAAGGGTGAGGTCGATCCACTACTTAGTCAAAGGTGGATCAAAGATATGGAAAGTGCCTTTGAAACCTCACACTGTGAAGAATCTGATGAAGTGAGGTTTGCTGCAAGCCAACTCCGGGAACGAGCTAAAGACTGGTGGGAATTGCAACGGGATGAGAAGGGGCGGGAAGGTATCAAAAGTATGACTTGGGAAGAATTTAAGAAGTTGTTCACAAAGCGGTTTTGCCCACAAGCCGCTATCAACAGAATAGCAGAAGAATTCCTACAGTTACGACAAAAAGATGAAAGTATTGATACCATCACGGCCATCTTCTACGACAAAGCCAAGTTTTGCCCACAGTTGCTCCAGGATGAAAGGATGTGGATTAACCACTACTATGGCATGTTGAGTGCCAAGTATCGAGAGTTTCTTACACCGTCCAAATGTGAAACTCTAGCAGAGCTTATCGATTGTGCTAGGGATCGAGAAGCGGAATTGAAAAGGCAAGTTGATCGTGGGGAGAAGCGTGCGGCTGAAACGGAGACGGGTTCGTCTAAGAAAGCCAAGATTTCATCTTCATCAAACAAGTCTGGGAACGACAAAGACTCCAAACATTGCAAGATTTGTAAAAAGAAGCATGGGGGAGTTTGTAGATACGAATCTAAAAATTGCTTCAAGTGTGGAAAGTCGAGTCATTCGACATCTCAATGCACAAGCCTGTTAAGTGTGTGCTACAACTGTTACAAACCGGGCCACAAAAAGAGTGAATGTCCGGAACTAAAGAAGGATGGTACAAGTCAATCCTCGGTTGCTCAAGGTTCGGGGAAAAAGGGTGATGGAGGAAAAGCTAAGGCGAGAACTTTCTTGATTACGGCTGAAGAAGCCAAATCTATAGCTGACGTTGTGACGGGTACCTTTCTCGTCAACTCACTACCTGCTTATGTGCTATTTGACTCGGGTGCTAATAGATCGTTTGTTTCGGTTAAATTTGCGAGTCATTTTTCCATGGTGTTAGACAACTTACCTAGTCCTTTAGAGATTGAGGTAGCGGATTCAAAAACGTTCTTAGTGTTCAACGTTTATCGAAATTGCATACTTACCATCGAAGGTGAGGATTATTCGGTCGACTTAATACCCATGACACTCGGGGAGTTTGATGTAGTAATCGGTATGGATTGGCTTTCCATGTACCACGCCAATATAGTTTGCAATCGCAAGTGCATCCAATTGATATCTCCGAGTGGTTATGAGGTAATAATCCAAGGTGCAAAACGCGGTGGCGTAGCTTTATGTTCTTTGGTCAAAGCAATGAAATACATGAGCCATGGAGGACAATCGTTCTTAGCCTATGTAATAGACACGGAAACGAAAGTTCAAGGGTTGGAAGATATTCCGGTTGTTCGGGATTTTCCGGAGGATTTGCCGGGAGTCCCACCGGAACGGGAGGTCGAGTTTCGAATCGACCTAACCCCGGGAGCTAAACCCATAGCAAAGGCTCCCTATCGTTTGGCGCCATCGGAGCTCCAAGAGTTAATGACACAATTGCAAGATCTTTTAGACAAGGGGTTCATACGTCCGAGTACTTCGCCATGGGGAGCACCGGTTCTTTTCGTGAAAAAGAAGGATGGAAGTCTTCGGATGTGTATCGACTATAGAGAGTTGAACCAGGTGACGGTTAAGAACCGTTACCCATTGCCTAGGATTGATGACCTATTCGATCAGTTGCAAGGTGCATCGTGGTTTTCGAAAATCGACTTACGTTCGGGTTATCATCAGTTGAAGGTAAGGGAAGAAGACTTCCCCAAGACGGCATTTCGTACTAGATACGGGCATTATGAGTTCCTTGTGATGTCTTTCGGGTTGACAAACGCCCCGGCGGCATTCATGGATTTGATGAATAGGGTGTGCCGACCCATGTTAGACCGATCTGTCATTGTATTCATAGATGATATCCTTATTTATTCTAAAAATGAAGGTGATCATGCTTGTCACTTGCGTGAAGTTCTCGAAACGCTTCGTCGGGAGAAATTGTTCGCAAAATTCTCCAAGTGTGCCTTTTGGTTGCGAGAGGTACAATTCTTGGGTCATGTGGTAAACTCGGAGGGTATACACGTAGACCCCACAAAGATTCACGCGGTGACCAAATGGAGTCCACCCAAGACTCCCACAGAGATTAGAAGCTTTCTTGGGTTAGCCGGATATTATCGGAGATTCATTCAAGACTTTGCTAAGATTGCTTCTCCTTTAACCAAGCTTACCAAGAAAGAGGTGAAGTTCCTATGGGGTGAAGAGCAAGAGAAAGCCTTTCAAGAGTTAAAGTCGAAATTGACTCAAGCTCCGGTTTTGTCTTTACCCGAGGGAACCGACGATTTTGTGGTATACTCGGATGCTTCCTACTCCGGTTTGGGTTGTGTTCTAATGCAAAGGGGCAAGGTGATTGCTTATGCCTCGAGACAACTGAAAGTGCATGAAAGGAACTACCCAACCCATGATCTTGAACTAGCCGCGGTGGTGTTCGCGTTAAAGATTTGGAGGCATTATCTATATGGTGTAAAGTGTACGATTTACACGGACCATAAGAGTTTAAAGTACTTCTTTACGCAAAAGGAGTTAAACATGAGACAAAGGCGGTGGATGGAATTGCTAAAGGATTATGATTGTGAAATCCTATATCATCCGGGAAAGGCCAATGTCGTGGCTGACGCCTTGAGTCGAAAGGAGGATCATACTCCTATCAAAATAACCGCAATGAAGATAACCGTTATATCCGAAGTGGTTGAACGAATCAAGGAAGCACAAACTGAAGCGCTAAAGGAAGAAAATCTGAAGAAAAATCGAATCAAAGGTCAAACTCAAAACTTGGAAGATGATAGTCAGGGATTGAAAACAAGATGGGGTCGGGTTTGGATACCACCTACTTGTACCTTGAAGAATGATCTATTGGATGAAGCCCATAAATCCAAGTATTCAATTCACCCGGGAGCGACTAAGATGTATAGAGACCTTCGGGTTAACTATTGGTGGCCGGGCATGAAACGCGATATTGTCAAATACATGGAGAAATGCTTAACTTGTTTGCAAGTGAAGGCGGAACATCAAAAACCTCATGGTGAATTGCAACCGTTGGATATTCCGGAATGGAAATGGGAAAAGTTAACAATGGATTTGATTACTAAACTTCCAAGAACGAAGAAAGGGTACGATGCGATATGGGTTGTTGTCGATCGATTGACCAAGAGCGCTCATTTCCTTCCTATTCGTGAGACTTACAATTCAGAGAAAATGGCGGAGGTTTACGTGAACGAAATAGTGTCACGACACGGGGTGCCCGTGTCGATTGTGTCCGATAGAGACACACGGTTTACTTCCAAGTTTTGGAGGAAATTTCAAGCGGAGATGGGGACAAAGCTATTGCTAAGCACGTCATACCATCCCCAAACCGACGGACAAAGTGAAAGAACCATTCAAACATTAGAAGATATGCTACGAGCGTGTGTTCTTGACTTTGGGGGTAGTTGGGATGAGTATTTGCCTTTGGCGGAATTTTCTTACAATAATAGCTACCACTCCACCATCGAGATGCCTCCGTATGAAGCTTTATATGGAAGAAAATGCCGAACTCCCATTTGTTGGGGAGAAATTGGTCTGCGGGAACTCGCGGGCCACGATACGATAATGAATACGGATGAAAAGATTAAGCAAATCCGTGCTCGCATGAAGGCGGCGCAAGACCGTCAGAAAGCTTACGCGGATAAGCGTAGACGACCCATCGAGTTTGAGGTGGGCGATTTGGTATTGCTAAAGGTTTCCCCATGGAAGGGTATTATACGATTCCGGAAGCGGGAAAGTTGAGTCCGAGGTTTATCGGGCCATTTAAAATCATCGCACGTGTGGGTAAAGTTGCTTATCGGTCGGAATTGCCGGAAGAGCTTCAAGGAATTCACAACACGTTCCATGTATCTTACTTGAGGAAGTGTTTGGCTGACGAGTCGGCCTATGTCCCGTACGAGGATTTGGAAGTTGATGACAGATTGAACTATATCGAGAAGCCGGTGGCTATCTTGGATAGAAAGGTCAAGCAACTGAGAAACAAGACACTCAATCAGGTGAAGGTGCAATGGAAGAATCGTAAGGGATCCGATGCCACTTGGGAATCGGAAGATGAAATGAGAAAGTTTTATCCTCATCTATTTGATTAGTATGCATAGTTTCGGGGACGAAACTCTCTTTAGAGGGGGAGACTTGTAACGACCCGAATTTCATATTATGTAATTAAAATACAATTAATGTATCATGTGTTAAAACCTAATATTGTAAAATATGTTAAAGGTTAAATATTTAAGACTTAACTAGAAAGTTTGCTAGTTAGTTAATAGTGGTGGAAAAATGAAAAATGATACTAGAGGGGTGGATCTTGCCAATTGATGAAACCTAAACATGGATATGTATGGCTTGCCATACATTTGGTGAGCATGGTATGCTCATTCACGTTTACACACAAGAGAAGAGGAGAAGAAGAGTTTTGGTCATCTCATTTCTCAAATTGTTGGTGATTCAAGTGCAAGATCCGAAATTGAACCCTAGAAATCATTCTTCATCTTATCAAGAGCTACAAGTAAGTGTTATTTGATGTTCTTGAGGGGTAAAAATCGTCACCCACATGGTGGATGTAGAAATTGGTGGTTTAAACATGAAACCCTAGTGTTATAGTGCTAGATGATCATGTGTATGTGTGTATTATGGTAACTAGATGTGTAATTGCTCCTTAATTGAAGATTTACATGAACCATGGAAATGGGTTTAGTTACTAGAAGGTTAAACTAAGGATTCTTCATGTAAACTAGTTGCTAGTTGTAGAATCCATGTTCATTCTTGTAGAAATGTGATTATGTGCATAACATTTGGTTGAAATTGATGAATCACATGTGTGATATGTGATTTAGGTGTAAAATTAGCTTGATGATGTTTAAAAGCTAGTAAATAACCAATATGTTAAGTTATGCACATAAGGTGTTTGATGAAATGCTCAAATTAGATGAAAAACATGAATGAACTACTTAATTGCAAGAAATGTGCAATGTGAAAGCCTAGATTGTAGGTTAAATGTGATAAATGGTCAAATAGACCATATGTGTGATTAAATGAATGTTATGTGTTAAATGGGTCCTTAAAATGGTAATAGGAAGTGGTGTGGCAAGCGGATCCAAGGGAACCGGCAAGGAACACGTTTGATTGACCACTTAAACCTTCCGGACTCAAGGTAAGACATTCTTTAAATTGAGCATAACAAAGTAAAGGCATGAGTCACAATGTGTGTGACCATGTGCTCATAAGCTCAAACAAAATGAAAACCACGTTTAAAAAGGATAAATAGTTGACTTGCACCGTATGTGAGCTTCTATGACAAATGATTCACGACGTGCGTGAACATAAAGGAAAATAACACTTTAGTGTTATACCACATGGTTGTGGAACAGAACGAGTCATGACGTGCGTGACCGTCCCATGGAAATGGGAAGAAAGGACAAACCCGGATTAAAGTGATTCACATCGTGTGTGAACACTAGGGTAAAGGGCTATCCCTACGATTTGCAACGTGTGTGGACGTTGGGTAACGCCAAGGAAAGCGGTCGTTCGCAAAAGAATGGCAAACCGCTCATTAAAATGGGATTTGACCATAAGGGGCAAATTCGGTATAAAAAGGAAAATTTGCGTTATGATAGGCAAATGGGATGGGTTGGGTCTAAGAACTCACCAAACATATGTAATATGTTATAATAGACCGGTTCCAGGGTTGTCGGGACGGTCGGAAGCTCTAAAGAACAAACGAATCATAAATGGGTTAAATAAGGAATTAAATACCAAAAAATAGAAAAATTTGGTATATTGCTAAGAGTCGGGTTAGACTCGTTGAAACTCCGTGGGAATCACGTATATGATAAAATATGTTATTTCCGGGTGTTTGGAACAATCGGGATCGACAGGGGTGGCTCGGGAACGCGAAACGACCCTTAACGGGTCAAAAATAATGATTTTGCTGCAGGTCTACCGTAGCTTACGTCCATAAGGACGTAAGCTACGTCCTATCCACCTGGGTACGCCCTGAGCTACTGTCTTACGTCCACAAATCAGGGGAGAAGGGTTAAGGACGTAAGCTACGTCCTTTAGGACGTAAGTTACGTCCCAGGCATAATGTTGCCTCTGAGCTTCTTTTGTTGTCTTCTCGTTTCCCCAGATTTTGTCGATTATCGTTTTAACGCGTTCCGAGTCCGTTTAAACCCCCGTAAAGACCCTAAAATGAATGTTGGAATGTACTTACTTAGTTCCTATGAACTAACGGATGTCTAAACGTGTGTTTTCAGGTGTTACGGGACCGGAAGGCTAAAGTGATCGATAGGGCATACAAGGATCGAACGGGACTTGCATACGCGTTTCTTTTGTAGAATTAACGCGTTAACATTATTTTGAAACTCCTTATCACGTGTTTATGTAAATGGATTGTTAAACTTCATTTTTGAGTGTCGGTTGACACGAAACACATATTTTGGGAGGTAAATGTTAATGAAATTTTCTGGGTCCAAATTCCGCATTGTTTATTTAACTTAATCGGACTCTTGGGGTCCGGGTGTTACACTAGCAAACACCACAATTTGTTACTTAATTTCAAAAATTAACAAGCATAACAGATTTAGTAACGCCATTTTCAATTTAAACGTGCAGAGTACTAATCAAACCACTTACCTAATTGTCGCCTCCTCCATTTTCTTCTCTAGCAGAATGAATCTCCTGTGCTATGAACGGTTTCCGTCGCTGTCACACAAAAGCCAAAATCGATTAACCAATGTTTCGTCTGAACGGTCACCGTCGCTCGATTTTGAGGTACTAGAACAAGGAACAATAGAGGGAAACAGAAATTTGGGGGTGGGGATTTCTTCTCTGAAATGTAAAATTTGAAATGGGGGTGGTTGTGAATTGATAGATGTGATGGTTACTTTTGGGGGGTGGTTGTCTATGTACGATTACTACTACAAGACAAATGTGAAATTACATCCATACCCTTTAAAGGGATCCTCAAACCTGCAACAATGAATATTTTAATAAAAAAAATTTCTGGCCCTTAGATCAAGATTTGCTTTACAGATCAATGGCTCACATAGGGTTAAAAGGTTATTACAAAAATAATGGGTTCTCAATATAACCTCATCCTATATATATATATATATATATATATATATATATATATATATATATATATATATATATATATATATATATATATAGGATAGTGTTCTTGTGTTAACCCATTGTTTTTGTAAGAACCGGTTAACCCATATATGTGGTTCATATAATGCCACTTCATCATTTAACAAAGATCCATCGAGGGGTATTATAGTCAAATTGTATATTGAAAGGTACAAGTCTTTTCAAGACTTTTTGTTGTCAGTATAACACTTTTCATCAAACCCAATATTTTTTATTTATTTAAAAATATTATAATTAAAGTGATTGACTGGTATCTTAGCTCACGTATTTCTATATGGACTTTTTTTGTCAGTATACTCTTTATCATCAAACCCAATTTTTTTATCTATTTTAAAAACTCATCTTCATTTTTCTATCTCTATATCTTTCAAGGAATCATTTTTAAAACCACTATGTTAAAATTTTGTTTTTTAGTTATTTAAATATCTTTTAATATTATTAAATTATTTGTAAAAACGTATACGGTGTACGTGAGGGCTATTGACAAACCAAGTCATGTTCATCTATAATTGCATATTAATCGGCCATTTCATAATTTAGTCTGAAGGAACATAAAATGTAATAATAAATCAATATAAATATACTTAATAAATAGAAAAACAAAAAAACTCGTGAAACCTTTTCTTTCTTTTGATATAAAAATTTAATTATTTATGATACAAGAACTTTTCTTATTTAAGTTGGATATCATTAAATAAGTTCAAAGTAAGTAATATATATTACTACAAAGACAAGACAATAATTTAAAGATTAATAGACGTAATATAGTGATGAAAATTATAAAAAAATAATTCAGAAAAGCCTAGCAAAAAGTGGTTCAAAGCAACAAAATAACTTTTTTAATAAATGCATACAAAATTGTAAACATTCCACTAAATTTTTTACTCAACATGTATTTTTCAAATATAATAAATCGTTAGATTTTATTAGTAATTTCTTTTTTTTTGTTCTTTTTTCACTCAACATGCATTTTCAAATCTACGAAAATCATTTCTTTCATTTTTTATTTTTCACTCAACATGCATAACATTTTTTTTCATCTCGACCTACAATACCCGTAATAATTCTCTCATTTTTAAACATGCATCAATAAAAAATTGCTTTATACCATCAATATTTTTTATATTTTATTAATTTTTAAAAAAATTTAATTATTTTTACTCTATCTAATCAACCTGTACTTTTTTAACTCAGACCTACTGAACATGTTTTTTTCTTAATTAACTTTCACATGTCAATGCAATAGTGAAACTTAATGTAATTGAACGTAATGGACATGAAGTTATGTGTTAATGAAGTAGTGTAACTTAATGTAGTCACGTGTAGTAATGAAAATTAAAATTCATTATAATAGTATCCTTCAAATTTCATAAGTTCTTAATTACATATTTATCTTGAAAGACATAGTTTATAACACTGTGTTTTAGTTAAATAGTTTGAAGTAAATTTGGACCTTTTCTGTATGTTATTATAATGTACTGAAATTGATTAGTTGCACTAAATTTAATGTTATTATATTACATTACAATTAAATTACATTTTTATATTAGATACTATTAGTAAACAAGAAATGTATTTATTACATAAACAAGAATTGTAAATTTTGTTACTAACATGATGTTAGTTGAAATAAGTTATTACATTACATTACAACATTTTACATCATATTACAATGACATTACAATACATGTTACCACCTTACATTAGATTTTTTTTCTTAATTAACTTTCACATGTCAATGCAATAGTGAAACTTAATGTAATTAAACGTAATGGACATGAAGTTATGTGTTAATGAAGTAGTGTAACTTAATGTAATCACATGTAGTAATGAAAATTAAAATTCATTATAATAGTATCCTTCAAATTTCATAAGTTCTTTTACATATTTATCTTGAAAGACATAGTTTATAACACTATGTTTTAGTTAATAGTTTTGTCCTAATGATGTAGTTACATTACACAATGTCCTAATGATTTAGCACTACATCCGGAATAAAACAACTCAAATATTAACCAATGGAAATCAAAAAAAGTATTAATCGTACATAGTTACATCAAGTTACACTGTTATATTACAGTAACTTATAACAAAACTATCACGGAAACCAAACTGTAAACCAATGTAAACTATTGTAACCCAATGTAAACTATTGTAACCCAATGTAAACTATTGTAACCCAATGTAAACTATTATAACCCAATGTAAACTGATGTAAAATGCAGTAACTTATAACAAAACTGTCACGAAAATGGTGACCTAAAGGCTTAGATGGTGATGATGGCCTCTAAGGCGGTCGATTTGTTGTGCGTTGGTGTCACGACCACCCAATGGAAATAAAAAAAAGTATTAATCGTACATAGTTACATCAAGTTACACTGTTATACTACAGTAACTTATAACAGGTAACTTATAACAAAACTGTCACGAAAACCAAACTGTAAACCAATGTAAACTACTGTAACCCAATGTAAACTATTGTAACCCAATGTAAACTGATGTAAAATGCAGATGATGTGGTGGTGGTTGCTAATGCAACGGAAAGAGATCCATAAAGAAATTATGGAAATTGAAAAAAAAAGAAAAAACCTACAAGATCTAGGCCAAGAAGTGGATATGCAGACGATGTGGTGGTGACACTTATCATAATGATTTCACACCAGATCTGGAGTGCCCTCTTTGTCATCTTCATCATCTTTCTAGATCTAGGCCAAGAAGTGGATCTGCAAAAAATCCTACAAAACAACAGGTTGCCTTTGTTAACATGGTAAAAAAGGGGTTACAAAGTGTACAACCAAGAACCACAAAAAACGACATTTTTAACAATTGAAATTGCGGTAACTACCGCTAATATTCTCAAAGTTTCTTCAAACAATTTGGGTCATACGTGATGGAAGTTACACAATTTCACTTTATTTCATCGTCTTTCACATTACAACCAAATACAAAGGGGTAAATTAATCTATAAAACCGAAACTGAAAAATCAAATTCAAACATTTCAATAACCACTAGTACCTATGATTTTCCATAATTTTTATTTAAACTATTTGGGTGATTTGTGATGGAACTTACCGAACATCCCTTTCTTCCATCGTCTTCAACCTTCCAAACGTTTTCCTAATGAAATTCAGAAATCTGCGTACCAAACTTGAGAGTTTATGTTCTTCAAAGATGTTTTCATAAAGTTCTCAGCAAACTTGAGAATTTATGTTCTTCAAAAACTTTTCACACACTTCTCCGTTTTAATGAGAAAAAAGAAAGTTTTTTGCTTTGGATTTCAAATTTTGTGTGAAATTTTATTGAAAATATGTGATTTGGGATTGATGTGACATTTACTTTATTGTACCACCAATTTGTACCATCATCTACTATATTCCAACCCAAAATTACATATATAGCCTTAATGTTTTATGTATGTGGACCCTACAAAAATTTAATATTGCAAATTAATTTGGGTCTTTAGATCATAAAGTGATACATAGATCAATGGTCCAGAATTAGTTAAAGGGTTTTCACAAATACCTTAAGTTCTCAATAGAACTACACCCTATATATATATATATATATATATATATATATATATATATATATAACGTAGCTTTTGTTAATATAACAGTTAAAACATACAAAATTAATAATGATTTTATTTTATATTATTTTCAAATATATTATAATAAATCTTAAATCTTCATTATTTATAACTCTTAAATCCTTATTATTTCTTGATTATTTCACTAATGATGACATGCAACATACAATCTTTATTGAGACTGCAGGTTTGATTTATTTAGCTCTTGTAATAAATGGATTATAACCTAGTTTTATATAAACTAGAGGGGTGCGGGCGTGTGATGCAGCAGTAAGCACCACATGTAATTTTTAAATTACATAAAAACTATAGCAATATCACACTCAAATCGAAGAAAATATGATGCTCGTGTTTATGATGCAATATTTAAAAAATTATTAACGTATGAAAAAGTTATGAGCAATTAAAAATCACGAAGAAAATTGTATTTAAAGTTAACAATTGTAACCAATAATTGATATGTGTGTGTGTAAAAAATAGTTAAGATAGTTAAATTTATAAAAGACAATTTTACCCCTTAAACTTTTAAAAGTTAATGGAGAAAAAACAATCTCATCATTTTTAAATGTGTTACAATATATATAAAATAGATGCAGACGAACAAAGGATATAAATGAGTTAAGACGTCAAAATTGAGTGTTGAAATGAAACTTTTAAAGTAGAAGCACTATATTGCAAATATAAGAAACTAATCAAATCATAGATGACAACAAACACTTGAATTATGTGCTTGTTTGCGGTTAGGATAGAACAAACAAGTTAGAAGTATGTCTGGATACATGTCGTGAATATGTTGAAAGACATTGCACCAAAAGTTGTTCATGAGTTTGAACCAAGATAGAAAGACAAACTTTGCTAATTTGTCGTGACAACGTTTTATGTACAGACCAATTGTCTACTCGCACAACTGCTAGTCGACGTATTCATTCAAACAAATGAAGTGAAAATAGACTTCTTTGTGATGAGATAATTAAGGTTACGGTTACATTTTCGTAATCTTATCAATACTCTATTATGTTCTACTATCAAGAATCTCGATATAAGCTCGGATTCTCTTTTGATCATGTCTATCCAATTTAGGTGATTTTAAGGGTATGGAATTTATTTTTTGATTAAATCAAATAATATAGTTAACACTTTAGCATGCGTTTTGGGAACAACACTAAAACTATGCCTAATTTACAGTTTGAGTTTACCTTAAATGAGTTTTACATGTTAGTCTTGGCCATTGGGTCAACATAACATACTTAAAAATTAACATGTTAATTTAAGAATAAGAGGTGTTTAATGTTTAAACGAATACTATTTAAGTATCTTGTATAAAAACTTAAAAGTACGCATGTTGTATTTCATGTAATTTAGTGAAATTTGTTGGCCTCACTTGAGATTTGTTGATTTCAAGCTCATTCAAGATTTTGAGGCATTAAGGAGATTTAAACTAGAGTTAAATATGATTATATTAGTAGTGTTTAAAAAATATATATTGAATAAAAAACAAACAAATAATAATCATTTGATGATGCCACTCCTCCGGTAGATTCCATAAATTTGGGGATATCTAGTCAAAAGTGAGGAAAACCGTTTCTCAACTTCAACCAATTACGATAAATACAATCAACTTTTTTTAACGGCGAAATATATAGATCCTTGCTGAATTGTTTTTCTAATTTTTAGGGCGTCTAATGAAATAAAACAATATTTATTAAAAAATTTATACGTATAAACATCATCTCATCCTATTGAAGATAAAAATTATTTAATATAACATATAAACTTTAGTAAATCCGTATATTATACGGGTTGAATAAATAAAATATTAATATAACAATATTTATTAATTATAAGATGATATTCTAAGATAGATATAACCAAAATTAAATATGATTAAGAAATATAACTAATAAAACAATGATACTAACATTTTAAAATTTTGTTTAAAATTTTTTTTCAAGAAAAAAAATAAAGTTTTTGTTTTAAAACAAACTATATAAAAATGTCATTAAAAATTTACTTGATAAATATTTTTTTATTTTTTAAAGACATCAATTTTAAAATATTTTGGTTTATGAAAATTTACTTTTTAAAGACCTCAATTTTAAAATATTTTATATTTTTAAAAACGTTTCATATTTTAGAAAGATTTTTTATGTTAACAAATTTATTACTTTTTAAATAATATTAATAAAAATATTTCTTTCTTAATTGATTAAAAAACTATTTTAATTATAAAAAAAGTGATAAATAATATTATTAGCATTTAATTTAATTATTTATTAGAATAGTGAAGCTGAAAAACTTTGATAAGAATGAATGTGATGTTAACATATGTATATTAGAACTTCCGTCCGTTATTTTTCTTTTTAATTTTTGAAAGAGACGATTTAATAATGTATTTCAATCATTTTTTTTGCATAAAACATATAAAAAAGTTGTGTTGGTAGAGGTTTTCATGATTCTAAAGATATTAATGATTTCTTAAATGATACTAACATATCATAAAATATAATTATTTGTTTTAGGTAATTACAGCCCACATATCCATTGTGATCTGCATTTTTTCAATTCTCATTGGTTAATACGAAAATAAAACGTGGGTGTTCAAAAAAAACAATAGGCTATTAAACAGATATTGTAAAAAAAGAATTATGATGAGCTTTTACACTAAACAAATAAAAAGTTGAATAAAGATGTGTGAATCTCCCGTATGAAAAGAACAACAATGGAAGTATAACATTTTGACACTATGGTGGTGTTTGTTTTTCTGAAAAAGAGCTTCTGAAGCTCTTTTGTCTGCGCCAAAAAGAGGCGGGCAGACGTTTATGGTCTGCAGAGTGTTTGTTTTTCTGAAGACGTTTCACTAAAAAAATGTCTGCGTGACCTCTTCTCCAAGAAGAGGTGTACTAAAGTCATCCCTCCTCTTCCCACCTCTTCTTAACATATCAACCCTAAACCCCCGATTTTTACCCACACCCCACACAGAGGTCTGCTTCGCCCCCGTCGCCTCCCCCCGTCGCCCGTCGCCACTCCCCACCGTCCCCACCGTCGCCACTCCACCGTCGCCACTCCACCGTCGCCACTCCCCAGTCGCCACCACCCCCCGTCGCCACCACCCCCCGTCGCCACCACCCCCCGTCGCCACCACCCCCCGTCGCCACCACCCCCCGTCGCCACTCCCCCTTATGTACATCTTTGAGACGTCATCCTTAATGTACATCTCAACGCCATTTGCAAGTTTAAGGTCAGCATTATCGACCTCCTTTTTGTAATTAATGAATGAATAATTAAGTGGGCCACCAAGTTCCGACATAATCATATAGTATGTCCTAAGGGTACATCCGCTCACCTTAAAAAATAAACAGTGTTATATATACGTTTAAATCCCGACTGTCTGTCACAAAATTTTGTAATTGTCTCGCGTTGAAATTCAATATTTTAAATATAAGTGAAAATCTTGAATTATGAAACTCGGTCTTTAAAGGCTTGAATCTCAATCTTTTAGATGCTAATCCAATGTTTAAATGTTTATTTCAATCTTTTTTAATTAATTCATTAAAAAATAAGATGGAATCGCGATTGGCACTGCTGCGGAGGTAAAGAATCAAATAAAGCTTTCAAATTCTAAAGCTTGTTTTGCCGCCGAGTGCCGACTTGCTCTGACCGCCGACCTGCCCTCGACTGTCGCTACCGCTCTAGCTGAGTGTCGTCGAACTGCTCCTCGTCAGGTAAAGGCTTTTACTTTTTGCTTTTTTTTTTGTTTTGTTTCATTGATTAGAGACTTGAAAACTGAAATAAGATTATATTGTAAGACTTATTTAACATGTCACCCTAAACGTTATTATGAAAAGATTTCAAAAAATGAAACATCTTAGAGAACTTTAGATATATTGTATTGTTATTATGTTTTTGTAATAATATTTGACATATTTTTGTTGGTTTTATAAAATTTAGTTTGATTGTCGTTTTCTTTAATATGACCTCATTTGATCCGACCCGAACTGAATCGAAAAATTTATTGTATAGCGTTAGCCAATGACCTGAAAAATTTGTCACCTCTTATGAAAAAATTTTCTGGATCCTCCATTAATCATAAAACCAAGAAGAAGTGAATTCTTGTTGAAAATTTGATATTATCAATCCGTCTACTTACTGATTCACTTAGAATTTAACTTAAAAACCAGCCATATGTATCATAAGTAATTTTAAAAAATACTTATATGAAAAATTTTAATAATATATTGTTGGTTATATTAAAAAGAATAAAAGAACATATTGTTTTTTGTCTTAAAAAAGAAAATAATAAGGCGATTTTTTAAGACAAAGGTATTCATTTAGCTATGAAAAAAAACATCTTTCTATAGTTGGTCAAAATTATTTTCAAATGTGTATGAGATGTCTCAAGTATTGCAATCTAATGAAACAAGTTTTTAAAAAGAATAATTTACTCAAAATGAATTCAACTTGTAAACCGGTTCACTCATTCACCGATTTAATTTAAAGGTGGTGGTAGTTTGTGGTTATGTGTGGTGATTGACTGAAGATTTGCATATCATGAATGTAACATCACGTATTATATTTTTTTATAAAAATTTTTATACGTGAGTGATTATTTCAAAGATTTTATAATAATAATCATAATAATAATAATGATAAATAATAATATTTATAGTAATACTAATCATAATAATAATAATAATAATAATAATAATAAATTGATTTATAAAAGTTCGGGGGTTAATTGGTAGTTTTTAAAACTTAAAAACTAAGTTAAAACAAGAAATGGAAACCACTTCAAACCACAGGGGGTCAAAGTGTAAATTTTTGAAAAAAAATCAATTTTTCTTCTCTTCTTCCTCCTTGGTCGACCGAAGCCCCACACCCACCACCATCTCCATTTTTTTTGGCCGACATTCACCTAATTCGGGCACTATGGATTATTATAATCAAAAGCAAACTCGCATTAACGAATCATGGAACATTTAAAAACTTCCTATGTAATCAATTTCAATCGAAACAAACCCAAACAACACACCCGACCTCCTTCCCCGTTCGGACCTGCAACACTCTCGAATCCCCATCCCCGATCAATTTTAATCGAAATTAACATAGGGTTATGGTTCCTTATCACCATACGAAGCTAACCCTAAGATTAATTTGATTATGGTTATGGTTTGAGCATGATTCGACTACCTCCTGCGGTCGCGACCTGCAACTCCGTGGAACACCATTAATCGAGCTTCAAACTTCGAAATTAACATTGGGTTTTGTTTCTATATCATCATTCGAAGCTACCCTAGAGTTTAATTTGATTATAAACAAAGTTTGGGCATCAATCGATCACACGAGTGTCGCGGACCTGTTCTTCATCGGGTAAACTTCAATCGAACACTATACATGTAATTCAACACACACCCACACTCGGTTTCACATGGGGAACAAAAGCCCCATGTTTGTAATCGTTAACTGAATCGTTTGGGCGTTCAATTGGGTTAGATTCGAACTTAGGGTTCATTTGGGGAATTGGGGATGATCAAACTGGTGTTTAAAAGAAATTGGAAACCATTCTTGTCGCAGTTGATGGCTTTGGTTCACCGGTTCACACGCTACATTCAAAGCAGGAGGTCCCGGGTTCGACCCCGGGCACCTCCAATTATTTTTTAGGGCCTTTTTGAGTCTCTAAAATTATAAAAAAATTTGTAAAAATTATAAAATGTTTTTACAAACATTAAAATTTTTAAACAACTAAATTATTTTTCTGAAATTTATTTTAACATTTTATCTATTTTTATTAAATGTTTTAAATAAATAAAACTATAAATAATACAAAATTAATTAAACAAAAGTGAACTCTTAATAATAATTTAATTTATTAAATTATTATTCGACACGGTGTTATTTTTAATTATTTCAAATAATATTTATTATTGTTTAAATAATGATTAAAAATATAAATTTATTATATTTAAATCATTTTAAATAACAATTTCATTTCTTTTAATAAATTAAATAATTAAACATATTAGTTAATTATCACATAATTAATTAATAAGATTAATTATTTATTTTTCCACATTTTCACAATAAATCAAACAGATACGTAAACTAATACGTTTATTTCTAAAATCTAAACATAATCATTTTCAATAAATCTATTTGTTTCAAGACATACAAATTAGATAGAATATTTAAACCACCATTCAAAATCAAAATGGAAACCTTAAAACATTCCCAAACTTTCAAATCATTATTATTCTAACACGAGACACCGTTCCTTAGGTTAACCGTAAGGAAATCACAGGTGTCTAACCTATCACGATCAAAATCCAATCTCATCAATCAGGTGAGTATTCATATCCCTTTTTATATCATTTCCTATTTGGGGGAAATCATGTGATACAATATATTCAATCATGATATTCTATTGTTATTTCATTCTAAATTCAATTCAAGACAGGTTATGTTATTACTTGCAATTTTGTGAACATACTATGGTAAACTGGACGACAGTAAAACCCTAATTCAATCAATCAATCAATCCTGGCAACAATGTAGATCTACTGGTTTGGATAACCCACCCCATATGAATAGTCGAGTGGTGATTGTGCCAGAGGCAAGAGTCAATCTATGGTGTATGTGTGGAGTCTATTATATGCAAGTGTCAAGTCAAGGGGTTTCTATTGTGTCGGTTATCTATATGCTTTACTATTGCAATATAAGTCTTAATGTTACCTGGTGAATTGAATTATTCTCAATCAATCAATCAATCTATATGTATACTCAAAACTATGATTACTCACCAGCTAATTCGTTAGCTGACTTTATTTTCTCACATGATTTCAGGTTAAGCAAGCTAGTGGACTTCTACTTGATCATATAAGACCTGGACTTAGTCAAAACAAAAGACAATTATTATTTGTGACTTTAACTGTTGTAGTTGTATCCGTTAAATTCATGTTATCATGTAATCTGATTTTAATATTATTTACACAATTAGACAATCATGAGTTATGAACAATCAATCATTCCCTCGTCCGCTCGATGATTCCGCCGTCGGTCGGGGGTGTGACAATGAAGAAATTTAAGAAGATTTGAAGCACATTGAAAGTAATAGATTATAAATTAATAGAAAACGATCAACATGTAAATGTAAAGATCTTTAATCAATTTATTATTTAGCTTATAAATTACTAAACATGAATAACATGAAGATTTGATTGAAGATTTCAAGATTGATGTTCAAGAATGCAAGAACAAGGTATTCAAATAAGTAATTGGTTCAAAAATTAATTAATACATAGCTCTCTTAATCAAATAAAAGGGTTTACTTGTAAGTTGTTTTCAAATCTCTAAAAGTATTAGATGAATTAAATGATGTATAAAATTATTGTTAAATAAATACAAGTTGGAGAAAGGATTAACATTCTAATAAAAAGCAATTACTTATATCACCCTTATTACTATTCTTATTATTATCACCATCATCGTTTTAAACCTTTATTGATCATGAGGTTTTAACAAAGTATCTCAACTACCGAATCATGTTTTTACCTAATAAGTGTGTTCCCCATATGGACTAGACCAACATCTATTACAAACCGCAAAAATATCCAACAAATCTCTTAGGCATTATAAGTAGGGTTTAAGGATCTTTGTATTTCAATTTTTTTTTTTGGAATTTTTCTAATATAGTATCTAAAATAACTCTTTGTAGATTGAATAAAGAGAACAATATAAATACGAAGTTTATATGAGTAATTATATCAAGGTTATGAGAAAATCACAAATATATCTGTATCTACCTACTCTAATAAAAAGGTATTTAAGATGACACGTGGCAGCATTACAATCATTCTCATCAAATTTTTCCCGCCTCTCTCTCCTATTAAATAATTACCTTAATTATTAATAATATTCCTTAACAACTTTTTAGATTTAATAAATTAAGAAATAAATCTATTTATTAATATTATTTCTAAATAAATAATTTTTTTATAAAATAATATATTTTTCTAAAGCATATTTTTTTAAAATACAAATTTTTTTAAAATTGGTATTTTTAAAAAGTCACTTTTTTAAAACAAAAAATAATCAAATTTGAGAGTTATAATGGGAAAATTATTAAAAATAACATTTTTATACGATTTGTTTTATTTATTTTTAGAAAAAAGTTTAAAATAAAAAAGTTGATATTATTATTTTATTATATGTTAAAATATCATTTTATAATTAATAAATATTCTTATATTAATATTTTATTTATTCAACCCGTGTAATACACGGGTTTAGTAAAGCTAGTTTTTATATATATATTTATATGTACATGTCTATATTCGTAAACATATAAAGGTTTTATGTATTTTCATAAACCGGCTAATTTATTTCAAAGATATGATTGTATTAGAGCATTCACATTGAATCTATCTATTATAATAAAAGAGTAACTTGGTATGACACGTGTCACCACCAGAATTCTCCTCACCAAAATTTTCCCGACTCTCTCTCCTATTAAATAATTACCTTAATTACTAATAATATTATTTAACATTTTTTTAGATTAAAATATTTTTTTATAAATTAAGAAAAATATTTGTTATTAATGTTATTTCAAAATAAATAAATTTATATAAGTAATATTTTTTTCTAAAATGTCAAACTTTGTTAAAAATACGATATATTATAAAATTACTATTTTCAAAAAGTAAAGTATTTAAAACCAAAAATAATTTAATTTAGGAGTTATGATAATAAAATATTTTAAAAAATTATATTTTTATACGGTATGTTTTAGAACAAAATATTATTTTTAAAAAAAATTAAAACAAAGTTATAAAATGTTGATATCACTGTTTTATTACTTATAGTACTTACTTATACGTAATTTCAGTCATATCATATTTTAAAATATCATTTTATTTTTCATAAGTTTTATTATATTAATATTTTATTTATTCAACCCGTGTAATACACGGGTTTTCTAAAACTAGTTCCCTATAAATGTGTGAGTGTTTTTTCCTATATTATAAGATATGATTGTAAATGATTGTAAGTAAAGTGAAGGAGAAAGAGTATTATCTGTCATTTGTATATTTGAGGAATTATTGCTTAGTTTTTATAAATATTTTAATATTTTTTAAAGTGGATGTGAGTATAATAGAGATAAACCGTAATGATAAATGTAAATAAAAATATTATTTAATTAAAAAATAAGAGGAAAAATAATAAATTTTAATGTAATTTAAGGATATAAATAGAAAATGCTTTTACTCGTTTTTATATTTTCATGGTGAATTTTTGTATTGTTATATATTATCGACTCAAATCAATATCAAAGCACCAACACAACTGAAAGAATCACTAGTAATGGTAGCATTAACATATACATTTCCACACACCTACTAAACACAAACATAATTACAAGATATGTTAGAACAAAAACCATACTATGCTTCGACAATTTGTGCACTTGAAGGTGTCAGGTCCGAACAGCCATGAGGACCTTCCACAACTTGCCAACGGACCATAAAGTCCGGTTTTCCATCGGTTAAATGATTATTATTATTCAACCGATAAATAAAACCAACAGCAATACAAAGATTTTTTCCAGTAACATAAATCCTGTCATTATAGCCGTTCACTACAAACGGCTTACAAATTTGCTCAGGTAGTGGAGGCCCACCAACGGTCTCCCACGTGTCACTACTCAAGTCATAAACCTTAAGCTTCGTCCTCTCATGTTCCGACACCACAAACAAATGACCCAACATCACCACACTCGACCCGGTCCACCCTTCCCTAAGACCCGGGGCCATACACTCCCACGTATCCGACCCCGGGTCATAAACCTGGCCCCTCGGCACAAAATAGAAGGGCCAGAACCACCCTTCGGTCACATAAAGCTTTCCCTCGAGCACGGCCACGTCATAACAAGTCATGGTGGCACCCATACTCGCCACCGGCGCCACACCCCGTCTCTTGGGTCCATAACCTCAGCCGAACCAAGCTCGAACCGGTCACACCCGGTCCCTCCGGCCACATAAACCTTACCGCCGATCACCCCTCCGGCGAAAAACGCCCTCGGAGTAATCATCTTCTTCCTCATCACACTCCAACAATCACCCAACACATCAAACTTCAACACCAGATTAACCGGAGAACCACCGTCCGCCGCCGCACCACCGCAGACCACCACCGACCGGTCGCCGGCGACGGAGACACACCTGAACCCATCTCCACCGACGTTCTCCGGCACCGGCATTGCCGGAATCTTGTGCCATGAAAGATTAACAAGATCAAGAACATACCATTGAATCTTGCCTGTACATTTACTGTAACAAAACACAAACAACCATGGATCTTTAAACCCCATTAACTTCCTCAACGTAAAGAACCGACCTTTATCTCCGAACAGCTTCCGCCACCGCCGGCAGACACTCCGGCAGCCGGAGTGAATCGCCACCGGCAGCCGGAGAAGACAGTTCAAAGCAACATCATCAGGAAGACCACAAATCAGAGGCTCAAAACAAGATTCTTGTTCAAAGAAACGATCTTTATCGACACCCAATTGAGATTTAGGGGTTAATTTGGCCTCTGTATCTTCTAATTTCTGATGGTGTGATGACATTCGAACCCTTTGCATCTTCAAGATTTGAGCTTTTGGGTGTAAAGATTGTTGGGATTGAAAAAGGGCTAAATTTGAGGAACACCCAGATGAAATATTGAACTGTTTTCTCGTTTAAGAAACAGAAAGATGAAAGATTGAAGGTTGAAGGTGAAGTGGTGGTGGTGGTGGTGGTGGTGGTGGTGGTTATATTGGTGGTGGGGGGCGGTTGAGGGGTGTGCCGACCCACCCGTGCAAACACGAGTGTCGAGGAGTAGGCTCAGGCTAGACTTTACTCCCTTGTTTATAAGAATTTATGAGTTCTAGTACATGGACATCCATCTAAATAGATCGACACCTACAATACGTTACGTATATGTATTATATGTATCGTATGGATCCATATAATGCGTATGAGGTTATACGATTCGTATAAAAATTTGAGGTGTTAATTTATAATTTTGGAGTATCTAAATATCAACACCCTAATAATATAATAATCAATGATATTTAATCCAGTAATGTAGTGATTGAGCTAATATACCTTAATATTTTATTAAAATATAGATTTTTAAGTTCAACTTTCATCTGTAATAAAAAAAGGATATTCCAGATCGGGTCAAGAGAGTTTCTTTCATCCGCGAGTTTACTTATGAGGGTGATCTTAAGGTACGTACTCAAGTAGTAAAGATGATCAGGTATGCTAATGTCCTGTTATTTATCAAATTAGCCGCTTAGAAAAATAAAATAATAACAATAATAAGGATGCTTTTAAGTTTAAGGATGGATGGATGCATACATACATAAACCGCCAGCTTGGCCCACTCCTAAGTTGTGTTGTACACCGTTTTCCAGCAACTTTATGTGTGGATGTTCATATTTAATTTGTAAAGTATAAGGTATTTGTTATATGTTATGGCGGTATGAATGCGTGTAGGAAAGATGTCTGTATTCGTATGTTTGAGTGTTTAAGTTTTAAAGTGGATAGAAAGTTTTATAAAGCTGTGTGAAAATGGAGTTTTTCTTATATGGTTTAGAGTTTAAGCTGTAATTAAAAGATGTAGATTTGAGAGTGCGATTTGATGTTGAGTTTGTCGTTTAAGTTAATTTAAAGTATCTATATAATGTTTAGTAATTGTTAAAAGTTATATACGTAAAAGTTAATTTGTCAGTTATTTATCTAAAATTTAAGTTTTTAAAAATACATAAGTTTAACTCTTTAGTTGTAGTTAATAGAAACGAGTACCTTATGAGACTATCTGACTAAAATATAGTTTACCATCGGAATAAGTGGTTATTTTTCAAATTGGCTAATCAGGTTTATTATTTTCTAGTTGGGTAGATTTGCTTTTCTAATACTCAAACATATAAATCAGAAATCAATTCATAAGGTACTAAACGTAATAAGTTTTCTTAATGTTAAATATACAAAAACCATGTATTTAAGTCGCAACATTTATTATTTAAGCATATTTAAGCACCCTATTGTGTAATACAGATTCATAAAAACATGTACTTTCTAGAGGTTAAAAAATCTCGAGATTTTAAAGTACTTTTTTTAATATAGTTTAATACGATGATAGTAGGGGTATACGTAGCCGTAGCATTACTTTTGCTAGAGATATATCTAATGGCGTTGCATTAATGAATATCCTAAAGTATATTCATGGCAATGTCATGTGATACTATGTTAAGTTTTAAGCTGTTTAATGCTTATTTAAATGAATAACCTAAATAATATTCATGACAATGTCATGTGATACTATGTTAAGTTTTTAGCTGTTTATTTATCACTTTTTAGACGCGGAATCTCCATGTATTTTCTTTCAAGAGGCTAACCACTTGTATTTTTATAGGCCAAACTTCCATTTAGTATTAGAGTCTTATGAGATGAACAACAGATGAATATTAATAGATGAATATTGCATATAAAATTTAACAGATGTGTGTTTATCGTTAAAAGGAACAATAAGAAAAGTAAATACCTATTATAAATCTAATCACCTTAAAGTCAGTAAAAATGTATTAGTAAATACCTAGTAGTATTTTTTCTTTCCTTTTTTGACTTTTCCACAGGTAGGATGGTAACTCAGTTGAATATAAACAGTGTTATAATTTCATTTGGATATCACATTAAAAATTTAGGTTGCATATTTCTCGGGTACTCATTACCTGTTGGGTTTAAGATATTTCTACGGATGTCAGTTATACCATTTAATAGGTAAATTTTACTCATTAGACCCATTACCTGAAACCAAATATTTAACTCACCTTAATAACCCACTTGAAATGTCAACTGAGTAACTATGCTTCCAAGTTCTAACAACTCTGTAGTCTATCTATTCTAATAAAAAGTATCTTAGATGACACGTGGAAGCACCACAATCATTCTCATAAAATTTTCCCGCCTCTCTCTCCTATTAAATAATTACTTTAATTATTAATAATATTCCTTTACAACTTTTTAGATTTAATAAATTAAGAAATAAATCTATTTATTAATATTATTTCTAAATAAATAATATTTTTATAAAATAGTATATTTTTCTAAAGCATATTTTTTTTAAAAATACAAATTTTTTAAAATTGGTATTTTTAAAAAGTCAATTTTTTAAAAACAAAAAATAATCAAATTTGAGAGTTATAATGGGAAAATTATTAAAAGTAACATTTTTATACGATTTGTTTATTTATTTTTAGAAAAAAGTTTAAAAATAAAATTTTAAAAAGTTGATATTATTATTTTATTATATGTTAAATATCATTTTATAATTAATAAATATTATTATATTAATATTTTATTTATTCAACCCGTGTAATACACGGGTTTACTAAAGCTAGTTGTAATATATTTAAGTTGCTATTAGCTTTAAATACAATTAATTATAGTTTTAAGGAATATATAATATACTAGTTTTAGTAAACCCGTGTATTACACGAATTGAAAATATTAAAACAACATAATTCATAAATGTACAAATATTTCGTATGATTAAGTTACGTATTACTATAACAATGAAAATTAAAAAGTTACATTTATAAATTATAAATATTCAAATATTTTTTAAATGATATAATATATAATTGACCCGGCCATGTAAAATTAAAACCAGTTATCTTAAGATCACACTAACCTAAAATATATAAATATATCAATAAATATTTTTTTCTTTTTAGTTTATCTTATTTAGCTATTAAAATGTGTATAGTTCAAAACAATATGATTACACAATTAAGTTGATAATATAAAAAATTAAATTTAAAACTAAATGAATTATTACTATTAATTGATTTTCTTAAAATAAAAAACTTGACTAAAATAATATATTAGTTTAGGCGGTAAAATATTTTTGAGGAGTAACATGAGGATGTCATGTGGCATTCTAGTTACTCTTTTATTATATAGTATAGATTCGATTCGATGTGGTAAATAGGTTAATGCAACCAAGCAAGTATCACCTAATATCATTTCCATCTCAAACAGTCAAACGAATTGTAATTTTATAAAACTAATCTTAAAACCGTCCCAAAAGTTTCACATTATCCTGCCCGGTTCTGGTTCCTTTACCATTCCTAAACACACTAAACAAAAATAAATTATAATTCCATCATATCCCAAATCTTCTTAATCAATGCACACTATTGCCTAATTGCAACACAATCTATATTAGAATGGCAACAACAAATCCATAACATAAGAATATTGTTCTTCCCACACCCCAGGTCCATAAACAACAATAATAATGTTAAATATTTATATGATAAAACACAACTAAACAAAATGAAAACAAAAAAAAAACAAAAACAAAAACACCATAAGTATTTTTAAAAAAAACAAGTCAATTACAGCAGTTTGATATATAGTAGCAATGGTACCAGGATCGGAATGGAGACAATGTCTTCCATTTCCACCAATAGCCACTTTCCTACCGGCAGAGCTGCTCGACTGCCGCCACGATCTGTGGTGGTTGAACCACGGTCCATTCCTCTAGAGTCCCTGCATACGGGTCGGCACATCCTGCGATGACAAACACATAATAGGGGCATCCAAATAGTCATGAAAGTTTTCAGTAATGGCAGCAGTCAAACTAGCACCAATTCCACCAGTTCTCATGCACTCCTCGACGATAAGCACGCGGTGAGTCTTCTTAATCGAGTTCCCAATCGTGTGCAGATCAAAAGGTTTCAAAGACCTGATATCGATAACCTCTGGGTCATACCCTTTGTTGACCAAAGTTTTAGCAGCCTGCATCACATGATACCTCATCCTGGAATAAGTCAAAATTGTAACATGTTCACCGGGTCTCACCATTTCAGCTTCTTCTAGATTCAAAACATACTCTTCATCTGGGATTCTTTCTTTAAGATTATAAAGCAAAACATGTTCAAAAAGAATGACAGGATTGTCACTTCGAATAGCTGCTTTCATTAGTCCTTTCGCGTTATACGGGGTTGAGCATGCTACCATCTGAATCCCAGGAATGGATTGGAAATAGGACTCTAGCCGCTGAGAATGCTCCGCCCCGAGCTGCCGCCCGACACCGCCCGGGCCTCTAATGACAACAGGGATTTTAAACTGACCACCAGATGTGTAATGCAGCATACCACAGTTGTTGGAGATTTGATTGAAAGCTAGCAGAAGGAAGCCCATGTTCATCCCCTCGATGATTGGTCTTAAACCCATCATGGCAGCACCAATTCCCATTCCTGTAAACGAGTTTTCAGCAATCGGGGTGTCAAGAACCCTTAGATCACCATATTTTTGTGCAAGTCCTTTTGTGACTTTGTATGAACCACCATAATGCCCCACATCTTCTCCCATGACACATACACACGCATCTCTGTCCATTTCTTCTTCCAAGCCTTCCCGGAGAGCTTCAAAGAGTAATAATTCATGACTGTAGATGAAACATTACCATTACAATTATCATTATACTGAATACGCTCTGATAACATATCATAACAAGCAAAACAATTTCATATGCACATGAGATGGGATATAACTACCCAGGCTTAGATGCAGTTGATGCTGCTGGAGCATCAGCATTTGCCTGCAATTCATGATACAATAGTTGATTAGTTGATCAGATAGATCACACACAGACCAGCAGAAACAGTGATAGAGAGAGCTACTCACCGCCACAGCATTCGTAACGAAATGGTCAGCTCTACCACCAATCCGGCTCGAACCACTGTCCATCTTGGCACCACTAGATCTCACCACAACACAACTCCATTTCTTCCCTGCAAATCAAGCCATAAACTATACAAATTAGAGAAAATCAACTCTAATTCACCAATTTTAATCGGTAATATCATAATAACCAGATCAGAAAAAGATTTCTGAAACTAAACCCTAACATAAATCCTGATCTCCAAACAAGTAACACACAACAAACTAAACACACAAATACACATTTCAGAAGCAATTCAGATGTAATTAAGCCACTGAAAATCGCAACATCAAACCATTATCAGCAAAAATCAAAAATCAAGCCACAAACTCTACAAATTAGAGCTCATCAGCTGCAATTCACCAAATGCTACCGATAATATCATAATAACCAGATCAGAAATCGATTTCTGAAACAAAGCCCTAACATAAACCACAACCTCAAACAAGCAACACACAACAAAATAAACACACAATACACAACCAACTGAACGTAATTAACTAACTAAGCCACTAATAAACCGTAAAATTAAACAATTAGCACTAAATCAACACCAAATGCAATTCCAGATCCAAAAAGCACAAATCAAACCAAATGCGATACAATTTCACTAACCTGTGATCGATTTGGGCGAACTGAACTGCAATTTCTTCGTGTCAAATGCAGCGGATGACGATAGCGACGTTGCAGCTCCGACTCCTTGAAAAATCGAAGCCATTTTTTGCAGATTTGAACAGAAACTATAACTTTGCAAGAAGATCAACAGAGAATCAAAATCGAAAACGAACACACACTTCACTTTATAGTGTGTGTGTGTACGGATGAACGATGAAAGCTTATGGTTGTAGGTGTTGTAGAAGAATTGGGGCTTTGGGTGTAACGCCTGATTGTCTGCAACGGGGTGCATGGTAAGATCTGGTGTGGCCAATGGTATAGGACACGTGGAATGTGTATGATCTACGTGGAGGTATTTGTGGTTGATGTGTATTAACTCTTTATATGAAACAATCAGTGCCGTTGGTTTAGATGTGAATGATTAAAGAGTTCGTTGTAGGTCACCAAATTTGGCTAGATTTTTGGTCCAACGACTTTAGAGTAACATCCTAACTTGTTACTTTTATTTTTTGTAATATTTGATAAACGGAAATAACTATAATTAAGCTCTCCTAGGTTACAGCGAGGAAGTAAAACTGTATCAAGTAAAATTAATGTCACATAACAGGCAGCGATCACTAACCCTAACGTTGTAGTGTGTTAATTATTTTTAAGATACAATATACATGATTGACTCCACGTGGATATATAATACATTGATGTTAGTTTTATAAAAAGTTAACCTCCAAATGTTATTGGTTTTATACTCTGATCATAGTTTTTTTTTTAATTTTATTTAATGACTCAATAAACCTAAACCATTAAACCAATTTAAAGTTGAATACTAGCAACCAAACTAATTTATTTTAGATTTTCTAACCGTTTGTTTCCGTATATAACACTTGTGGTTGTGAATCACCATCGTTAGACAAAAAACATCCGTGCTTAGATAATAAATATTTATTCTTAGCATCTTGATGTTAAAGTAATATACACTATTCTGGTTCAAATCTTGGGAAGCTTTGCTTTTTTATTTAAAAAAGAGTGAAATGTCGTTTACCCCACTTTGTTTTGGTTATATATATTATTTTCATTTAAAAGAGTTAATTCTTGCATTTGACTACCCAATGCTTGAAAAAGTTATTATCTTCAATAAAAAATGAATTTCATGAATCTAATTTTATCAGTAAAAGTACACATAAATTAGGATTTTGTTTTTATATGAAAATTTATATAGGTACCATTTTAATGATGAATATTTAACATTATAAATAACGAAACTAACATTTTTTTGATGAAAATGTCAATTTTTTCAAACCATAGAGAGCGAAATACAAGAAAAAATATTTTGGTGAAAATTACAAATGTGATTAAATATTCCTACTCTAATAAAAGGGTATATAGGATAACACGTGTCAACACTACAATCACTCTCACCAAAATTTTCTCGTCTCTCTCTCCTATTAAATAATTACCTTAATTGCTAATAATACTATTTAACACTTTTTTATTTAATAAATTAATAAAGAGATCTATTTATTAATGTTATTTCTAAATAAATATTTTTTTATAAAATAATAAATTTATTAAAGCATAAGACTTTTTTTAAAACACGAAATATTTAAAATTGGTATTTTTAAAAAGTTATTTTTTAAAACTAAAAATAATTAAATTTAAGAGTTATAATAAGAAAATTTTAAAAAATGACAATTTTATACGGTTTGTTTTAAAACAAAACGTTTATTTTTTTTGAAAAAAAATAAAGTTTTAAAAAGTTGATATCACTATTTTATAACTTACAGTCATTTCTAATACATAATTTAAGTGATATTATATCTTAAAATATTATTTTATAATTGATAAATTTTATTATATTAATTTTTATTCATTCAGCCCGTGTATTACTATAGCTAGTGAAAAACAAGAAATTACTTTTTTTAAATAATAAATAATTTAAAAGAAACAATTCAACCAATCATCAAGAACAAAAATCCTATAATATATTCAATACAGGTGACGACGCATAAAACTATCCACAACAATGGAGATCTTCTATCTTCTCTGTTCAATCATCTCAACCACCGTTACATCCATCACTCTATCGCTCCTCCTCCACCTCCGCCGTCTCCTCCGCCGCTCTCCGGCCGGCGACGCCACCGCTGCGGTGGCGCTTTACGACGGCACCGTGTGGCACGAGCGCCGCCGTCCCGTCCACCACTCCTTCAAGTACTCCGTCCGTTACGCCTTCATTGACCTTGATCTCGCACCTCATCCTCCACCGGATCATCTCTCACCTCAACAAGCTCGAAGTATCGCACACACCAATGGACCTGTGTAAGTGTTTGATGTTGTGTAGTCGGTAGTGATTTATGCTTGATTGTAACTTTGAGTTTATGGTTTTGAAGTTGTGGAGTTAGGTTAATGTTCGTTTGAATGTGATTTGATCGTTTATATTTAGGTATTTTGATTCTAGGTTAGGAAATTAAGTTAGGATGAGTATGTTTATGAAGTTTGAATTGACATAGGTTGGGACCTGAAATAGATGATAGATCTGCTGCTTATGAAGATCGAATGATTATTGTGATTTCAACAGATCATCACCAATGGCCCTGTGTAAGTGTTTGATGTTATACAGTCGTTAGTGATTTCCAGTTAAGTTTAGTTGTGGAATCTGGATGACTTTGATGTTTTTGATTTTGAAGATGGATTGAGTTATGAAGTCAGGTTGATATTCGTTTGAATGTGATTTTTAGATGATTTGATGGTTTGTGTTTGGGAATTTAGATTCTAGGTTTGATAATTGAGTTAGAATGAGTATGTTTATGAAGTTTGAATGCTACTTGCTAACCTCTGAGCCTTTGGTGCAGGTGCCTATTGACGATTCCTCCTAGCGTTGGATACGAACAAAACCCATTGAGTTTGTACTATTGCTATGATGTAGAAGGCTCAACCAGATGCTTAAAGAAATGCATTGCTGAGGTCTGCAATTTAGTTACATTAATAATTTACTTATTATTTTGGCTTTACTGTATATTTCAGATATTTTCCTTTCTTTTAAATGCTAATCATGTTTATAATTTACGATTTTGTGCCTTAGGTTACCAATACGCCGTGGGGAGAAAGGGTACAGTTCCTTTTCAATCCAAACTCAGATGTGGTTGCTAAACCGCTTCATGTTAGCCCTTTCATGGTGTGTATGTACATATACTTAATGTGAATATACATGGGTTGTTTTTGGTGGTTGGTTTTAATTACTGGTTAATAACAGGATATGCTTGGGAACTGGAGCATTAAAACAAGTGTACCTGGGGATAATCTTGTGGTAAATATTTCAGTTAAACATCCTAAACTAGGTGATTACTTCACCGCTTCTTTAACTGCAAATAGGGTATCTTCGTCATCTGTTCAGCATGAGGTTTTCTTCTGGCTAATGCCTCACAAAGTTGCAATCTGGATCTATTGGCATGTAAGTTTCTCTGTTTATTTTTAAGCTAAAAAGGAAGAACTTGTATGTAAAGGTGGTACTTATGTCCCATTTACGGTATAAATATGTTGATTCGGATATGTTATATCTCTAACATATAAATTTCAGCTTAGAAAGAAACAGGTCGAATCTCAAGTCATTTTTTTTAAGTTTAGATTATTAATGAAACTATATATCATTTATATTCATATGTGGCACACTGTTATCCAGTACAAAATTAAAAGAATTGGGCAAAAGGTGATCCTGATCAATTTGACCCTCACCAAGACTACTTGTTTTGACACGAAACCTGTTTGTACATATTTGTGATGCAGGCTTTGAAACTATGGTGGAAAAAGGTGGTGTTTATTCAGCATCCAAGGTATGAAAGCCCATCATACAAGAAAATGCAATTGCACGCAACAGAAATCTTGGGTGTTGTCAGGTGTTTACAATGGAAACTAATAATCAGCAGCAAGCTGAACAAAGTAGCCAAACGGATCGTTGGGTCAGATGGAGAGATGCTAAATGGCCCTGGTGCTGAATAGATCATGCAAGTCGTCCACTGTTGTTAAGTTATATGATAGTGATTTATCAACATGTCACGTTTAAATGTGTTATAGACCCGATAAGGATTTTGTATTTGTTGCTTCTTTGAAAATTGTCGCTAACAAATTTGCAACAAACCTATGTTGTTGTTAGGTCTTGAAAGTGATTTATATGAAATGACACAATAACAAAAGCTTTTAACAAAAAGTGCTTGAGGAGTTATATTTTGATGTGATTTGCATGTTTTAGTGTCACCGTAATCTTATATCTATATCTATCATGCTTGTATTTGTAATTTCTTATCATGAGTGAAGCTGATAACAATAAAAGAATCATCCCGGGCGCAACCAGTGGATGCAAGTCACATCAACCGAACCATGCAAATCTCGTGTTCGTTTTTTACTTTGTGCATTGATTGTGTGCATATGTTTGCAATACCTTATCCCTAACACATTTAACCATCCTTAAGGTCATTTACCTTCACCACTTTGCTTTAAAGATTATCATCAAGAGGGAAACAGATGCCCATTACCAAACTATTCTTCAAGTTTTCTCAACTTGGAAGTCAAGAAATTAATCATATAAAAAGGTAACCATATCAAAAGTAGCTACTAATTTTCTTCCCCTATGTTAAAATAAAGAGATCCTACACCATGTTTTTTAGTGGGATTAACTGGATATGTTTTTTTTTATGTTTATGTTAAAATAAAGAGAGATACTGAAGCCATAACATTACCAGGATATCTCATATGCTGCATTGCTGCTAATAAATACCATGTTCTCAAAGAAGAATAAAATAAACTGGTGGATAACCATAATATAAAAGGATATAATGGCTCAGAAATGGATAAACTAATTTCAAGGAACTTGAGTTTTTTGGTAATATTTCACTTTGTATCACAACAAATTTGAAAGAAAATAAAAGTAACTAAATTAGAAATTGATTTCACTCAGCCTCTAACACCATATAAGCCACCTTTACAACATAGCTCCATACAACAATACTGTCTTAGCCTTCAATTTCTTTTTTCTTCTTGAAATTCTAGAAATATATAAGGACACATTCATTTCTGAATCAATAATATGTTAAGAATCGCATAATACACTAGTACGTAGTGCATAAAAAGATAACTAGAAGTATTGGGCGAGTTAAATACATACGGTTACACAACCGTCTTGTGTATCACATTTAAAGCAATAGACACAAATGCATTATGCGTTCTTGCGATTTTCTCAACATATTATTGGTCCCGAAAAAGAACGAACCTCTCTCTATATATATTCTTAGTTGGTGCAGTCAAAACCATGGCAAATTGAAAGCCAAATAACAAGGACTAGTAGCAGAAGAATACCAAGAACAACTAGTTTTATTTTCATGTTTTGATACCACATTTTCCTTCTGATTTTTGTGCCTGCTTTCTTAAATTGTTGCGCCTGAAGAAACACCGGAAAAAAGGGTCAGCAAAATACAATTACATTCCCTTGAATCTTGATAGGAAATAAGAAATGAGCATACCGAATCACGCAGATTTTCAGCTTTGTCATTTAATGTTGCAAGGTTCTCTCCTCTATCAATGGCCTGAAAAATAAGGCTGACTTTAAGGTCAAACATGCTTTAATTTCAATTTCAAAAACTTGAGGTGTCAATATGGGTCATTTCTAAGTATGGGTCGAAACGGGCTAGGTTGGGTTGACCCTGTAATACTTTTTTTTCCCACTTTCTAAATTATCATATAAATTAATTATAATAAACAGCAATATTCTTAAAAAATTTGATAGGAAATTGTATGTGTTAGAAAATAGACTTGTGGTTCTGTTTAATAATTTTTTTGTCTGATCATTTTCCAATAAGCAATGGCTAATTTAACCAATAAGTAAATAGGCCATAATTGCCACCACTGGTTAGAGGTGAAAATAAAACCGGTCCCGTTACCGTAAACGATTTTGAAACCGGTTTGGCAAGAGTCGGTTAGGAATCAACCCAAACTGTAGATTGAAATTGGCTTGAACCCTATAGGTTAAAACAGTTTGAACCCGGTCAAATACAAACCGAGCCGGTCAAAAATTGGTTTTCAAACTGGTCAAACCCCAATCATTCCAAACCCGGACCGATTTGACCAAAACCAGTTTTGACCTTTTTTGACCAAACCTGAACCTATTTGGGTCAAAAACCTAGTTTGTGCAGCACTACATCTAGTAATAAAAAATTTAACATACAACAGAGGTGATATCATAACAAATTAATCAATTAAACAAACATTTTAAATATTGAAAGTCAATGGATGTCACTCTAGTTAGGTGAACATGACGCCAATACATTAAAATAAAGCACCTTATGTTTAAACACCAAATTAGATTATTGTGATCTAGAAGTCAAAGTAAACAGATTTTGAGTGTTTAAAACTACTTATTTAGAATACTAGATATGCACACACGTAATATAGTTTTAATAAGTGGTTATCTTAAGTTGATTTCTTCAAGTAATGATTGAAAAACACTTTTCAAACACTCCCTAAATGCAATTACAATTGTTGGGACATACCTTGTCTATGTTATCTAACATAATACTCTTAACTTCTGAAACTTGTGCTTTCACTTTTATCAGTTTTTCAATCTCATCTGCATGCTCTATTATATACTGCATATGCTCTTTCATTACAGGACTGCAAATTCAATCCGTCTTTATATCAATTCAGTGCAAACAAAATAAAGTTATTTGAAACGAAAATCATTTATCTATGTGTACCCGAATTCCTTGTTGAGACTTTTAGCAATTGCAGTATCTGCTTTACCACCACCATATCTTTTCTTGAAATCTGCCCGCACTCGTTCTAGAAATGCTATAGATATTTGCTTGCCCACTGATTCTTTTGCAACCACACAATAAGCTGCAGATTCAAATAAAAGTAATCACAGGTCATACAACTTCTTGACTCGAGAAAAGATGCTGCAAAATATGAAGAATGTGAAGAATCCAAAAATGGCCAGATTCGGATAAAACCTACACATTCGGGCCAAAATCTGAAGAACCTCGCCTTAACCCAGCCTAAAACAAGTCTAAACCCCTAAACATGGTCGTTTTACACGGTAAGTCTTGTTTAAAAGAACCCTTGCTTTTTTTTTTTTAACGTCTTGCACCTCAGCCTATGCGCCTTGGGTGTGCCTAATCCCTTCAATTACCTAGCGCTAAATTATGTATCTTAAAGAACTGATTGTCTAGCTCAAACTGGGTTCAAGCCGTAGGAAACAACCTCTTGCACAAAGTGTAGGGTAAGGCTATGTAGATCAAATCGGAAGCAAGCCAGTCCTACCTGGACCCTATGTAAGCGGGAGCTAAGTCAAGCACCAAGTATGAATTTATAAAGAAACTAATTGCCTATCAATCTAACTTTTTCATCTGGTTTGCGTCATTCAAGTTTTCCCCTTTTAGGGGTTGTTTAGCAACGTGGTTGAAAGAGATTATCTAATTATTCCATTTCCAAGATGCAATTACCAAATAATTAGCATAATTTAGCAAAAACAATCACTAGAAGCACTAGAATCTATAAATAAACCCTAGACCCAAGCACCATTTGACCCAATCTAAATATCACAAAGAAACAATAAAGATTCATCCTTTTTTCACCCAAAACACACCCCACTTTTCTAGGGAACTTTCTTCCCCAAACCCATCAAAATTCACAATCAAATCAAACCAAAAACCCTACAAAAACATAATAAAACCACCAAACTCCAACCTAAATCAACAAAACCCTAAACCCCACAAACCAATTCTTCAATCAATCAAATCAACAAACAATCACACAACTCCACACATCAACACCTCAAACACAATGCAAACAACATCAGATCCACCTAAAAAAAACCAAATCACACCAACTTACCATACCCATCTTGCACCAAGAAATTAAACGTATGATGATCACAATTGTAAGTGAACTTGTTGTTGGTAGAGGGTAATTTCTGAAGGCACTGAGTCGCGATCGCCGGAAAGTTTCCTGTGAACTCGGTGTACTCAGCTAGAACCATGGTGCCCCGAGCTACAAAGCTGTAGATGAAGGATTCTTGACCCATGAAGATGAAATTTTGTGATTTGAAACTTTGAGTGTTGTGTGAGATTATTGATTGATTGATAGAATGAATGAATGATGAAGTGATGGAGAAGAGAGAGAATCAGAAAACCTGTGATCTCCTCTTCTTCAAGTGTTCTCCGACAATCATACGTTCACATTTTAAGAAAAGCATTTTCGTTACCATCGTTGGTGTTATAATAATAATAATAATAATAATAATTAATGTATAATAATAATGGTTTCTAGACCTTTCTGTCGGGAAATATATGATTGTGTACTAATAATGATGTAATTTGCTTGGTGCACCGTTGAATTAATTTTGGTTCTCGATTATAAATTAGCAATTTAAATTTCTATACGGGTCGTAATGTATAATACTCTTTGTATAGCTCTATATGGGACGTACAACCCTTCTACCAGTCATCTGAATTTTCCTCGTAGTTAGTGTTGAAATTTGTTATACGCGTCGTATAGGGGGTCGTATATGCAGCTCTATATGGGACGTACAACCCTTCTGGCACACCCCCCCGGGATTTTTCTTCATTTTTAATGTCTTCGACCCTATACGCCGCATATGGTGATATACGGGGCTTATAGGGAGTGACGATTTATAATGTGGTGTTTGTATATTAGGAACCTTAATTTTCTGATTACATTAATATTAGTTTACTTTATTCATTTGATCAATACTTTTAAAACTCATTCTATGCAGGGCGCTAAACTATGAATCATTTTTAACAAAAAATAGTAAACACTAGCACGTGTTAGGACTAAGTATGCTTATACGGTTGTATTTAACTAGTTTACAAGAACAACTCCTTATCTACACCAACTAGTGGTAATCATCGACGCGCGTTGCGCGTCTAATGAACATTGGTCTCAGATTAGCTTTAAGCCGTTCATCATCACTGACCAGAAATCTGTTACATGTCCTGCGTAGCAACTGAGACAGACACACAACCGTGTTGTTAAACCAATCATGTCATTACATCAAATATTGTGGTTCAAAAGCTCAAAATAGATGTATCTTCGTGGCTGCAAACCGAAAATGGTGCCGCGCCAAACAACGTAACCCCTTATAATATCATCATAACCTTTATACATAACATCTACCCGTGAATTGACACCATGTCTCAGACGAGCTACCACTCACCATCATAGACCCGACATGACGTCTCAGATGAACAATCCATCATCATTGACTCCATCAACAACCCAACACCAAATTACGAACTTAAAAACCATGAAATAGTAGCCAACATCACAAAACCCTGAACAATAACATTGAACCATTTATGTTTTCATAAAAATTAGAAAGAAATCAAAACCAAAGAAACCGAGGAGACATATTAGTATCAATCAACTTTGTCGTTGTGGGACAAAGCAACCGTCACAAAAACATGACAATAAGTCCAGTACACAACCGCCACATTAGCGTCACCAATGAAGATCCATCGGACCATCGCCACCTAGGGTGCTCGAAACCCAGCGGCGAGGCCAATCATCGGACGTTGGTGATAAAACCACGACCGAACCCTGAACACTTTCTTTTTAAGAAACGAAATAACCAAAAAGCACCATCACCACCACCATAGCATCGCCAAGACAAGAGCATCGCCACCTAGGGTTCCCAGAAAGTCGCGGCGATGCTGATGCATGTAACAGTGGTCTCAAGAACCAGTGATGGTGGTACGCGACATCAAACCCAACCCCCAAACCGCCCCTGTCACCTACCAACGCCAGTAATACATCCAGACAACCGAACCACCACCCACACCCCGACGACCGCCCAATAGACCGGCGATTTCGTACACGGGGTAGCGGTGTAGGTGACGACGGTGTAGGCGGTGGTTGGCGGTAGCCGCCACCATTCCAAAAGAGAGCAGATCTGAACCGACGAAGGGCAATAGAGTGGCAATCGAGCATATCGCCGGCAACGCCATGGCAACCACGGCTGAGATTAAAGGAAGAACCAAAGAAATATGCATTAAAGGAAGTAGAAAAAGAAGGAAGAAGAAGGGGAAGGGGGGCGGGCACTGTTCATCGATGAAGAAAGAGACGGCTGAGATTCAAAAATACTATTCATCGCAAAACACTATTCATCGTTACTGTTCATCAGTTGGTTTTTTCATATAAGTAAATTAACCATCCATGCCTATACTTTACGTAATTTAAAACTTTCGCATTAGCTGCTTTAATTAAAATGTCTCGGAATGAACAAGAAAAGCCTCATCGAAAAGAGAATGAGCTAAAGCAAAAGCCACAACAATAATCAAAAGTAGTTTCATATTTCTCAAGTGCTAAAAAAAAGTAATGACCTTCTCAGAAAAAGGCTTTCATACTCTGTTGAATCTTCTGCCTGTGTTCTTGAGCCTGCTTGACCTTTTCAAATCCTATACCTTCTTACCGCCCCTAGGGCCACTCTCTAGTGGATCATCTTCTTATCATAGCTAGTACTTTATCTAAAGAGATTAATGGTGATCAAATTTCCTTTCCTCCGCTAGCAGATAGAGCTCACCTCGCGTAAGGTGGGCGTCTTCACCTTGATTCTCTAGTTTATTAGGACAAAATCTTGAGATGAGATTGGCATATAAAATTGACTCAATTGGCTTAGGGCTAGTTATCCCCACGAATTCTAACCCAGACGCTTATCGCACGTTTTTTTTGCATCGAGTTGATTGAGTTTGGAAAGTCCTCCTCCGTGCTCTTGTTGCTGGTATTAAGGAGGTCCATCTTCTTATTTAACGAGTTTGTCTCGCATAATGTGCCCTTCTTCCGGAGAAAGGAATCTATTGTCTACACCAATTAACCATCCATGCATATACTTTACACTAGTTATATACCTACGCGCGTTGCGGCGTGTAAACAGTAGAAAATTTAACGATGTTGAAAGTTTGAAAAAATTTGAAGCGTTGGGAAGTCGAACGTTTTGGTAGTGATACTAACGTGGTTAAGTGAGTAAAAAGAAGCACGTGACGTTATGACGGCTCAATTATGAAACAAATGTACGTTGTCGTAGAAATGAGTTTTAAATAACACGAACACATACTTTAAAAAAGTAAAATTCGGTATTGAAATGTTAACCACCTCAACTTTTATTGAAAATTTATAACAAAAGGTAACATGTTGCAATGGAATAAATGTCCATGAAAATAAAAAAAATATAGAAAGATTAAAGTTTTAAAATAAACAAAAAGAGAAAAATAAAAGAAAAAGACATACAGAGTTAGATAAATCGGAGGTCGCAAGGACAGAACCTTGGTTGTTTTGATGGACAACCGATGTGTAAACCACTGAGTTCATAAATATAGTTTTTTTCTCCCCTCGCGCTTTGCGGCGGGATTGAATCGATACTTAGATAACTCGATAAAAGGCTCGGAAATGGTAGTTTGTTGTGGTTGCAAACTGACTGCTTACCATGCCAAAATAACAATGTCAAAGGCCATTCGTTTATCGTCATCGTCTATCACCCATATTTATACAAGAGTGGCTGCAACCAGAATCATTGCCACGTCAAAACACAAAAAACTATCGTTTTATCCCGCATCATTGCCTCATCGACCGAATATACCAACATCAAGTACATATAATTATGACCATCATCGTGCTATTCCTTTTCAGATGAAGCTGTCCCCATCATCATCGACGTTAGATTTCAGATGAAATCGATCCCTAGCATCAACCTACGATTTTAAACCAGAACCGAACACACATTACAGTTAATGCTTACATTTGAAACAATTACAAAACGGTGTCTGTCCATTCCAGCATTGTACAAAGCAATCATACATGAAGATGAAACCCTAGTCGGCAAACGCCAACATCATCGGTTCAGATCTGCGACATAGGTGAGTTCAAGCTCCGTCTCAGATGAGCTAGTGTCATCATCATTGACATAGGTTAGGTGAGTTCAAGCTCCGTCTCAGATGAGCTAGTGTCATCATCATTGACATAGGGTCTTTCTCGACATATCCACCCAATAAACAAAAACCATACATAAAACCAGGCTCAACACCTAAGACGAACATCAAGCCAGGAGTCTCAGATGAGATTAAACTTCATCATCATCGATATAACAAATCACAAAAAAAATTCAAATGAGGCAATTCCCATAATCAATAGCATAACAAATCACCAACACAAACGGTTTTCCAAATAACACTATGGGCACCATGTTTGCCAAGAAAACGGTCGCCACCATCACCAAGGCTGACGGCCATCGGCCATCGCGTCGGCAAACTCCAGTTCAACTGAAGATGCATGGTGGAGAGATCGTCGCCTAACATGTACCCGAGTGCGACCACATTTATGGCGTCGGTCAAGCAGAAACAAATGCCCACCGCCCTGAGCCCTCCAACCTCCACATACCTCATTGATGGTGGGGGGAAATATGAAGAGGTCAAATCGTAAACATGCAACATTATGTGACCTAAATCAAAACCCACAAAAGCCCACTATTCCTCGCATTGGCTTGCAATATGAAACAACCAAGAACCAATGTCCACCACCAGAGCACTGGGAAGACGACAACATCACCACCTCCGGTTCCTAGAAATCCGGCGGCAATGCCGATGTGTGTAACAGTGCTAGTCTCCGAAGGCAGTGATGACGGTGGATAGTAACAAACCCGACCCCTAAATCGCCTTTCTCACCTACCAAAACACCGAACCGCCACCGACACTAGTAGAGACATCCTGACGAAAACAGAGACGACGGCCGGCCGATAGACCGGTGATTTCGTACACGGGGTCGGGGTGCAGCAGCGTCTGTGCAAGCGGCGGTCGGCGGAGAAAAAAATGGGGCTTTCTCTCTCTAGGAAGGAACCGGGAGGATAAGAGGTAAATTTTCCCTTGTATTCCCTTTAAACACGTCTGAGAGGGTGGGGATAAAGGTGAAGGGGCCAAATCGTAGATAGGTAACATTTTATGGCCAAAATGAAAACCCACAAAACCCGTTGTTTCTAGCGTTAGTTTATTCATATATAGGGTAATGTGACTTATCAAACTACTATAAAAAATCATGTGTCAACTTCATTTGAGTAGCCCTTAAAACTGCCTATTGCAGTTTCAGTGCATACTCACTTCGTAGGGGCCTGATTATAATACTAAAATGAATTTTCCTCTGGTCATAGTTTCCTATAACATATAAAAAGTAAATCCAAATATATCGTAAACCACAAATGTAAACCGCGTAACTTAAATACCCTAAAATATGCAAAATAAAAATTATGAAACAATAAAAATTCGCTACAAGTGATGGACCACAAGTCTACACGAATAGTTTTAGTTGCTCACAAATATCAAATTTAACTTTCTTTTGTCCTTTTATAATATATAGTTATTTAACATGAACATATAGCCAGTTAAAACTGTGCACACACACATTTAACCTAAGGTCGAATGAAATCACACACAAATACTAACCGAACATATTCATATTTAAAGTAAATAAACTTCTAAATATGCAAGAAAATGGCACCTGCCGAAGCAGATATTTGATCCCAGTTCTATGCTCCTGCGATTGTATGAAATCTAAATATCTACAGTTCACACATGCGCACATTTGCTAAGAAAGATAAACATGGCTATTCGACCCATTTATGACTAAATGGATCGATTTGGGTTGTAATACTTTATACTTAACGTGTCAAGGTAATAATTTTTTGTTCAAAATATGGACGGTCCAAAAATGGGTAGAGAGTGTGTTTAATGCATAATATTCTTAAAATGCTTCCAAAACTTTAGACCGTAAACTTTGTTAAACCAAAAACAAGAGACAAGCATTGTTAGGTCAGGCCAATCAAACTCAACCACTTTCTACCCGCTGGAAAAATGACCCATTTGAACCTAGTATCAATCCTCCTCTTGTACAAAGCAAGAGGATGGTGTATACGTTAATTACAAAAGAAAAAAAATTCTAGGCTCTGAAAGAGTAGAAAGGATGGTGTATAAATGCTTGGTTAATTAGAAAAGAGAAAATGTTTGTAGGTTATAAAAGGTTATATGCAAGATGCATGCCCATACTTGAATAAACATTATTTTGAAAACAATATAGGTATAGATAAGGCACTCAAGTAGCTTTCAAAATATGTAAAAATTAGGAGACATGACATATATTTATAGTATGTTATGTACTTCATGATTCTATAAAGTGTCAAAGGATATCTCACAATGCATTATTTAAATTCCTTTTAGCATTTTTAACATTTCGCATATCAGTTTATTATAACTTCATGAATGCAGGAGTGAGGCCAAGTCGATGATTATTTCCATTCTTGGCTAATTGTATAAATAGGCTTGGTTTTCTCAGCTGTAGGTGGGTACGCATAATTAGACTTTATTAACTAAGAGCCTTAGGTGGTATGCACTAAGATCATTTAAAAACAATAAGGTGTCATATTTCTTGCACTAAGATCATTAAAAACAATAAGGTGTCATATTTCTTAACCAGCCGATAACCATCATCATATAGTTTGTTATTTGAGATAATTATCAGCCTTATAGTTTGTAATATTGTGATAAGAATTGTTAGTTAGATGATTCCTATTTTCTAGTATTTGATAGACTTGTAATTGTATATATATATCCATTCAATTAATGAATAGAGTTAACTTTTCCAAATACCTTTTCATGGTATCAGAGCCACGGCTCTATACCCGTAACCTTCCTCCCTGCCATCAAGCCACGGCTTGACATAGTGCACCTTCCTCCGACTCTGTTCCAGCAACAACATGGCTGACAAAGTCGACACCAACCCCCCCAAGAACACCGAATCCGAACCCTCCCAATCGTCAACCCACAAGGCCATTCACCCCGTCTACACTGTGACCAACATTCAAAACAAAGTTAGAGTTTTAGACGGTGTGAAAGTGTCTTACTCCTCGTGGGTCAAGCTGTTCCAGCTTCATGCCAAAGGGTACAAGGTCACCGCTCACATTGATGGCAGCCCACCGCCAGCCGCCACCGATCCTACCTATCCGGAATGGGCTGAAATAGATGCCATTGTTCTTCAGTGGATCTATAGCACCCTCTCCGATGAACTTTTGGTTCGGGTCCTACAGTCTGACTTCACGGCTCATCAAGCTTGGAACCGCATCAAGACTATCTTCCTCAACAACAAGGGCGCCCGGGCTGCGGCACTCGAGCACGAATTTACAAACCTTGCTCTCAGATCCATGCCATCTCTCGATGCCTACTGCCAGAAACTGAAGGAGCTTTCGGACCAACTCAATGATGTCGACAGCCCTGTCAACGAACGTCTGGTCCTGCAACTCGTTCGGGGCTTGCCTACCGAGTATGACACGGTTGCCTCCTACATCAACCAAACCCTCCCTTCTTGGGAGGCGGCTTGTAGCATGCTGCAACTCGAGCATCATCGACAATCGGCTCGGGAATCTTTGTCCACTCCTTCTGCTCTGGCCGCCACCGTCACCGCCTCAAATAGCGCCCGCAAGCCTGTTGGTCGCGGTTCTCCAAGACAGCCTAATCGCAGGCCCTCATCCGGGAACTCGGGCTCCTCTCGCGGCCCACCTGGCAATCACGACCCACCTTCTGCTTCTGGGCCTCACCCCAACCGCAGCTCACATCAACCGGTCCACTGGCCCATTTACCCCAGCCCATCCCCTTACTGGCCAACTTCCTGTGCTCCTCCACCCTGTCCCTACCCGACCCAACCTGGGTGGGTACCAGGCTGGCCCGGACAGCCCACCTCCTGGCCCACTTCAGCCCCCGCTGGGCCCCCTCGGAAGCAGCCTCCCGACCCCTCCTCCACGCAAGCCCATCTCACCTCTTGTGACCCGCTTGAGCCCACTCAACTTGGCGAGGCACTTCAAACCATGAACTTAGAACCTTCCACCAATGACTGGTTCATGGATTCAGGAGCTACTGATCATGTCACCGGAGACCAAGGTAAGATCACTAACCCTAGTTTGTCTATCCCGTTTGGCTCGATTCTTGTAGGTAACGGAGCTCGCGTGCCAATTCTCGGATCCGGACACTCCACCTTACCTACCAAACACCGAGACCTTCACCTCAATAGTATCCTCTATACCCCTAACATTATTAAAAACCTTATTTCCGTTCGTAAATTTTCTATTGATAACAATGTTTCGGTTGAATTTGACCCGCTTGGTTTTTCTGTGAAGGATTTACAAGAGTGGGATGATTCTCTCCCGCCACAATAGTTCGAGTCAACTGTACCCGCTCTCCTACCCGTCTCCCCCTCCACCATCTTGCATTCTACTTTTCAAGACCATTGGCATGATCGTTTGGGGCACCCGGGCCTCCCCGTTTTTGATTTTCTTGTTTCCAATAAAGTTATCTCATGTAATAAGCGTGGTTAGTTAGATGATTCCTATTTTCTAGTATTTGATAGACTTGTAATTGTATATATATACCCATTCAATTAATGAATAGAGTTAACTTTTCCAAATACCTTTTCAATATTATCATCAGTGACGGATAATATGGTCTTAATAGTATTATTATTACTTATGTTTTGCAGTGTTGATATTGGTTCATCTGAATCCTTCTTAAGTGGAGGGGAAGCACCCAAAGCTTTGGTGCAGTCAATGGGTCATGTTCAATGGGGAACATTCATGTATGTTTTTTGAATGTTGTTTTTTTGCTAAACATCTGTTTAAATTTAAAAATCATGTAAAATATGACACATTTGCTGGTTCTAGTTTTGGTACAAGAAAACATAGGAGAGTTACATACAAATAAAATATCAATTTACAAGTTGCTGGAAGCAACAAACTTGCACTACTTAGTGTGGCCATGGGATTGCAATTAGTTTCTTATTTTTTTCTACACTAATATGTTTGCTATAGACTTGAAGTCAAAAGTTAATGTTTTGTTTTCTTTTCAAGAACATTTGAGGACATTATGGAACTTGGGATCTCTGTATGGTCTAGACCAAAGAAAAAGGGATTTGTCATTGGCCAACTCTTTTAGATTGGGTAATGGGTGAAAACAGAAACTTTGGTATGGGCAAGCAGGTCAGCTTGACAAATCACTATTTTGACCCAATATGGAGAACACTCATGCATGTTACTTCTTGAGTAATATTACTAAGAAATCATGAGATTCCTTAAGGGCTACCCTAATTTCATAATACTCACTAACACGAGGCAAATAGATACAGAAAACAAAAGAAACATGTAAATCAATAAGTTAGAGTGCGAAAATAATCAATACATGGCTTCTTTAGTGCCTCTAAATGCTATAACAGTAGCATCAAGTTTATCTGTAACCCCAACAAACGCTTGCAATTAGTATTCAATCACTATATACAGTCTTGGGACTCAAGAAAAATCAAGAGATAATAAAAAAACATTCTCAGGTCAATACCAATTACAAGAAGTACCTGTTGACAGTTTTGAGCATCAACAATAAACTCTATATCTTCAAAATGTTGATTCAAGATAAAACCATACATGAACATTAATTTGAAGATTGAAAACCGTGTTTAAGTTTCACAAGGATGTTAAACATTTGAAACATCTTTGGTGCATTAATTGTAGTTGTAGTTTCATCTAACTCTGTTAAGAAACTCAAAATGGTGTGCAACTCTTAAAATAAGTTACCAGGCCAAAAAATACTGAACAAACCCATGTAAAAAGATCTTTCAAATCTAAAATGTAGACCTACATGTATAAAGATAATTTTTATTAATCATCAACTAATGTATTTAACTTCTATAGCCAATAATATGACTGTCATATGTTAATTTATTTGTGGGTCATGCTAAGCTTGAGCTAATCCACAAACAAATAATGTTAATACTGATTAGCAAGAACTTCTTTGTAAAAAGAGCTCTTATTGATCATATAGGTAATAGATATCAAGCTGCAAAAGCAACCATAAAGAAAATCCTTACTACACATTTTTATTGTCTTCACAATACTATACTTACTTTCGAAATCTTACCGAGTGGATTGTAAAGGGTGATGTTTGTTTAGACATATCCCACTTATTAGATCCTCTTCGTATTATTAAAATAATGTTAGAACTTCATTGTTCATTCCAATAATGCTTAATTTACCATAATGCGTACCAAATCAAGCATGCATCCTATCATATGCGAATGTTGTATACATAGAAGCTAATTACCTAGAAAATACTATACTGACTATTTGTGATTTTTATCCTCTTCAAGTCATATACCCGTATGAAACTGGAGGCAAACGTGCTCAATAATTGGTCAATTAAGTTTAAATTTTTAACTCTTTTGTGTAATAATAATTGCCCACATTTGAATACCAATTACAAAAGCTATCTACTTTCAAACATACATTCACCCATGACTTGTACCACATCTTATTAACTTTAACCAAGTTTGGCATACTCACAAAAATCATATTAACTATGATTCACCAGGATTAACTAACATCAACTAAGATTAACTACCATTGTTCAAGTTTAAACAAGTTGTTTCGTATACATATAAAAATCATATTAACTATGATTACCAAAATTAAGTAAGACTGCTCCTGATTAACTATCATGCTAAAGGATTGCAAGATACAATTATGAAGAGAAACATATATATAACATAATTTACATAAAGCAAATATGATAGAAGAGTATATTAACATTAAATGGCGCTTTCTCCCCAAATTGATTGTCGCCTTCAATTCGCTATTTTCAGTTTGCAACGGAGGAGTGTGAAGGTGAATCGCTGCGATGGGAGTTACAGACCGGGGTAAAGCAAGGGGCGCGTCTTACAATGTTAGGTTAAATTACCCATGGTTTATGTATTATATATATAGTAATAGTAATAGTAATAGATAATTTAAAACTTTCGACTTTCGGATAGAGGAAATACCTTACCATTAAGATATCTTCTTGAAGACTGCAGTTAATTAATTATTGTTATTTATTGACTGACATCTATTAATTATGTGGTTATAATATTTTAGTGGTTTTAATTCATGCATGATTTATTGTAACAGGTCCGATCAGATACTCCGACAATATAATTGGTTTCTTTAGTGGAGCTGTGGAGTTTTGGAATTGGGCTTAACATGCAGACCTGGCTTTGGGATGATTTGACCCGTTGGGCCGGACCAGGCCCATAGCATGCCTGCCTTTTAATTATCTACTCTCATATATGCACAGTTATTTTTCGAGTCGGGGGTCTCGTTGGAAGCGATTTCTCTACCTCTCAAGAGAGAAGAAAGACTCGACACCACCTTGCTAAACAAAGCACTTAACGCCTCTTATCTCTTAAGCTAATATAAATTGTTAAAAATAATGACTTTGGACAAAAACTGCACTATTTTGGACACGAATTGTTCAAAACAGTGTGTTTGGACAAATCTTTAATTTGAACATAATCATGTTACTTTACAGTTAAACTTACAAATACACCAGATGCACCAAGAGCCAATGCCTTGAAGACATCTGTCCCACGCCGAATGCCACCATCAAGTTATACTGGAACCCTGCTTTGAGCAGCTTTAACAACCTGTAAAATTTCTTAATTATCACCTTTTTTGTAAATAACTAGTATTAAATATGTTTCAAAAACCGTATTATTATTGTAATAAATTATCTAATAGACCTCTTCTAAAGCCATAATAGTTACAGAGACATAATCTAGTTGCCGAGCCCCATGATTTGACACAATAATTCCAGCTACTCCGTTTTGCGTCGCGATCCTTGCTTAAAGAATTATTAGAAAATGAAAAATAACATAGATTAATAACCAGATCAATTAGTATGTGCATAGAAGTATGTATCAATAGACATAATCTATTCATAGCCTTTACCATGCTCGGCAGTTAAGATGCCCTTCACTAGAACAGGTAATGCGGTTATTGTCTAAAGCCACTTCACATCCTGTATTTCAAAAAAAAAAAAAAAAAAAAAAAAAAAAAAAAAAAAAAACTATACGTGACATCTTTTTGAAAATTCACATAAATACACACACACAAGTCAGCTTCCAACTAAGAGACCTGTCAGTTGACCTGCAAAATATGAAGCTAATTTGGGTTCACCTGTCTGCAAGTTGATCACAAATTATTGATCTTAATAATGGAAAAGATGAAAAGGTGAAACCTTTAAATGATTTATGATATTAACCTTATCTAGCTTGCTAAGATTTAATGTGTCAAAGTTCTTCAAGGTAAGATGTGGTGGCAGAATGAATCTGTAAATGGGCACCTTGAAGAATATAACGTTTAAATATAATAATTGGCTAATAAAATTGTGTAGTATACCTGTTTTTGATATCAGATTCCCTTCGGCCAACTCTTGGGACATCAACAGTGAGGATAATCGACATATAACCAGCCTTTTCTGCTCGTTTCACAAGCTGGGTCGCAACGTTTCTGTCTTTATACACATAGAAATTGGCAGAATTATTTCAGTAAGTTAGTTAAGAATCTGAAAACTGTTATATGAAATAACTGTGCGCGTGTGTTTGAAAAATCTTTTTAAAGATAGGACTCACATAGAGTTGAAAAAACCGAATACCAGGACCAGTTGAAGCAACCTCCTCGACACTGGAGGTAGCCCATGAGGATAATGTCCGGAAAACATAGGGCGTGTTGTGTAAAAAAACTAAAATTCCAAAGTCGAAAACGATACTTAATGATAGACTTGAAGGACGAAAAAAGTGGGAAACTGTTGGTTTAATTCTTTTTGTATTAATGTAGTTGTAAAGTTTGTTCTAGAGATGTAAAGTTAGATTAGTGCAAGGGCTGAAAATATAAATAGTTAGTTAGTTCTAACTACTATAAGTATGAGGTTGTAGTGTATGTTGAGTTGAAATTTTTCAATAGAATTTACACCATTGCATTTTTGAATTCGAACATTTGGTATCAGAGCGCATAGGCTCTCGATCCAATTTCTGTGTGCTCCGTCCTCATCGATTGCAACTTCGGAAGAAGCCCCCGACTGATTTCGGTAGAACAGTCAATTGGCCGCGTAAGATCTCCTCCCTTCGGCTCTTGATCAATTCGAGTGATCTTGACACCAAATTCCCCTCTCTTGATTCAAGGCGATGGCGAATCAAGACAAGCAGTTGGCACTGAAGGACATCAGCGATCCGATCGCATTCAAGATTCCGACTCTCACTCCGACGACCTACACTTCTTGGGCAATCAAGATGGAGGCGTTCATGGATGCCCAGGGGCTCTAGGATGCCATAGAACCTCCCACCCAAGCCGAGGTGGATGTCCGTGATGGGTTTGCAAGAACATAAAACCAAGTTTAACCATTTAAACTTTCAGAAAACGCAGCGGATATATATAGCTTTAAAACTGATTTTATAAGCTGAAAAATTTGTTCTTTAGGTGACCATATAAATGTATAAAACAAACCCATTAACCAAAGGATCATATTATGTGAATCAACATGCTATGTATGTACAAAATCAACACAATATGACAACCTCAAAGGGCTGCCATAAACTACCTCTTTCAACAGTGAAAAGTCGACCAAAGAAAGAAGTTAGAAGGCTGAAATATGGCCAAAGCTTCAAGGTTGGATGTCCTTAAATGTTGACTCCCACAAAGCTCTAAGTAAGCCTCACACTTGCTTGGATTTGGACACCAAAACACCAAGATGGGAGCTGCCAAAACACTTTCCAGAACCGTGAACTTTTAGCAGCTATGTAGATGAGATTAGATGTCACAAAAACGGCCAAGGCTCCAAAATAGGACCCCTCAAGCTTGTATACCCCAAGCTTGGTTGCAATCACAAGTCTTGTTAGGAAGAATGAGCACCAAATCAACTCAAAAACCCTCTCTATGCTGCTGCCTGGTCCGTAACATTGAGGAGAGAAGAAGAGAGAGTTTTTGATCTTTGCATGTATTGAATGGATGAGAGAGGTTTAGTGTAAGACTTGATTAATAACGTGTATTCTCAAGATAGGTAAAGAACCAATCACTAGCATGGGGGGCGGCGGCCAAAAGGGTTTAAAAGAAAAGAGTTTCCCCCCTTAAAACTCAATACATATTATTTTAAATTAGTCTTTGTCATACATTAAAAAGTCTTCTACTAGACTTATTTAAAATTGTGACATATGACATCTCTAATTAAACAATTTAATTAAAGTACACTCACATGTCATTAGTGTTATTTAAACCCTTTTAAATAACAAAAATAACAATAAACCCATCAACAAATTATCCTCATAATTTGTTTCATCTCGAATGCCTTTGTTTAGAAAACCCTTTTCTAAACATGGTGCGATTATTCAATTGCTTGATCCCATCAACAATTAAATAATTCTTGGTGATTGCAAAGCTTGTTATTAGGTATAACCCTACTTGGATCATAACATACTAACCGTATCAAAATTCTAAGTGTCTTGGGTACACAGAATCCTACAATCTCCCACTTGCCCAAGATTCATAGAAGATTGATGCAAGCAGTAAATACCGCCTAACAACGGTTTACTACCCTTAATATGCATGACTTATAGCCATTCAATAACATCATCCCTTTCAAGTACCCTACTTGAAATGATTTAGGTGAATCAATCATCTATCCTTTTGTTACGGATGTCATGTTAAATCCAAGGACACAGAATGATCATTCCTTGTTGATTTAACTTAATCAGGCCTTAGACATCTAACTCTCAACGAATAAGAGGAACAAATTCCATCTTGACTACATATGTTTCTCACAAACACCTCGTGTCATACCTGAACATACCCTTATGTACTGTCCACTATTTCAGGACAGTGAAGAATTAGCTCAAGGTATGACACTTGGTGAATATCAAAACCCAATATGTATCTCAGGTCGGAGGATACCAAATGATATTCGCCTTTACTTAAATTTACTTATGATCAATCAATAAGATTCCATGTAGTAAAATTTGAGATGCGAGTTAGTCCAAAATTTGTATCCCACAAATATCTATGAACCTTGGTAGCAACCCATTGCTCTATATTCATCCTTATGAATATCAACCAATCCAAGTTCACAATAATCTTACCTTCATACTTGTTCTCACAAGTCTGAACGACTACGGACATTTAGAGTAAACATTTTACTCATGGATTAAACATGCTAATTTGGAACATTAATTGAAACATTATAACCAAATAATTTTATTCAAATAATAAAGAGTTCCACATATCCAAATACAAAATTTACAGATCAAATCCAATCACTAGAATATCGAAGTCCCATGGCACAAGTATGACCTTCATGCTTTGCCTTTTCAAGGAGCTTCGTGAGAGGATCTGTAACGTTTTGATCCGTGTGAACTTTGCGAATACATATCTTTCCCTTTCAACTTCATCTCGTATGTAGTTAAATCTCCGCTCAATATGCCTAGTCTTCTGATGAGCACGGGGTTTCTTGATTTGAGCAATCGCACCCTCATTATCACAAAAGATCTCTAGGGGTCCTGAATGGAAGGGACAACCCCTAGATCGGCAATGAATTTCTTCAACCATGCAGCTTCTTGAGCTGCCAATGAGGCGGCGACGTATTCTGATTCTGTAGTTGATAGAGCCACCACATCCTGGTTGGAGCTCTTCCAAGAGACCACTCCTCCATTCAGAATGAAAATGTATCCCGATTGTGACCGTGAATCGTCACGATTGGTTTGGAAACTCGCATCCGTGTAACCTTTTATAACGAGTTCCTCGTCACCAGATCCCTAGATCAGGAACATATCTCTTGTCCTCCCTAGGTACTTAAGTATGTTCTTAACAGCTATCCAATGACTGTTTCCAGGATTTTGCTGGTAACGGCTTGTCATGCTTAAGGTGCATGACACGTCCGATCGAGTGCATATCATTGTATACATGATGGATCCAATAGCAGATGCGTATGGGATTGCCTTCATTTTATCTTGCTCATCCTTTAAGCTTGGACATTGAGTCGTACTCAATATCGTTCCTCTTTGAATAGGTACGGTACCTTTCTTAGAGTTTTCCATCTTGAACCTTTTCAAGATCTTATCAATGTATGCACTTTGATTCAAACCAATCAACCGCCTTGATCTATCCTTATAGATCTTTATTCTCAGAATATAGGCGGCTTCACCAAGATCCTTAATGGAAAAACAACTTCCAAGCCAGGTTTTTACACCTTCCAAGGTTGGAATTTCATTTCCAAATAGTAGTATGTCATCAACATACAATACTAGGAAAGTTATTGTGCTCCCACTAGCCTTCTTATACACACAAGCCTCATCAGCATTTTTGATGAAGCCAAATTTCTTTACTTTCTCATCAAAACGGTGATTCCAGCTTCTCGATGCTTGTTTCAATCCATAGATTGATTTCTTTAACTTGCATACTTTATTAGGATGTTTTGGATCGACAAAACCTTCAGGCTGAACCATATAGACATCTTCCTTAAGATATCCATTTAGGAAAGCGGTTTTGACATCCATTTGCCAAATCTCATAATCATAATGAGCAGCTATGGCAAACAATATCCTTATAGACTTTAGCATCGCTACAGGTGAGAAGGTTTCATCATAATCAACCCCTTGAGTTTGAGTGAAACCCTTTGCTACAAGTCTAGCTTTATAAGTATCCAAGTTTCCATGCATATCGGTTTTTCTTGAAACCCACTCACTTCCAACTATCTTGGAGTTAAGAGGTGGTCAACAAGTTCCCAAACTTGATTGTCATACATGGATTGCATCTCAACGTTCATGGCTTCAAGCCATTTGTCACAATCCGAATTGGACACTGCATTATGGTATGTGGTTGGTTCATCTGAATCTACCACATAGCCTCCATCCATGAAAAATCCATATCTTTCAGGTGGATTTTAATTCTACCAATTCTGCGAACGTCTTGTGTGTATTGATCAACCCCTTGATCATTCTCAACATCCTCATGTTGAGTGCTAGTTTCAACCAAATGTGCATCGGGTTGTGGTTCTTGATCTTCCTCAAGATCCACTATTCTACTGCTAGCTCCTTCCATAAGGAACTTTGCTTCTAAGAACTCACCCTTTCTGACAACAAACACCTTTTGTTCCAGTGGATCATAGAAATAATATCCCATATAATCTCTAGGATATCCAACAAAGATACACTTGGTGGATCAGACTTCCAATTTGTTTGGGGTGGGAGTCTTACCATAAGCCTCACAACCCCAGACCCTTAAGTATGATAGGGATGGAACTCTTTCATGCTATATCTCAAAAGGTGTCCTTTCCACCTTTTTGGTTGGGACCATATTTAGAATACGGGCCGCGGAGAGCAAAGCGAAACCCCAAAATGATAGAGGCAATGTGCTTCTAGCCATCATAGATCGGACCATATCCAATAAGGTTCGATTCCTCCTCTCAGACACACCATTATGTTGTGGTGTTCCAGGTGGAGTGAGTTGTGAGACAATCCCACAACTCCTAAGATGATCTTGAAAAGCATCACTTAGGTATTCACCTCCTCTATTGGTACGGAGAACCTTAATTGACTTGTCGAGTTGATTTTCTATTTCATTCTTGAAGATTTTGAACATTTCAAAAGCTTCATCTTTGTGCCTTAATAAGTACACATACCCATAGCGACTATAATCGTCGGTAAAGGTAATGAAGTATCTTTCACCATTCCTAGTCATTGGTTTAAAAGGACCACATACATCCGAATGTATGATTCCAAATAAATCTTTTGCCCTTTCGGTAGTTCCACTAAAGGGTGCCTTAGTCATCTTACCTTGTAAACAAGATTCACAAACATCAAATGAATCACATTCATTTGTTTTTAAAAACCATTCTTTTGAAGTGTTTGTAAACGTTTCTTGTTTATATGACCAAGACGACAATGCCAAAGATAGGTATCACTCAAGTCCAACTTGAGTTTTTTTGGTGTTAGTTTGGTACAATGAACTATTTAAAGTATTTTCATGAACCAATTCATAAATACCATTAATAGGAATAGCTTTAAAATAGAACATACCATTTAAAGAAACATGAATATCATTTTCAATAAAGGATAATACATAATCATAATGTCTTAATTGGGATACAGAAATAATGTTCCTAGTCAAACTAGGAGCATACAAAACATTCTTCAAAATAACTTCCAAACCACTTGGAAGTCTTAGGATGTAGTCCCCACGAGCTTCAACTAAGACTTTAGTTCCATTGCCCATGAAGAGGCTAACATCCCCTTGTTTGAAGTCCCTACTTCTTGTGAACCCCTGCAACAAATTGCAAATATGAGTTCCACATCCGGTATCCAATACCCATATGTTAGAAGATGTAATATTAAGATCAATATGAATCATGTATATTGTACCTGAGGTCTGCCCGGCATCCCTCTTTGCTTTAAACTCTTGGAGATGGACAGGACAATTCCTTGCCCAATGTCCTATCTCCCCACACTTGAAGCATGGGTCATTAGTAGCAACCTTTTGCTTCTTCTCTTGTGGTTTGGGTGGTACCCTTACCACCCCTTTCCCCTTTCCCCAAATGGGTCCCTTACCCTTGGCAACCTTTGCCTTGGGTGCGGGATGAGGCCTTTTGTTGTTCCCACCCTCATTGACGGTGAGAACGGGTAAAACCCTTTTACCCATGGCCGCCTCGGCCGTTTTGAGCATTGAGTGAAGCTCACCAATGCTTTTGTCCCATGCATTCATGTTGTAGTTCAACACAATGTCTCGAACTTCTTGGTGAGGCCATTTAGGATCAAATCCGTGACCAATTCCTTCGAGACGGGACAATTAAGCCTCTCGAGGCGGTCAATATGACTTTTCATCTTAAGCACATAAGATGAAACAGATTGGTTGTCGTCCATACGACATGCATGGAGTGCTCGAACCGTTTCGAAGCGCTCAACCCTTGCTTGCTGTTGGAACGTTTCCTTCAGCTGGGTTATCATGTCGTAAGCTCGGTGATGTTCATACTCCTTTTGGAGATCCGGAGTCATGCTCGCTAGCATGAGACAAGACACTTGGACGGAGTCCTCAGTGTACTTCAGCCAATCGCTATAGGCCTCCTCATCATCCTCAGTAGGTTGATCGGGGATAGGGTCGTCTAAAACATATGATCTTCTCTCTTGCTTGAGAACGATTCTCAAGTTTCGATACCAATCAATAAAGTTGTTATGATTTAGATGTTCCTTTTGGAGGATCGCTCGTAGTGATTGGTTGGACGCGGATGAGTTATCGTGATTTTCATTATTGGTGGCCATCTACAAAATTTAACAAAGATCTATTTTAGTACTTTCGATATTGCTATTTTTAATAATTAATGCCTTTTAAGGTTATTTTATATTAAAATCTAGAACCCAACATTACATTTAAATTGTGGTTAGGTGACCTTTATCCCACGATTTAAATTAATAAGGTGGTCAACGATTGACGGTTGCAACCATTTGCAACTTCTAGAGGTATGGGATCGACTTTAAACATCATATGTAAAGTCAGCATGTTAATCCCATCAACACCATTTGGAAACCATATTGTAGGTGATCCATTTAACATGGTTTGCAAATCAAGTTATCCTACTTGCACACACATGTGAGTTTACCAACATAAGTGGTTAGGTGACCTTTATCCCACCAATGTGGTATTCCCACCTTAAGTCACAAGTTCCCTCAAAATGGTTAGGTGACCTTTATTCCATTAAGAGTTCCCAAATGACTTAAGTGTTGTGCAAAAGAACGGTGTTAAACTTGTTTGTTAGGTATTCAAAGTTTTCATAATTCTAGTTTAGAAAACTCTATGTACTTGTATTTGCATGCTTTCAAATACAAGATACCCAATGTTTCTTTTAATAAAACCCATTTATTTATAAAACCATTAACCCTTTTAATAACCATTTATTATATTTAATGATTAAGAACCATATTATATTAGCTTGTTAAGATCATTTTTATTAAGATTGTTTATTATATCCAAATATCATACAATCATTCATAAAACCACAATCAAACAAGCATAATATAAACAACCACAATTTGTATATGTGCATAACCATAGCATCTAAAGTGGTCCACACTTGTTTGCCATCACAAGTGTGGTCCATAGGGCATTCCTAAGGGTCACAAACAATCATATAGAAAACTTCCAAAAGCCTCCCACTTGAAACCGTATCCAAAATGCTCCATGTTTCTTTTATGACCTTCCTTTGTGCTTCCAATGTGTATGTCTTCATATTACAAGATATAAAGTCCTAATACAAAATATCTAGTAAAATGAAAATACACCTAATCTATTTATTACAACCCAATAATAAATAAATTACACTTGAAACAAAACACAAACAATAGATAATACAACCCAATTGAATGAATGAATACAACCATTACAAACATCCAAACAACACAAGGTCAATGGCTAGGTTATGCACACTAACATCCAATGATCATATCATCCAAACATATAATGAAACCCCACTTAAAACCACCGAATTTCAGCCAACATAAACTGAAATTTGGGTTTTAAATATTGTCCAAACAATCAACATTTCATAATATATATCTTTCAAGGTCTAATCACTAGCATATGTGATATGACCTTGAAAGTTTGGGGAATCATTCATACAAAACATAGCAGCCCAAAATCAGCCTATACTAAGTTTATAATAATCCTTTAAAACCAATTTTATGTAACATTGCGTATTTTTTTTAATAAATTGATTTTTGTTCGATACGTTGATGTTAATATAATAATAATAATAATAATAATAATAATAATAATAATAATAATAATAATAATGTTATGGTAATATATAATAATAAATAATAATAATAATAACAATGGGTTATAATATATATATATATGAATATATATATATAAAGAATAATTATTATATAAATTAAGTGCCGGGGTTAAATTGTAATTTATTTAAACTAAAAAAAAACAAAACTCTAGTTTGGTTGACAAATGTTATAAACCACAGGGACCCAATGTGTAATTTTTTAAATCCCAACCCCCACCCCCGTCGACTCTTCCCCCTCCGGTCACACATTCCGGCGAGTCTCCGCGAGCCCGCAGCAGCCGATCACGCGATTTCTGACCAAAACAACACTCCCGACACATTCACGTGGGAGATTCGAACTCGTGCCAAATAAACAATTCGAAATTTGAACGAGTGCGATGTAGAATCTGCTCCATGCGTTGTCGGCACCTTTGTCAGTCCACAGATCGCACTAACACCTTATTTTGATCAAATTAAACGAGTGTGAAGTACCATAAGTCAGTTTCTAATCGACCCCCATTCTCCATTTCACTTGAAACGAATTTAAACACCACCTTCGAACACCTCCTCTTTCGCGACCTGCAACTCGAATTTGAACCAATCTCCAGTCAATTTTGATCAAAATTGATAAGGTGCTTTCGATCAGAACCATCTTACGAAGCTTCCCTCAAGATTAATTCGATTGTTATCATCGTTTGAGCATCATTCGACCACCTCCATTGCCGCGACCTGTTCTCGACCGGTTCAGCTTCGATTCAAACATCATTCGGGTAAATACACACACCCACATACTCGATTTTTCATGGGGAACAAAAGGCCAATGATTGCAGAGCCTATTAAAATCGAATTGGTGGCCAATTTGGCCCGGATTCGAACTGGGTTCATATGGTTCGAGGGTTAACCGAAATTGTGTTTAAAACTAATTGGAACCCAAAACCCCCGCGGCTGTATGCCTTTGGTCCACTGGTTCCCGTGTTCCCATATCAAACAGGAGGTCCCGGGTTCGACCCCGGGCACCTCCAATTATTTTTTTAGGGCCCTTTTGAGCCTCTAAAAACTATAAAAAATTTGTAAAAATTATAAAAATATTTTTACAAACATTAAAATTTTTAAACAACTAAATGATTTTTCTGAAATTTATTTTAACACTTTATCTATTTTTATTAAATGTTTTAAATAAATAAAAACTACAAATAATACAAAATTATTTAAACAAAAGTGAACTTTTAATAATAATTTAATTTATTAAATTAGTATTCGACACAGTATTACTTTTAATTTATTTAAATAATATTTATAAATGTTAAATCATGATTAAGTATAAAAAGTTTTATATCATTCCAACAACATTTTCATTCCTTTAGTTATTTAAATAATTAAATATTTTAATTAATTATTATATAATTAATTAATAAAGTTAATTATTTGTTTTTCCACACTTTAACAATAAATCAAACGGTTACGCATAATGATACGTTTATTTTAAATTTTAAACATAATCGTTTTCAATGAATTCATTTTATTTATTTCGAGACATTCAAATTAAATAAATTAGTTTGTTTTAAACTACCATTCCAAAACTCAATAGAAATCCTAATACATTCCCAATTCTCAAATCATTATTATTCTAACTCGAGACACCGTTCCTTAGGTTAATCATAAGGAAATCGTAGGTGTCTAACCTATCACATTCAAATCCAATCTCATCAATCAAGTGAGTATTCATATCCCCTTTTTATATCATTTCCTATTTGGGGGAAATCATGTGATACAATATATTCAATCATGATATTCTATTGTTGTTTCATTCTAAATTCAATTCAAGACAGGTTATGTTATTACTTGCAATTATGTGAACATATTATGGTAAACTGGACGACAGTAAAACCCTAATTCAATCAATCAATCAATCCTGGCAACAATGTAGATCTACTGGTTTGGATAACCCACCCCATATGAATAGTCGAGTGGTGATTGTGCCAGAGGCAGGAGTTAATCTATGGTATATATGTGGAGTCTATTATATGCAAGTGTCAAGTCAAGGGGTTGTTATTGTGTCAGTTTATCTATATGCTTTACTATTGCAATAAGTCTTAACGTTACTTGTGAATTGGATTATTCTCAATCAATCAATCAATCTATATGTATACTCAAAACTATGATTACTCACCAGCTAATTCGTTAGCTGACTTTATTTTCTCACATGATTTCAGGTTAAGCAAGTTAGTGAACTCCTACATGCTCATATAAGACCGGACTTAGTCAAAACAAAAGACAATTACTATTTGTGACTTTAACTGTTGTATTTGCTTATGTTAAAAATATGCTATCATGTAATCTGATTTTAATATTATTTCCACTATTAGACAATCATGTGTTATGAACAATCAATCATTCCCTCGTCCGCTCCGATGATTCCGCCGTCGGTCGGGGTGTGACATTTTAAAGGACAAAACAAGCAAGTCATCCACATAACCTGGCTCTTGATGCCATTGATGGGTTTGCAAGAACATAAAAACCAGTTTAACCATTTAAACTTTCAGAAAACGTAGCGGATATATATAACTTTAAAACCGATTTTATAAGCTGAAAAATTTGTTCTTTAGGTGACCATATAAATGTATAAAACAAACCCATTAACCAAAGGATCATATTATGTGAATCAACATGCTATGTATGTACAAAATCAACACAATATGACAACCTCAAAGGGCTGCCATAAACTACCTCTTTCAGCAGTGAAAGTCAACCAAAGAAAGAAGTTAGAAGGCTGAAATATGGCCAAAGCTTCAAGGTTGGATGTCCTTAAATGTTGACTCCCACAAAGCTCTAAGTAAGCCTCACACTTGCTTGGATTTGGACACCAAAACACCAAGATGGGAGCTGCCAAAACACTTTCCAGAACCGTGAACTTTTAGCAGCTATGTAGATGAGATTGGATGTCACAAAAACGGCCAAGGCTCCAAAATAGGACCCCTCAAGCTTGTATACCCCAAGCTTGGTTGTAATCACAAGTCTTGTTAGGAAGAATGAGCACCAAATCAACTCAAAAACCCTCTCTATGCTGCTGCCTGGTCCGTAACATTGAGGAGAGAATAAGAGAGAGTTTTTGATCTTTGCATGTATTGAATGGATGAGAGAGGTTTAGTGTAAGACTTGATTAATAATGTGTATTCTCAAGATAGGTAAAGAACCAATCACTAGCATGGGGGGGGCGGCCAAAAGGGTTTAAAGAAAAGAGTTTCCCCCCTTAAAACTTAATACACATTATTTTAAACTAGTCTTTGTCATACATTAAAAAGTCTTCTACTAGACTTATTTAAAATTATGACATATGACATCTCTAATTAAACAATTTAATTAAAGTACACTCACATGTCATTAATGTATTTAAACCCTTTTAAATAACAAAAATAACAATAAACCCATCAACAAATTATCCTTATAATTTGTTCCATCTCGATGCCTTTGTTTAGAAAACCCTTTTCTAAACATGGTGCGATTATTCAATTGCTTGATCCTATCAACAATTAAATAATTCTTGGTGATTTCAAAGCTTGTTATTGAGTATAACCCGACTTGGATCATAACATACTAACCGCATCAAAATTCTAATTGTCTTGGGCACACAGAATCCTACAGTCCGATTGGGCAAGAAGGCTAAGGCCTTCATCTTTCAAGCCTTGCCGGAAGATGTTCTGATGCAGGTAGCTGCATTCAAGACGGCCAAGGACATCTAAGAAGCCCTCAAGAAGCGATATGTGGGTGAAGATAGAGTGCGACAGGCCAGAATTTAAACTCTCGATCATGAGTTTGAATTGCTGAGCATGGGTGAGAGTGAGTCTGTTGATGAATTTGCGGGGAAATTGGGTAAGCTAGTGTCGAGATATAGAGCCCTGGGGATGACAGTGCCGGCAACCAAACAGGTCAGCAGGTTCTTGAAGGCGGCTCCTGATAGATTCCTACCCATTGTGGCTGCTATTGAGCAGTTTTCGGATCTGAATCAGATGCCATTTGAGGAACTAGTAGGGAGACTCAAAGCCTATGAAGAGAAGTTGAAGCCGGTGACCCAAGGAAAGAGTTCCCCTGGACAGTTACTCTTGACTAAGAGTGAATGGGAAGAAAGGTCAAGAGGTGAGGCCAAGCAAGATTCTAGAAGCTGTGGAAGAAGTAAAGGGATGTTGGACCAAAGAACCAATGAGCCAAGATCAGGAAAACCTCTAAGTCCCACATGACATCACAACAACTGCTGAAGACCTTCATCAGCAGTTTGACAAAGTCTGAAGAATCAACAGCTGAAGATCAAAGATCTGAAGTACAACAGCTGAAGATCCCAAAGTACTGAAGACAAGTGCTGAAGATCAAAGTCTGAAGAACTGAAGAACTGAAGATCAACTGCTGATGCACAAAGTCTGAAGACAACGACTGAAGACATCAGCTGATGACAACTGCTGAAGTCATCAGCTGATGAATCATCTGAAGATCAAAGTCTGAAGACCAAAGTGCTGAAGCTTCAGAGTTTGTCACAACAGCTGAAGAAGTCTTCTTCAGTTGTTGTGATGGTTTTTCTTTTCAGTAGTTTATATTTTTCTTTCAGTAGTTTGTACAACAGCTGAAGAGTTTGTTCTTCAGTTGTTATAGTTCAGTAGTTGTAAACGACTGAAGAGTTTGTTCTTCAGTCGTTGTAGCTTGTCAGTAGTTTCCCTTTTCAGTACTTGTAATAGGTAGAACACTTAGGAATTTTGTAAGAAGATGTTAGCTGTTGTGACATCTTCAGTAGTTGTGTTCTATCAGTAGTTAGTTAAATAACATTTAATGTCAGTGGAATCTGACAACAGTATGGGTCTTTTGCCTATAAAAGGGCAGTGACCTGATTGTATTCCACGCCGAAACATGTGAAATAAACAGAATATTATTCCTTTTTATGCAGAATTATTCTCTCTACAATTTACTTTACTTGCAATATTCCTTATGTTCTTGCATTAATTGCTAATTATTATGCTAAATCCGCTGCGAACACAATCTAACTGATCAAACTAGAGGCTGAGATCCTGTCAAATGGTATCAGAGCAGGTTAATCATTGATCAATTTCACTATTGATCATTTGAAACTGCTCTTTTGATCTCTACGTTTGATCGAATTAGCAATTGCAAGAATTAGCTGTAGAGAGAGAGATTATGCTGTTTCTGGCCGTAAACTTGAGGTTCTCTGGTGGTTTTGAGCTATATTGTTTTGTTTAAACTTGAGTTTGACTAATAACTGAGATGACTACACCAACAAACGATCCTCACAATACTGGTTCCTCAACCAAGCCTCCGATGCTTGTGAGGAACGAGTATAACATATGACAAAGACGTATGCTTCACCGCTTGTCTGTCAACAGTGCTGGTTGTTGGAAGTCAGTGGTGCATGGACCATACAAGCCTATGGTGAGCGTCCCTGAATCTAATGAACAGGTTCCAAAGAAACCTGAACAATATTCGGACGAAGATCTAAAGCTGTTCGAGATTGATGCTAGAGCCCATGGAATTTTAGCCATGGCTATTCCAAATGAGATTTACTCAGGGCTCTTGCATTATGAAACTGCTCATGACCTATGGGTTGCTCTAAAGGAACAATTTGGAGGAACTGATTCGGTCTTAGCAAACAATAGGGAAATCCTCGCCCAACAATATGAGACATTCTCATATAGAAAGGGTGAGACTCTGACCCAGCAGTTTGAGCGGTTCTCTTGTTTGATCTCTGAGCTGAAGATGGTCAAACAAGAGTACTCCAACAGCCAGATGAACAACAGGTTCCTCAGATCACTGCCTGAGAGATGGGACACTTATACCATTGTCCTACGCTCCAGTGCAAATCTGGAAACTCTATCTCTCACCAAACTTCATAGGAAGCTGCTCACTTTTGAGAGAGAGATAGAGCAAAAGAGGAAGTTGTCCACCTCTGGCAAGCTCGCTGATGACTTTGTTCAAGGAAATGCTGCCTTGATAAGTCAGGAGTCTGAATATGCTTCATCAGAGACTTCTTATGATGAGCATATTGATTTCTCTACCAACTCTGAACAAGCTTTTGTTGGTGTAGGTAGTAGTTCAGAAGGCAGCAGTGATAACTGGTGCTTTTTGATGGATGATTTGAAGGGCATTCCAGATGATGATCTGGAGGAGATGGATATTTTGAGCCAAATGGCAATGATCAATATCAGATCTCAAAAGTTCTACAAAAGAACTGGTAGGAAATTCCCTGGTCTCTCTGGCAAAACCAAAGTTGGTTTGACAAGAGCAAGTTGAGGTGTCACAAGTGCCAAAGGCTTGGACACTTTGCTAGAGAGTGTAGATCATCTGGATCTAACTCCTCTGCACCCTTTGTGACTTTTCCAAGCAATAGCTCACAACACAGAGGGCAACCTTCCTCCAGTTCTGGTCATCCATCACAAGCACAGGCATCACCTGCTTATTTTGTGCCTCAGGGGTATATGCCATACTCATACCCCTGCTACTACGTGCCTCAGCCCAGTCAAACTCAAGCACTTTCTGCTCAACCACCACAGGCTCTTCCTGAGCCTTAGTCTTCCCCATCTCATCATCAAACAAACCTCAACAACACAGCTTCTTCACCCCAGGAGTTGTTGACTGGAGTAGTCTACCAGATGATCTATCTAGTCAGGAACAACTACTCCAAGGTGCTGGTCAACATGGTGGTGATAGTCCTTTTGGAAATCTTGCTCTGATGGCCCTTGAGTCTGCTGAGGGGTCATCATCCAATGCCTCATCACAGGTATCATCTGAGGCCAAAGCCAAGCTTGTTCTGAATCATGCATAGCAGCATTTGCTTCTATTAGAGAAGCAAATGTAGCTTTAATAGATAAAAATCTTGAGCTAGAGCACACTATTTCCAAAAGAAAAGCTGATTTTGAGGCTGCACTTAATGAGAAAAATGATGAGATTTACAAGCTTAAATGCCAAATCAAAGATGGTAAAGCTAGGGAAGATGTACTTCTAGAGAAGTACAGAGACCTCAAGGAAACTCTTGCAAACACCCAAGTAGAGTGTGATCGATGGGTGCAATCATGCAAGGGTTTTGAAATGCTTCTTAAGAAGCAATCAGCTTCCAATGTGAAGTTTGGGATTGGTTATAATCACACTGCTCCTCCTACAGATTTCACTTCAAGAGCAGAAGTTGATTCTGATGGAGAGAGCAATAACCAATCCTTCTCATCATGTGACCTACTATCTTCTGATTCAGCATCATCAGAGATAAAAATCAGCATTAGCTCCTGCCAAAACCAATCAGTTGATGCTACAACAGCTGTTGGTTCAAATGCTGACTGTCACATGATCAAAAGTTTGATCAACTCAGGTGTTGTCTCTAGAAGTACTGAAAGTACTGGAGAGCAAGTGATAACACCTGAAGTTCAAACCTCAACTACTGCCAGCACTGAAGAGAAGAAAACTGACAGTAGAAAAGATTTGAAGACAACTAAAGAAGAGGTCAGGAAAGCAGGTACTAAAGGGAAGAAAACTGCTAGTACTGATAATAAACAGCTGAAGAACAAGTCTTCAGCAGTTTCATCTTCTTTGGTTGATGATCAATACAAGATGAAGAAGAAGCCATGTGAGATATGTGGCTTGTTCAATCATCTTACTGATGATTGCTGGTACAAAAGGGGTTCCAAACTCAAACAAAAGGAGAAATTAAAGAGCTAATAAATGAAATGAAAAATGAGTTTGAGTCCAAGTTTGTACTAGCAACATCAAAGCCTGAAATCCCTAAGCCCAAAGCTAAATCTAAAAAGAAAGTAGGGGTTACTCAGGCAACAGCTGAGGTTGCTCAATAGAAGATGGTGCAACATAAGAATCCATCATCAGCAAGTCCCAATGTGTCTGAAGAGCTGAAAGCTTTATCACAAAGTCAGACACAACTGGTGATGATGGTTCAGCATCTAATGGGAAGAGTCAACCATTTACATGCTCCTGTGTTGAAATCACAGAAAAGGAAATCCAAGCCAAAGGGTTCCTCTTCTACACCATCTTCTTCACCTCAGGCTGTTACACATAACACACCTGTTAGTGTTGCACCTGTAGTTGAGAACAGACCCAAAACCAAACAGGCTTGGGTCTCTAAAACTAACTAACATGTGGTTATGTTCTTCAACATGCCAAAGAAGCATCTGGTATGTAGACAGTGGAGGATCCATGCACATGACAGGAAGCAGCTCCCTTCTTAATGACTACTCTCAAGGAAAGAAGGGATTTGTTTCCTTTGGCAATGATGCAAGGGTTACATCATCGGAAAAGGCTTTGTTTCCAATGGGGAAATAAGGTTTGATGATGTTAACCATGTGGAGAATCTCAAGTACAACCTCTTGAGTGTCAGTCAAATGTGTGATAAAGGCCATATTGCCCTTTTCACAAGCAAGAACTGTCGGATTCTGTCATCCAAAGTTCTAAATTTAATTGACAAGGTGTTGGATGAATACACTCTCCTGAAAGCCAACAGGACAGGAAGAGTGTATGCCTTAGATCTTTCCAAAAAGATAGATCTAAAAGGCCATCCTTGCCTATTCTCCAAGGCATCTCTATGGCATAGAAGGCTGGGGCATGTTAATTTCAAAAACATGAATCAGCTGATAAGCCATGGTTTAGTAAGAGGATTGCCTTTGAAGGAGTTCAAGTGTGAAGACAACTGCACTGCTTGCTTAAAAGGAAAACAACACAAAGTTTCATTCCCTTCAATAGAAGAACCAAAGTCCACTGCCTGCTTGCAGCTCCTGCACATGGATCTCTTTGGTCCTGTCAGAGTGATGAGCATGGCAAAGAAGAAATACTGCCTGGTAATTCTGGATGATTATTCCTAGTTTGTATGGACTTTCTTCTTGCACTACAAGGATGAAGCAGCCAAGACTATCATGAACTTTGTGTTATTTGTAGAAAAGCAGTATTCCCTATAGGTCAAGTGTGTGAGGAGTGACAATGGAAAAGAATTTAGAAACCACACACTTGATGACCTCTACCTGTCCAAGGGAATTAAAAGGCAGTTTAGTATTCCTAGAACTCCTGAGCAGAATGGAGTGGTGGAGAGAAAGAACAGGACTCTCATTGAAGCAGCAAGGTCAATGTTGGCTGACTCAGGGTTGCCACTGACCTTTTGGGCTGAAGCTGTCAATACAGCTTGCTATGTACAAAATAGAGCTTTAGTGAATAAGAGGTTGATGAAGACTCCTTATGAAGTTCTTCATCATTTGGCTCCTCTAATTTCATTCTTTAGAGCCTTTGGGTGTCCATGTTTTATTCTCAACACTAGCAACCCACTCCAGAAATTTGCTAGTAAGGTGGATGCAGGGTATTTTGTTGGTTATTCATCAACTTGCAAGGCATACAGAGTCTTCAACTGTAGGACAAAGGTGGTTGAAGAAACTCTGCATGTTAAGTTCAATGAATCTCCAAAGGACAAGATTCCACAAAACCCTGTGGAGTTGTTTGATCTGGACATACTGCAATATGTTCCTTATCAACCTCCAGCTGTTGAGCCTGTCAACAGTTCTCCACCTGGTGGTACTGATGATGATGTAGTCAGTACTCACCTCTTCAGGTTTAGTGACAACCTGCCTGAGTTCACTAAACCTGATGCTCCTGTAGCTTCAGCAGCCCCATCCACAACAAATGCTGATGAGATTTCTGCAAGCTCTACTTCATTTGAGCTGCCATCTCCTACATGGTTTCAAGAATCTCCATCAACATTTGGTGCTACTGAAAGTCCTACAAACACTTGCACTGACATTATAGTCTATCAAGAGCTGAATAATCACCCCACATCTCAAATCATTGGTGATATCAATGCTGGAGTTTCAACAAGGAGTCAATTGTCCAATTTCTGCTTCTATGCTCTCTTCATTAGTCAGCAAGAGCCAAAGAACTATCATGTTGCTTTAAGAGACAATGGATGGGTTGAAGCTATGCAGCTTGAGCTTCTTCAGTTCAAGAAACAGCAAGTGTGGGAGCTTGTTCCATTACCCAAAGGTAAGTGTGCAATACGCACCAAATGGGTATTCAGGAACAAACAGATGATAAGGGCCAAATTGTCAAGAACAAGGCCAGGCTGGTTGTCCAAGGATTTGCATAAGAGGAAGGCATCGATTATGATGAGACCTTTGCTCCTGTGGCAAGACTGGAAGCAATCAGACTGTTCCTAGCCTATGCTGCTTTTCACAGTCATAAGGTTTATCAATGGATGTCAAAAGTGTCTTCTTATATGGTAAAATAAAAGAAGAAGTTTATGTGTGTCAACCACCAGGCTTTGAGGACAACAAAAATCCTGATTGGGTGTACAAGCTTGATAAGGCTCTTTATGGGCTGAAGCAAGCTCCTAGAGCTTGGTATGAGACACTATCAACCTTTCTTCTCCAAAATAAGTTCACTAGAGGCACCATTGATAAAACCTTGTCATCAAGACTGTGGGACAGCATAAGCTCCTTGTTCAAATTTATGTAGATGACATCATCTTTGCATCCTCTGATCTAAAGTTGTGTGATGAATTTACAATGCTCATGAAGCAAAAGTTTGAAATGAGTGCTATGGGGGAATTACAGTTCTTTCTAGGTTTGCAAATTAAACAAAGGGATGATGGAATTTTCATCCATCAGTCCAAATACACCAAAAAGTTGTTGAATAAGTTTGATTTACAAACCTGTAAGCCCTGTTCTACTCCCATGAGCAGCATCACACAACTAGATGTAGATCAGAAAGGTAAAGCGGTTGATGAAACCCTTTACAGATGTATGATTGGGTCCTTGATGTACCTTACAGCCTCTAGACCAGACATCATGTTTGCAACATGTGCCTGTGCTAGATTTCAGGCTGCACCTAAAGAATCCCATTTGATTGCAGTCAAAAGGATCTTTAGATATCTACAAGGTACCCAATCACTAGGTCTTTGGTATTCAACTGGGCATTCTTGCAAATTAGTTGCTTTCTCTGATAGTGACTATGCAGGATGCAAAGTTACCAGAAAATCCACTTCTGGTGGTTGCCAATTCCTAGGCAATTGTTTAGTTTCTTGGCAGAGTAAGAAACAAACATCAATTGCTACATCCACTGCTGAAGCTGAGTACATTGTTGCTGCAAGTTGTACATCTCAGATACTCTGGCTTCAGAACCAACTCTTGGATTATGGCATTACAGAGACTAAGACTCCATTATTAATGGATAGTGCTTCAGCTCTTTGCATTGTTAAAAATCCAGTCCAGCACTCTAGGACCAAACATATAGAGATCAGACATCATTTATTAGGGATTGCTATGAAAAAGGTCTGATTGATCCAAAGTTTGTGCCTAGTGCTGATGAGCTTGCAGATATATTTACTAAGCCTTTAGATAGTGCCACATTTCAAAACTTGGTACTAAGGCTTGGTATGCAGCATGCTTGAATAATTTGACCAATACTGATGCTATCAGTTCACAAGTACTGATGAGCATTAGTATGTAAAGGTCAAATATAAGTACTGATGAGTAATTTAGTCTTCAGCATTTTCACAACTACTGAAGACTAAAATGCTTCAAAGTACTGATGTACAATATTTGTTGAAAACAACTGATGTAGTGAGGTGGATTACAACTACTGATGTATCATTTTCAAACAAATAAGTACTGAAGAACAAATTTTGTTCACAAGTACTGATGTGTAATCTTACACAAGTACTGAAGACAAAATTTGTTCACCAGCTCTTGAGTATGTCTTCGGCACTTGTGAACATCTGATCACAAGAGCTGAAGGCATAAATATTCACAAGAGCTGAAGGGTCAGCATGAAACAACTGATTTGACGGAAACAGCTGATGAGTAATTTTACTCTTCAGCTAATGCCAACAGCTGTTGTTTCATACCCAAACAACTGAAGGACAAAACCATATCTTCAGTAGTTTCACAACTACTGATGACCAACACCAAGTCCTCAGTTGTTTACAACAACTGAAGCAATACCATGTCTTCAGTAGTTCACAACTACTGATATCAGTAGTTCACAACTACTGAAGGCTAATACCAAGTCTTCAGTTGTTACAACGTCTGAAAATGAAAACTAGGTCTTCAGTAGTTTATAACTACTGAAGACTGACAACAAGTCTTCAGCCATTTACAACATCTGAAGGACAAAACTAAGGTTTCAGTAGTTTCAACTACTGAAGACTAACACCAAGTCCTCAGATGTTACAACCACTGAAGGTTAAAACCACGTCATCAGTAGTTTCAACAACTGATAACTAACACCGAAACCTTCAGTAGTTTTCTTTCAGCCTTTGCCATACCCTATAAATATCCAACCTTCAGAGCTTTTCATTCTCACTTGACCTAACTTTTCAAAAACCTCTGAAATTCCTATACACCATTAATGGCGGCCATGCAACTCAAACCTCGACACAACTGTGTCGCTCATCTCACCAAATCGCCATTATGGCCTAAGTTTCACAATGCCGTCGATCTGATGACCGACTCACCATACCAAACGGCATTCCTTCTCAACCCCACCATATACACCGATTCCCTGGCAGAGTTCTGGACGAACATCACCGTCCAAACCGGAGAGCAAGATGGCGAGGTCTCTCTCCGGTCCTCCGTCAACAACCACCCAGTGGTTATCACTCCAGCTACTCTGCGCCAAACCCTAAAGCTGGAGGATGCCACCTACCCAACCTCTTACCCCAAAGGCGCCCTCGATCTATGCTTCACTGCTAACGACTATCAGGGCGGCCTCTCTGCCACCACCTTGTTGAAGAAACACTTCCCTGATCCCCAACGACTCATCTTCCACATGGTGAATGTGTGTCTGGCTCCCAAAAACATCTTCATGGGACCAGATGTCAACAAGGCGGCAACAGGTATTATTTTCTATCTTTGAGAAACAACCTCTAAATTTTACTGATCTTATATTTTGGGAACACAAAGATATGGCCACAAAACCAGTTTCTAACCGGTGGATCTTGTATCCTCGGTTTATAATGGCCATAATCGAGGACCAGCTTCAAGCTGAGGGACTTGTTGGCACTGGGGTCCCTGCCACGGCTGTTTTAGCCGAGGTATACTCCAGGCACAACACTGACCACACACTAAAACAGGCTGCCCGGCTGCGAAAACCCACGCAGCAGGAACCCACAGCCTCCACCTTCAAATCCAAAGTCCCCACCAAGCCAAAAGCCAAGAAGAAGCCCAAAAAGGCTACTCAGGGAAATGAGTCCCCTGAGGATGCCCCTGCAACACAAAGGCAGGATGTGGCTGCTGGTTCGATTCTCCCAGCAGCTACCACGACTCCACCCACCACAACCGCACAGGCCTCCTCTCAACAGGAGCCTGATGCAACCACTTCTAGGGCACCCACACATCTGGGGTCTTTCTCACTTGAGGAGACTGCCATTGAAATGCACACTCCTCCCCATGTGCACTCTGCTTCAAGCCCATCTCCCACAGAAGCCGCCCCACAAAGTCCTACCCTAATCATCGCCAAAGTGTTGACTCACCTGAGCACTCCATCCTCTCCCTAGAAACCTATTACTAATGGGGAGACTCCAACCGAAAAGAGGGTGGATACAAGTGCTGGTGGGAGCCCCCAACGCAGAGAATCACATGTCCAATCTCCCAGTGTGGCTAGGGAGATAGGACATTCTGGTGAGGCTGCCACTTCCCCTGCATCAGCACATGAGCAGGGTGAAGCTGGTACAAGCAATAAGACCTCACCAGAGGCAATTACCGATGATGGATCCAATCCGAAGGCTGGAAGTCCCCAGTACCAAGAACAAGGGGCACATGCAACTACTGAGCCACACTCAGTGCATATACATCCTGACATTGTCAGGAGGTCAGGTGATTCAGTGCAAACTGATGATGACCTGAGCTTCTTCTTTGACGTAGTTGCTTAAAACACTATCTTAGAGGATGAGATAAGCAGACTCAAAGAGTTGCTTTCTCAAATGACTCAAGATAGAAGTCCATCTGCCACCATTGACCTATAGATGACACCTTCACCCGAAGGTCTCCAAAACACTCAACCACTCCCAAAAACTCAGCCACCTGCCCCTGCTTCTAGCACTAGCTCTTAGGGCCAGAACCCCCCTGAGCAGCTAGATGCTATCCTCCAGAAATCCCTGCCTCTCATCACACCCATAATCACAGAAATTGTGATGAAAACCATTGATGAGAGGCTTCCCACTCATATCCAACCTCTGGTGGAGGTTGCTGTTGCTAAAGCACTTACTGAGAATCAAACCCCAACCAATGCACCCAAAAAGGGGGAGACCTCAGTGCAAGTTAAGAGGAAGAGGGGAGAGGAGGAGTTAGAAATAGGAAGAAAAGAGGTGATTGAGAGGGAGAAGGTTGAGGAGACTAAGGGGAAGGGGAGGGAGAAGGAGGAGAGAGCTGAAAAAGAAGTGACTGGAATCCAAAAGGATTTCAGTGTCACTTATCAAAAGAAAGAGAAGGTGAGGGAGGGTGTTGACTCTGATCTAGCAGCCCTTGTCAAGGAGGCTGATGCTGAGCATAGCCGATCAATGGACTCTGTCATTGATTAGCTGTTCAGGCAAGGCTTTGACAAGGACACTGCCTTGCTAGATCAGGAGATCAGGAATATGGAGAGAAGAGAGATTGAGTACCGATGGACTACTTATAGCCAAGAGGAAAGAAAGAAACTTGAGGCTATGAGTAGGTTCACTTCGAAGTACCTGGGCAGGCCAGTTCTTGATGTCAAGGCATGGACCAGGGACAGACTCTTGGCAATAACCACCAAGATCTGTTCGACTGGTGATTTCACTAAAGGACTGGTCGCTGAGGCCCTCTCAGAAGCCAGTGTTGGGAACAGGACCCTGCTAGTAAAACAAACCAAACCTGCTCTTATTTCTAGGTTACTAGCAGTGCCTGCCAACATTTCCACACCAACAACCCAAACACAACCCACAAAACCAACCCCTTCACCATCAAAACCCGCAGTCAATGATCCACCCTTGAAGAAGAAGAGAAGGGTGTTGAGGCTGCAAGAAGAAGAGGAGGAGGATGAGGATGATAGACTGCCCCTTTCAGCAGTCATCCCTCTACCAAAAGCCAAACCTCAAACCATCACTCCCACCTCACAGATGGATACTGTGAGGGTAAAGATAGAGGAAGAGGAGCAGCAGCAGCTTCATGATGCTGAAATGCTTAAGTCAATTGACCAAGCATATACTGCCTCTACCTCTATCATGAACATAAAGAAAGAAGCTCTGAGACTCTTCACTCTCAAACAAACTTTCCAATATGACAAAGAGAGAGTGAGGACTTGGCCTGATCCTAGGGTGGCTCACAGAATTACAAAGAAAGACATTCCTGTGAGGTACAAGAGCCAGATGAAGAGGATTGTAGATGAAGTGATTACAGTGGCTCTTGTATTAACACCCTGGGAAATTGTGGATGAGTTCGAGAAGGCCTATAAATCTAAGCAACCACCCGAAATGATGTTGGAGAATAGGGTGGTTAGGAAAGGCTTAGTTTATAAGAGGCTTGAGAACTTCCACAAAGATTAGCTCAACTTGTTGCTAGAGGGCAGACATCCAGATGAATTTGCATATAGGCAAATCACAACAGTTGAGCTCAAGAATGGCAAACAGGTCAAGTTTGTCTCAGAGCTGTACGGCCGTGAAGGATTATTTGATGGTGGGGCTGAAGACCTGTCCAAAGAAGAACAAATGATCTTTGTCAGAGCCTACACCAGAGAATCCTACAGGCTAGTACGTGGGAGGTAGGTTTCATGGATGGGACAACAGCTCTGTGTCCAATTCCCCAAAACAGAGCTCCCATCCATACTTATCCAGACAAATACCAGAAACCTTCTCCCAGGCCAGTGCTTATCAGGGTCAACTTCTGATCTGATCCAGAAGGAAATAGACCAATCTTTATGCCAACAATAAGTGGGACAATAAATAACTTAGAGGTTTTGGCTGCATTGGTTCAGGGGGAGTTTGTTGGACCAAAAGAACCAATGAGTCAAGATCAGGAAAACCTCTAAGTCCTACATGACATCATAACAACTGCTGAAGACCTTCATCAGCAGTTTGACAAAGTCTGAAGAATCAACAGCTGAAGATCAAAGATCTGAAGTACAACAGCTGAAGATCCCAAAGTACTGAAGACAAGTGTTGAAGATCAAAGTCTGAAGAACTGAAGAACTGAAGATCAACTGCTGATGCACAAAGTCTGAAGACAACGACTGAAGACATCAGCTGATGACAACTGCTGAAGTCATCAGCTGATGAATCATCTGAAGATCAAAGTCTGAAGACCAAAGTGCTGAAGCTTCAGAGTTTGTCACAACAGCTGAAGAAGTCTTCTTCAGTTGTTGTGATGGTTTTTCTTTTCAGTAGTTTATATTTTTCTTTCAGTAGTTTGTACAACAGCTGAAGAGTTTGTTCTTCAGCTATTATAGTTCAGTAGTTGTAAACGACTGAAGAGTTTGTTCTTCAGTCGTTGTAGCTTGTCAGTAGTTTCCCTTTTCAGTACTTGTAATAGGTAGAACACTTAGGAATTTTGTAAGAAGATGTCAGCTGTTGTGACATCTTCAGTAGTTGTGTTCTATCAGTAGTTAGTTAAATAACATTTAATGTCAGTGGAATCTGACAACAGTATGGGTCTTTTGCCTATAAAAGGGCAGTGACCTGATTGTATTCCACGCCGAAACATGTGAAATAAACAGAATATTATTCCTTTTTATGCAGAATTATTCTCTCTACAATTTACTTTACATGCAATATTCCTTATGTTCTTGCATTAATTGCTAATTATTATGCTAAAGGAATTTCTGGTACTTTCAACTTCATGATTGTATTCCGCTGCGAACACAATCTAATTGATCAAACTAGAGGCTGAGATCCTGTCAAGGGAGACTTGCAAAGAACAGGGGAGGAAAGACCAACCAAGAAACTGGTAACAAAGGTAAGAAAACCAATAAGAGAGACAAGAAGTCACTGAGGTGTTTCAACTGTGACAAATTGGGCCATTTCGCAAATGAGTGCAGGGCACCAAAAAGGGCAGAGCAGGAAGCCCATTTAACTCAAACTCAGGAGGATCAAGAATCCACCCTGCTGATGGCAGAGGTGTCTATGGATTTGGGCCTGCTAGAGGAACAGGGGGTGTTCCCCAGAACTCTACCAAAAGGAAAGGATTCTTGCTGTTGGTACCTAGATAATAGGGCCAGCAACCACATGACAGGAACTAGAACCCACTTCACTGAACTAGATGAAGCCATCTGTGGCAAAGTCAAGTTTGGTGATGGATCTGTGGTTGCAATAAAGGGTAGGGGTTCTATATGCTTCCAATGTAAAAATGGAGAGCATAGGGTAGTAACCAATGTTTACTACATACCAGCCTTGAGAAATAACATCCTGAGCTTGGGTCAGTTGGATGAAACAGGATGCAGGATCCTGATGAAAGATGGGCATCTGTGGATATATAAGAGAGGGGGAAAGACTCTCATGAAAGTGAAGAAGTCACATAACAGGTTGTACAAGATCAACTTACAAGTGACCTCTCCAAAGTGTCTGTTGACTGCCATGAATGAGTCTGCTTGGATATGGCATGCAAGACTGGGCCATCTGAGCTTTGACTCAATTACCAAGATGACCAAGCACAATATGGTCAAGGGAATGCCAAAGATAAAGCACAAGTCACAGTTGTGTGAAAGCTGTCTGGTTAGGAAGTGTAACATCCTGTATTTTTGCATTAATTAGAAGTTAAAGTCATTTAATCTAGAAAGGACCAGTGTGATCATTTATGAAACTCATGGGTGAATTTTGTGCTAATGCCTTTACTTATTTAGTTAATGGTTTAATTGAATCAAGCCTAAAACATTAAATAATGAAAATAATAATAAAAATAGTAATAAAAATAATAATAATATAATAATAATAACGATAATAACTAAAATAATAATAATAATAATAATAATAATAATAATAACTATAATACCAATAATCATAATAAGTGTTAATCTTTGAAAAAAAAAATAATATGAGCTTTTATCTTAAAACTTAAGATTTGCAAGTTATGTGTAAGATAATAAACATTTTAAACTTCAGGGTCCAAACTGTAAATTGGTTTAAAATTAAAATTTTAACTTTGAAAACAAATTGTAAATTACTGAAACTAAACCCCCACCACCCTCATCGCCCCGTTTTTCCGGCGAGGGACTCCGGCGAGCTCCGACAACCCCAAAAACCCCACCATTAACTCATTTTCGATCAAATTAACCGGCCCAACCCTCTCGACCCCATGATTCGAACCCGCTCACAACCCAAATTGGGTTCCCACTCATGCAAACTTTCCAATTCGAAATCGAGACCAACTTTAACAAAAATCCGAATCAAATCTTGTCCAAATTCACAAATTGGACCAAATCAATCACACCTAAAGTTAATACGCGGTCTAACCAATTAATCAATCAATCAATAACGCAAATTAACAGATCGAATCTCTCAATTTTTGTAAACTCGAACGCGGTTTCAAAATCGAATGGGTTATGCTCGAACCCATGAAATCAAGCCTATAAATTGGGGGCTTTCGGTTCATTTTGAAGTTCCTAAACTCTCTGAACCCTCAATTTCACCATAAACTCTCCCAATCGAAAAGCCCCAACCCAAGAACATCCGAACCTAAATCGAACTCGAAACCACCATAACCTCATCAAAACAAGTAATTAAAACCTGTTTTCTACTCATTTTTGTTCAAAGATCAAAAGCCCTATGATGATTTAGGTGAATAACACCGAATCGAGGGTCAATTGTGGATCTGTTGAAACTAGGGTTTATCGGATTTGGGGGAAAACTGGGGAGGCTATGTTTAAATTCAAACCAAACCAATGTGAACCAAGGCCACGGCCCTGGTTCACTGGTTCCTGCGCTCCATGTTTCAAGGGAGGTCCCGGGTTCGACCCCGGGCAACCCCCCCCCTTCTTTTTTTCTGATTTTTTCTTTTGCTTTTCATTTCTTTTTATTTATTCAATCTTTTTAAGTTCTGAAATTTTCTAAAATTATTTTATAAAATGCAGATTTTTTTAAAACTTTTGTGTTAACTAATTTGTGGCTAAATTAATTTTTATAAAATACTTTTGTATTTATAAAAACATTATTGTATTTCTAAAAGTACAAAAGAAGTGCGTAAATATAATACTTGTATATATATGTATATATATATTCAAACAATTAAATTGTTTAGTTACTTATACCTATATATATATTTATATATAGTTCTTTTTAATAGCTAAATCACTTATTATAATTATTATATACAATATTTATAAATCGATTTAACGTACAATTAGATTAGGTTTTTCTTTATTTATTTCTTTCTCGTACGCGCAAGCAATTAATTATGTCAAATATAAAAATCCATTTGTTCCATTAACCCGATCGCATTATTAACATGTAATAAATACGAATAAATAATAAATCCTATTAGACCTACAACCCTAAAAACATAATTAATCATCAAAGAAATTATAACGGGCTACCTTATTTCATATAGGTGCCTTGTGACATTGTGTTGGAAATCTTATTCGCAATTATTATTATTCCATCTTCAAGTCTTCTATTATTAAACATGTGAGTTCTTATGCCCCGCTTTACGTTTATTTCACACCTTTCGGGGTGAAACATGTTGCTTATACAAACTTACACATACCCGCTTTGATACTTATTACATGCGTGCAATTCTTTACATAGTCGTGGTTGTTTGAATATGTTAAGTATTATATGAGATGTGACATACGTGTGCAATCATTAACTATTGCTAGCCTGACGAAGTCTTAGATCTTTGGGCCTGACAAGCCTATTTGGTGCCAAAGCCGAGGGATTGCCGGCTCCTAGGAGCCGTATGCTTGTGCACTAGGGAACCAAATACACTTAGCTAATCATGCTTATTCATATTATTCAGTCGAGGTTTGATTGTAACTATGCATGTTCTATATACTTACTATCTTGTAACCATTGACTAGAATTGCCATATTTTTATATACTTATTGTATATAAAACCATGAGAACTCACCAACTCGTTAGTTGACTTTATTTTCAACATGTTTCAGGTAATGTGCAAGCTTAGTGATGATTGAAGAAATGCTTAAACCTAGAACATGGACCTAGGCTTAATAAGAACAATTGGATTTCTTGTTTTCGTTTGATTTATTTTGAGACTTTGATGTATGTGGTGTTTGAAACAATTGATTAATGGCATTTTACATTATAATATAGCGTTATGTGGTTGTGAACAATCTTAACCCTCACACTTCGACGTTTCCGTCGTCAAGGTTGGGGTGTGACAGGAAGCATAGGAGTCAACCACACCCCAATGTAAGTAGTTACAGGGCTAATTCACCACTTGAATTAGTACATGCTGATCTCTGTGGACCATTGACCCCACCCACTCCTGCTGGGAACAAGTATTTCATGCTCCTGGTGGATGATTACTCAAGATACATGTGGGTGTTTATGCTAAAGTCCTAGGATCAGGCTCCTGAAGTCTTTAGAGATTTCCAGACTCAGGTCCAGTTGGAAACCTCTCATAGACTAAAGGCCTTGAGAACTGATAGGGGTGGTGAGTTTACCTCAAAGACCTTTGAACAGCTTTACAGTTTGGAGGGTGTAAAAAGGTTTCTAACAGCCCCTTACTCCCCACAACAGAATGGTGTAGTGGAGAGAAGAAATCAGATTGTCATGGGGATGACAAGGTCTATGTTGAAAGCTATGAAAGTACCTTTGGATTTTTAGGCTGAGGCAATGAGGCATTCAGTTTTTCTGTTGAATAAAAGTCCTACCAAAGCCTTGGAGGAAATGACACCTTATGAGAAGCTGTTTGAAAGAAAGCCTAAGGTGAAATACTTAAGGGTGTTTGGTTGCAAGGCTTATGTCAAAATCCCAAGTTATCAAGTGACTAAACTTGATGATAGAAGCACTCCTATGGTGCATCTAGGGGTTGAACCCAGAACAAAAGCATATAGAATGTACAATCCTTGTACTGGTAGATTGTGGTAAGCAAGGATGTGAAATTTGAAGAAGAGAAACCTTGGGATTGGTACATTAGTGAACAGGAGAAGCCATCCAATCATAGCTATGCCAATTTTAGAGTGTTTGTGAACTCATCTGATCATAGACAGATATCTTCAAGTGTACAACCACTTGAGTCTGGTGGTCAAGAACAGGATGTTAATCCTGTGAATGCATCAGATCAAGAGGGAGGATTAGATGGTTTAGGTGGTAGGAGTGATGATATTAGGTTTGATGATGATGAACTGCCTAGGGACAGTTATGATGATACTCCACCAAATGGGTTCACATGTCTTGATGATGTATTCAGCAGGACAGAGGTCCTTGAACAAATCCCCTTTGATCCTCCTGTTTTTGATGAGTCTGAGTTATTGTTGATCAGGGAACCAACAAGCTTTGATCAGGAAAAGAATAAGATTGAGTGGAAGAAAGCTATGCAAGAAGAGTTAGAAAGCATAGAGAAAAATGGGACTTGGAAGCTTGTTCAATGTCCAAAAGGTGTGAAGCCAATTGGGTTGAAGTGGCTCTTCAAGTTGAAGAAAGATGCACAAGGAAAGATTGTGAGACATAAAGCCAGGTTGGTGGTGAAGGGGTATGTGCAGAAATATGGTATAGACTATGAGGAGGTATTTGCACCGGTAGCTAGGCTTGAAACAGTGAGATTGATACTGTCTGTAGCTGCTGTTAACAAATGGGAAGTTCATTATTTGGATGTGAAGACAGCATTCTTGTATGGGGATTTGAAGGAAGATGTGTATGTTACACAGCCAGAGGGTTATGTCAAGCCAGGCAAGAAGGGATTAGTTTATAAGCTCGTGAAGGCTTTGTATGGCCTTAAGCAGGCACCCAGAGCCTGGAATGAGAAATTGCACCTTACCCTGTTACAGTTTGGGTTTAAAAGGTGTCCACAGGAACATGTTGTTTATAAGAAGAGGGATGGTGATGAAACTGTGATTTTAGGAGTATATGTTGATGACTTAATTGTAACAGGATCTAGCTTAAGTATAATTGATGATTTTAAAGCTATGATGAGAACCAGATTTGAGATGACTGATCTAGGGTTGTTGAAGTATTACTTAGGAATAGAAGTTACACAAGAAGACAGGGGTATCTTCTTGTGTCAGTCTGGTTATGCAAGGAATATATTGGAGGAGCATAATATGTGGGGTTGTAATCCAACTAGAGTTCCTATGGATCATGGTTTGAAATTAGGAAAGGATAAGGAGTTGGAGACTGTGGATGCTACCTTATATAGGAGATTAATTGGGTGTTTGAGATATCTGACCCAAACCAGGCCTGATTTGTGTTATTCTGTGGGAATAGCAAGCAGAGTTCATGGAATCACCTAGATTATCTCATTGGCAGGTTGTAAAACATATTCTAAGGTATCTTAAGGGTACTATAGATTATGGTGTATGGTATAAGAGAGCTGGAGTTGCTGAATTGATAGGCTATAGTGATAGCTCTCATGCTCCAACAAAAGCTGATGGGAAAAGTACTACAGGGGTAGTGTTTTACTATGGTGGTGGACCAGTGAGTTGGGTTAGTAAAAAACAAGAGATAGTTGCATTATCTTCTTGTGAGGCTGAGTATATAGCCGCAACTGCTGCTGCTCAACAAGCAATATGGCTGAAAGGTGTGCTGGAAACCCTGATTAATTCTAGTATAGGTCTTATTTTGCTTAATGTTGATAATAAGTCAGCTATTCAACTTGTGAAGAATCCAGTTTTTCATGGAAGGTCAAAACATATTGATGTAAGGTATCACTACATAAGAAGCTGTGTAGATAGAGGTCTTGTGAATGTGAGGCACATTTGTGGTGAGGAGCAGAAGGCAGATATACTTACAAAAGCCCTTCCTAGGCTGAAATTCATGGAGATGAAGAAACTGCTTGGAGTGGGATCTATGAAAGAATTAAGGGCGTGATTGTTGGTTTAATTCTTTTTGTATTAATGTAGTTGTAAAGGTTGTTCTTGAGATGTAAAGTTAGATTAGTGCAAGGGCTGAAAATGTAAATAGTTAGTTAGTTCTAACTACTATAAGTATGAGGTTGTAGTGTATGTTGAGTTGAAATTTTTCAATAGAATTTACACCATTGCATTTTTGAATTCGAATAGAAACAAGGGGGAAGGGAGTAAACCATGATGGTCCCAGCTGCTGCTGATGCTCTTGCAGTTGCATACTCTCCTGCACCAAATTAATCTTGTTTTAAGTTGTATGTTTCTCCACTGTAAATGATCAGATTATCATAAGTAGAATCTGTTAATCAAAAATTAAAATCTGATTATAACTTCAGATTATAAGTTTCAAAATTCAAATGCAAACACCAAAGTCGAATGTATATCAAGTTAAAAGGTACATATAGGTGACTATTTTGTATCTTCATCTCATTTAACTCATAAGTCATAACAAGTTATCAATTGATATTGATCTAACAAAAGTACCAGAATACAGTTCATATATCTAATGTTGTCATATATCGCTAAGATGGTGTTTGGGACTGCATATATCATAATATCAAGTGCTTATAGCTTATTGTGTATCTTATATGCAATTAACACTTTCTGTGTTTCTTAAATGCTAAAAACACTTTATTTACCATCAGGGTGAGCCATTTTCTGCATAGCCGTAGGTGCAATCAAAATAGGCATAGAAATCTTGGAGCCCAAAACATTTGTAGTCATATCTATCTTGCTCACATCAACAAGCACACGCGGTCGAAACCTATAAACAAAATCAACAACTGTCATGATGAATCACCATAGATCATTTTGGGCAAAATTACAAATACTAAAAGCTATTCTGTCTATGATCATTGAATCAGAGAAACGGGTTACAACTTACAAGATTCTTGAAAAAGCATATCGATTCTCTTTAAGAGTCCATTGATCTTCTGCACCCGCTGCGAAAAAATCATAGATCATTTTGGGCAACTTTTCCTTTGCAAGTGTCTCATACTCCATAACATTAGTAATCTCCATCTTTAACCACAAGCAAATCTATTAAACAAAAAGCATAAGGTCTATTCAGATTACAATATTTAGAATTCAATCATTCATACCCTTAATCTAATAAAAGTGAACACATCCAACTCGATTACTCGAAATCATATCCCAAATCAACAAATTTTGAATTACACACTTATGATCAAAGATTCAAACTTTATACAATTTGTTGAGAAATACAAAAGCCCTAAGATTACACAAAAGGTCATAGAACAGTAGCAACTATCATAAGATCACTTAATAGCAAGCAATTGAAGGCATGTAAGAAATCAAGATTATGATATTAAGCATTGTTGTTAGGACCGGATCGGACCGGCCGGTCCGACCGGTTCGACCGCGAATCGGTGGCTGGTCCGGTCCGGTCAGGGGTGATTCGTTTTTGGCCATTTGAACCGGCCGGTCCGAACTGAACCGGCGGTTGGACCGGCGAACCGGACCGGTTCCGACCGGTTTTCTGTTTTTTTTTTTTTTTTTGATTTTAGTGGGTAAAAACGGGGTGTTAAACCATAAATTAGTACGTAGGATATACAAATATAGTTAAGTTTTATATATAACTATAAATATATGTATAAATCATATATAAATTACTTATATTTAATTACATATATAAATATAATTAAAATATAGTTAAATCCGGTCCATCCGGTCCGACCGGTCCGACCACCAAATCAGTAAGGCGTCCGGTTCGACGTCCGATCCGGTTCTGAAAACATTGATATTAAGTGACAAATTCCCTCATTTTTCAGCTTAATGATAAACCCAAAAGCTTAATGCTGATCAAAAGTTTTCATGTTAATATAAAAGCTCAATTAGTTAGCTGAAAATTGGGGAAATGAAGTACATAAAAAAGCGATAAAACACAGAAATGATACACAAAAATATACCTTGATCGAGTGTTGAAAATTTGTAAGGAGATGTTGATGGAATGATGGTTGTGGAATGCAGGTGGCAAAAGGTGATACAAACAAAATGGTGGTGTAAGAGCTCACGAGATCACCGGTTTAATGTTTTTCAAAATAACTGTCACATCAAATAAGAATGACAACTATAAATTATTACTTTTTAATGGAAAAAAGAAAAGGTAAGTTTATAGCATAGAACCAAAGTTTGAAAGTTTTTCAATTACCTTACTCAAATTAAAAAAAAAGTTTTAATTAAATTATTCGATTTTTATGTTTTATATAATTTATAAGTTTTTAACTTTTAATATGTTTTTAGTATTCCTTTGTTTCAGTTAGGGAATATATTTTTCTTTGATGTTGACATGAAGTGGTGACGCAAGTTCTAGGTATTAGTTAATATTTTTAATACAATTAATATGTTTTTTTATTTTTTAAATATAAGTAGATATATTAAAATCTTGACCATCACATCTTCTCCTTCGTTTCTTTCTTAACATAAAGAAATCCGATGATTACTCGATTTGATGTTTTAGTGATCCATTTCGGGTAAAATATACATAAGTGATCTAATTGAAACAAATTTAAAACTTGATTACTACTTTGTGATATTTAATTAAGAAAACTATAAAATACTGCATATCAAAAATATGAAAATATTAAAGTTTTAGAAAAGTAAGGAGTAGAATTGACTATGGTAAGTTCTTTTCTTTTGAATTAAATTAATACAATATCGAAAACATGATAGTTTGATTATTAAAAAATGATGTGTATGATATTTTAAATTGGGTTTGTACACACATGATTTCGCTTGCCACCTAAACAGGATACTTTAATGTATTCATGTGTCCACAAGAAACCAAAATATGTTCATTCATTTTAAGAGATTTTCAAATCAAACAATTCATTTTAAGAGATTTTCAAATCAAACAATTCAACAAGCAAATTTGCATCTGTATTGTCTAACTATAATCTATGCTCTTGTTATTTGATATTTGTAACATGATTGTGAAATCAAAAACACCAATTCAAATGACAATAAACATAATAAAAAAGAAAATAAATATAAAAGCATGACGAACATGATCCACCTCCCAGGACACAATCTTTCTACCATAAAGTTGAATGCTTTTCAAGTGATTCTAAAGCTTAGAACCGACACGTGGCGGGTCCCATGGTGCCACGATATGGTTGCGGGTTATCTCCGCTAGAGAACGACACCCACTCAACGCCATTGTGAGCTCAAGTTCATCATGCAACATTTGAAGAGTCTTTCTGACACCAGCCTCACCATCTACCGCCAATGAGAACACCACAGGTCGACCAATCTGCAAAGCGTCATAATAATCACCTTGTTTAACAAATCACTTAATGCCTCTTATCTCTTAAGCTAATATAAATCACCAGAACTCCTTATTCTAAGCATAACCATGTAAGTACACTTACAAATACACCAGATGCACCAAGGGCCAATGCTTTAAAGACATCTGTCCCACGCCGAATGCCTCCATCAAGAAACACGGGTACCCTGCTTTGAGTAGCTTTAACAACCTGTAAAATTTCATAATATGTTTAAAGAAACTATATTATTATCAAAATAATATTTTTTAATAAAATCTGATAGACCTCTTCTAAGGCCATAATAGTTGCAGGGACATAATCAAGTTGCCGAGCCCCATGGTTTGACACAATAATTCCCGCTACTCCATGTTGCACCGCGATCCTTGCTTAAAAATTTTTTAGAAAAAATAAAAAAATATGACAAATTAATAACCAGAACAATTAGCATACGTCTGCATATGCATAGAGTATTCATATCATATACCATCCTCAGCCGTTAAAACGCCCTTCACTAGAATAGGTAACGCAGTTATTGTCTGGAGCCACTTCACATCCTGTCCCGAAAATAAATAAATAATAAAACAGTAACCACATGTGACATCTTTTGTGAAAATTCAGATAAATTCACACACACAAACTCACCTTCCAACTAAGGGACCTATCAACTTGACCTGCAACATATGAAGCTAATCCAGAGTCATCTGTCTGCAAGTTAATAACAAATTATTGATCTCAACAATGGAAAAGATGAAAAGCTGAATCCTGTAAATGTTTGATGATAATAACCTTATCTAGCTTGCCAAGATTTAAACCATCAAAGTTCTTCAAGGTAAGATTTGGTGGCAGAACGAATCTATAAATGAACACATTTATCTTTCAAGAATTAATGTTTAAATGTAATAATTGGCTAATATTATTGTGTCATGTACCTGTTTTTGATATCAGATTCCCTTCGGCCAAGCCTTGGGGTATCAACAGTAAGGACAATCGCCTTAAAACCAGCCTTTTCGGCTCGTTTCACCAGCTGAGATACCACATTTCTGTCTTTATACACCTACCAATTTGGCAGAAATATTTTGGAACTGATTAACTTACAATTACAAACTGTTATATGAAATAATCGTGCATTTGCTTTGAATAGTCTTTTTAAAGATAGGACTCACGTAGAGTTGAAAAAACCGAACACCAGGACCAGTTGAAGCAACCTCCTCGACACTGGACGTACCCCATGAGGATAATGTCTGGAAAACAGAAAGTGTATTATGTAAGAGGCTGAAATTTAAAGGTAGAAAACAAAAATAAATGATAGACTTGAAGGATGAAAAACGGTTAAATAAACGCAATGATGAAGTAATTAAGGAATAAACCATGATGGTTCCAGCAGCTGCTGATGCTCTTGCAGTTGCATACTCTCCTGCAAAAAATAACCTTGTTTATGTAATTTCAGACTCGTATAATAGTTGATGCATACATAGGCAACATTAACTACCCTTAATCGTTTTTGTTAAACCTTGTATGAAAATAACTATTCCTCTAAATAATCAAATAATCATAAGCATAATCTGCTAAACCAAACATTAAAATCTGATTATTGGTACTTCAGAAAACCAGTTTCCAAATGCAAATACAAACACCCAAGTTGAAATTACACCAAGTTAAAAGGTACATATAGATGAATACTTTGTATGTTCATTTCTTTATCTCATAATAAGTCACCAATTTATTTTGATCAAACAAAAGTACCACAATACACTAATACAGTTCAGGGGTAAAGATCACAAGAATTATGTTGTCTTATCTATCATCCTGGTTGCAAAGGATCACAACTAAATCTGTTTGTATCTAATATGTTCGTATTTGACCCTAAAGTTTTAAATCAAGTAACTTTATATAGGAGCCTTTACCATCAGGATGAGCCATTTTCTGCATAGCAGTAGGTGCAACCATAATCGGCATAGAAATCTTGAAGCCCAAAACCGTTGTAGTCATATCTATCTTGCTCACATCAACAAGTATGCGCGGTCGAAACCTATAAGCCAAAATCATACTTAACCAATGCCATGATGAATATCAAAACACCCTGCTGTAATCATTGAATCGAAGAAAAAGGTTACAAGATTCTTGAAAAAGCATATCGATTTTCTTTAAGAGTCCATTGATCTTCTGCACCCGACGCATAATAATCATAGATCATTTTGGGCAGCTTTTCCTTTGCAAGTTTCTCATACTCCATAACATTAGTAATCTCCATCTTTAACCTCAAGCAAATCTACTGAACAAAAAGCATAAGATCTATTTAGATTCTATATTTAGAAACGTACTCTTAATTTAATAATAATTGAATACATGCAACTCGAATTCATGCCCCAAATCAACAGATTTATGTATCACACACTCACTTATGAAGTTATGATCTACAAAAAAACTAAGATTACACAAAAGCTGATAAAACAGTAAATTGCAGCAATTTCATCATCAAAGCTTTAGACTTTAGCAACTATCATATGATCACCTAATAGCATGTAAACAATCAAGATCGTGAAATTAAGCGACATAATGATAAACCCAAAACCTAAATTCCGATCAAACGTTTTCTTGTAAATCACAACCACAATTAATTCACTGAAAGTTGCGCAAATAAAATACAAAAAAGACGATAAACCCAGAAATTATACATGAAAACAGACCTTAATCGGGTGTTGAATTGATCAGTGAGTTGTGTATAACGTGATGATTTGCAGGTGGTAAAGGGGGTAGTGAAGAAGAACCCACGGGAGTAATATAGACAAAATGGTGGTGTAAGAGCTCACGTGATCAAAGGTTTAATAATAGTCAAAGTAATTACTGCATTGTGTTTTCAAAATAAGCAGCCGCCTAATGATACAGGTACGGCCGTTCAAATCGCTCGACGCTCGACGATCGCTCGACGTTTGTTTGAAATTTGCTCGAAAAATGCTCGTTCAAATTTTTGTTCGTTTGTAAACGAGCTGATCGGCTCGGATCGGTTTGTAAACGAGCCATTCATGAGCAAAGGTCCGCTCGGTTCGGTTCAGATCAAATTAATATGTATATATAGTTTATACATAGCACTCTAGTAGATTTGATCCATTATATACAAATATATAATTATATTTATGCATACTTGATCGATCAATTTAATAAAGATTTCTACATTCAACATAAAAGTAAAATCCTAAACCGTTAAAACATATGTTTTCGATCATCTTCCTCTCTCACCGTTATTATTATCTTCAATACGCTCTCCGCTTTCCGGCTACAGCCCTAGATTAATCGGCAGCCACAACGTATTGTTGGATGAAAATATTATCTAATGAACTGTGGCTGATTTTTAAGTTATTAAACCTTATTCGCTACAATATAAATTGTATAACACACAACATAGTTGGGTTGTATAAATTGTTCGACGCTCGTTTGCGCTCGCTCGACGCTCGCTCGAAAATTTAACGCTCGAAAAATGCTCCTTCGATTTTCCGCTCGGTTGTAAACGAGCCGATCGGCTCGGTTCGGTTTGAAAACGAGCCAAGCACGAGCAAAGGTCCGCTCGGTTCGGCTCGGCTCGTGAACAGCCCTAAATACAGGTGCGTTTATAACATTCGAAATTTTATAAAACGTAACTGATACGTCATGTCGTAAGGGGATAAATAACTTTTTCAAAAGAAGCTCGAAGTATTTTGACGATTTATATGTTTATGCTTCGGGGTGTTGTATGTTATTATACATAACTTGGTTCTGGAAAAAAATCTACAACAAAACATAAAAAAAAAAAGTTTGTCAAAGCAAAGATCATCGAACCTTCACATAGCCCACTTACGAGAAATATAGAGAATCACTTGTATTTTCCCCTAGATATATCTAAAGAGGTTATTATACTTCGTACCTTATATTTCTTTTTTTTAAACGGTTAAATTGGAATCACTCACGGATCACTGGAGTATAATCGTGTCACCAGTGTTACCACGCGATCATATTTCACCACCAAGTCACCAATTCAGTAGGAAACTCATTTTATTTTCCTTCATTTTTTATTTGGAGAGCTATGATACATCTTTCCTACGTTATTCAATCAAAACTGAGTGCCCTCAAATCGATCATCGGTGTAGGTTCACCTCTTTTCATAGAAACTCCTAGGATTTGTATAGAAGGTAAAGCAATTATCCGTTTACAAATGATTTCGAATTAGAATTAGAAAACCAATTTAAACTTTCAAGTTCAAATTTAAGTTAATTTAAATAAATTTGTGTGACGACCAGGGGCGAAGCTTTATAGTGTCACCCCCATAAAATAGTTCATTTTCACTCCCGCCCCCCCCTAAGTTTTCGCTCAAACTCCGCCACTATTGAAGACTCTTGAGACCAATGTTTTTAGAACCGGATCGGACGTCGAACCGGACGCCTTACTGGTTTGGTGGTCGGACCGGTCGGACCGATCGGACCGGATGGACCGGATTTAACTATATTTTAATTATATTTATACATGTAATTAAATATAAGTAATTTATATATGATTTATACATATATTTTATAGTTATATATAAAACTTAACTATATTTGTATATCCGAAGTACTAATTTCTGGTTTAACACCCCGTTTTTACCCACTAAAATCAAAAAAAAAAAAAAATTGGAAAACCGGTCGGAACCGGCCCGGTTCGCCGGTCCAACCGCCGACTCGGTTTGAACCGGCCGGTTCAACTCAACCAAAACGAACCATACTGGATCGGATCGGCCAGGCCACCGAATCGCGGTCCGACCGGTCGGACCGGCCGGTCCGATCCGAGCCTGAAAACACTGCTTGAGACACCACCTTAGTGTCTTGCGGAAAGAAAAGCAAAGAGTACGTCATGTAACTTGTGTGTTGATCCTTGAGACAACCTTAGTTGCTCAGTAGTAGTGTTGGTGTGGATGCGCTTGCTCGTAACAAATGACCCACAAAATTAAGTAGGAATTTTGCGAAAACTATAATTAAACGTGTTTGTGACAAACCTAGTGCGGTCTTTTACGCCGCTGGGAAGATCTCATTATTTCTTTCCTCCAACATGCTGCAACTATTATAGTTGCATCCGTCTGCAAGAAATTAAAAAAATTTGTGTAGAGTGATTTGAAGAGAGAAAATATTTCAATATAACTAGTATACCAAATACCGAAACCAAACCGGTACTGTACCGAGCATTTTTGGTACCGCTATCCAATTTTGGTGATGAAACAATTTAAGGAATAAGGACTGAGATAATTGGAAATAGAGGTTATTCCTTTCATTATCTGTTCCTATTATAACATTTGATCGGTGTTTTTTTTTGTGTGTGTATGTGTGTGTTTTTATAGAGTTTGTTTTGAGGGTGTGTTCGAGGTTTGGGGGTGGGGTTTTTTGTGGGTTTTGGTGTCTGGACACGTGTCTTTAATGCGTATTTCGATTATGTTCGTTTATAGGGTTCGTTGTCGTTGTCTTTCTCCGGATTCCTGCTTTCTTTATTTCGTTATTGACACCCTGACGATTTTCGCAATTAAGATTTTGGTTTTCCTTTTGTTTGCTCTTTTCGTGGCTTTGATTTTCGTCGGTTTTTTATTTTGGACCGTGTCGCCTTCTTGCAGCTTTGATTTTCATCTGTTTTGTGTATGGTGTTGGGCTTTGCTTTAATTTTGGGTTCTGCATGTTCTGGTTTGTTAAGGATTGGGGTTTTAGTGTGTTTTACTTTGTGTATTTTACTGATTTCATGGTTTTGAACCTTCATTTTGATTTTGATTTTGGTTTAGGGTTACGTTAAAACTCACACGACCATGGTAACGCGCGACGCCAAAAACTAGTTTTCATTATACATTTGCATGTCATACTAGTAGAGGTGCACACCAAACCCGGTTCCCCGACCCGACCCGAAGACCCGACCCGGACCCGACCCGGTTTGAACCCGGAATTACCCCAAACCGGTTCCAACCCTAAAAAAACCCACCGGTTCGGGACCGGTTTTGATTTTTTTCACCCAAACCGGTTTGGAACCGGTTTTGATCCAACCCGGTTTGGAAACCGGTTCAAAAAACCCGGTTCGGAACCGGTTCATACCGTTTTTTTTTGACCGTTTTAAAACGGCTATATAGCCGTTGGGAGCTCGTTTTTGACCGTTTTTTCCACATTTTTGGACCATTTGCCCTTATATGATAGTATAAATAGGTAGTGGGTGTAATGGTTTAGTCACAACACTCAAAACTTCAAAAACTCTCGAAAACGTGCTTAAAAACGCAAAAACGCTCATCACTCTCAACTTTCTATTCTCTCAATCTCTTGAATTATGGCTTCTGAATCTTCGGTTCCAACCGGTTGATCCTCAAGTGCCGCTACCGTTGTTAGAATTCTTTCAACAACGAGAAACCAAGAGATTTGGTGTAATTTCGACTTATGCGAAATGTCGAATGATCAACATAAAGCTCGATGCAAGGCTTGTGGTTCGTTTTTCAAGTCGGATTCAAACTCGACTTTGAGAAATCATATGACCAAATGGTGCAAGTCTTTGAAAAGTACACCAAGTCAAGGGCAAATATCAATCGGAAACGATGGTGGTTTATGGAACTTCAACGTAGATATGGTTCGAGATAGAATGGCAAAGTTTGTAATTCAAGAAGGATTACCATTCGATCACTTCGACAACCCTCGGTTAACAAAATTGATTCAAGAAACTCTTCAACCACGCTACACTCACGTAAGTCGCACCACTCTTAGACGTGATTGTTTAAATCTTTGGAAACAAGCAAAAAATGATTTAAAGGTTTTATTTGAAAATTTACAAACCGGTGTGAACTTAACTACCGACGTTTGGTCCGCCCCACACGGTTTACCGGAATCGTACCTTTGCGTCACGGCCCATTGGATAGATCCAAGTTCGTGGCAAATGATGAAACGTACGATTGCGTTTGAATTATTTGGATATCCGCATACCTGTGATAACCTATTTCAAATTTTAGACTATGTAATCAAAACATATAAATTAGAAAACAAATTTTTTCAATGTCATTTGATAACGCCTCGAACAACACATCCGCCGTTGAAAAATTAAAAATAAAATATAAACCGGTTTGTGACGGCGTATTTTTTCATTCAAGATGTGTTGCACATATTATTAATTTAGTTGTGCAAGATGGTCTTGGCGTTCCTGAAGTTGAAGATTTTAAAACGTTTAAAACTAGTAGAAAAAGATATGTTAATTATAGAAAAATGTGTCACGATACGAATTCCATTTGTTAGGACCAAATTGGGATGTCCCGACTAGATGGAATTCTACTTGGAAAATGTTTAATAGTGCTTTGCGTCAAAAAGAAACGCTTCATGTTTTCCACGATGGTCTTGCGATGCGGGGTCGGGTTGTTCCGTTTCCATTAGAGGGTTGGGAATATATTCAAGAAATAACTCAATTTTTAGAGCTTTTTAAAAACGCAACTACAAAATTGTCGGGGGTTTATTATCCGACAAGTTGTCTAACGCTTCATCAAATTTATTTAATGACCCATAAATTAAGTGAATATGAAGAAAGAAACGAAATGTTTTCAGCAATGGTAGCGCCGATGAAAGAAAAATTTAAAAAATATTTCATTGAACTACCCCCGGTTTTTACGTGTTCCGCCACACTAGACCCGTGTTTAAATGTTTCGGGGGTAGAAACTTTAATAGATTTACATGATTTTGATCCATTTTTTAATGTTAATACAAAACAAACATTTAATGAAACTTTTAAAAAATTGTATAATGTTTATGTTGAAAAATATGGTGCAACATCAAACATCCACCGACCATCGAACGTGGAATCGAGTTCGTCGAGCTCAAGTAGAGACCCGATGATTAGTTTATACAATACTTTGAGAAATGAAAACAGTAAACGTCAAAGGGGTAACACCCCAAGTAGCGAACTCGGGAGGTATATGGGAACCGATTTTTTAGCCACTATGTCTCCCGATGAATTCTTGAAATTTGATATTCTGACATGGTGGAAAGGAAAGGAATCACAATTTCCAGTCCTAGCCGCCATGGCACGTGATTTACTAACCGTCCAAGCTTCCACGGTAGCTTCGGAGTCTGCATTTTCTGTTAGTGGCAGGGTTTTATCGATTAGAAGAACAAGGTTAACTCCAACATCGCTAGAGATGTGTATTTGTTTAAAGGACCACTTAGATGCGGCCGAACGAAGACAACACATATCAAACCTTGAAGAAGAAACACCGATTGAAGAAGAAATACACGAGCACGAGGTACAAACCGGACGATCCTCACCGCTATCCGACGAAGAACTCGCTTATGATTTGTCTCAACGCATTGGCACACAAACCGACGAAGACGATTAAATTAGACAAACTTGTATTCGTAATATGTATATTTTGTTTTCTTTGGTTTAATTTTAATGTAATTTTTATTGTTTATTTTTCGTAATGAATTAATTGTTTACTTTTATAAATTAATGTAATTTTTATTGTTTTCTTTAGAAAAACTCGCTTATGATTTTTATTCGTATTAATTGTTTACTTATTAAAATGAAAATAAAAACGCGTACAATCGTATATAATTAATCTACTCTAATAATTTTTAATTAATCAAAATTTGTAATTAATTTGTATATAATTTAAATAGTAGGTAAAAAAAAACGGGTTTTCCAAACCGGTTCTTAGACCCGACGCGGTTCGGTTCCAACCCGAACCGGTTCCAACCGGGTTGGGTTTGATGGGGTTGAAAACCGGTTCCGACCCGAACCGGTTCTTGGTCAAAAACCGGTCTTGAAAACTTTGACCAAACCCGAACCGGGTCCAACCCGACCCGGGTTAAAAAAAAAACCGGTTTGTGCACCTCTTCATAGTATCATTAACCAATATGATTATGAAGGCCCAAATCCCCAAACTATTGTTAACAACACATGAATAAATCAAATGATGTATATTTGGCCCATCCGTTTCTTGTCATGACTCATGATCAAGAAATAAAGAATGCTTATTTTTAGGCCAATGCCTAATACTCAACGGTTAACCTATTTAACTAACAATTAAAGCAGATTAATTATTTTAACTGGTAATCGATGACCCTACTTTGTGTTAACCCGAACTCTAATATTTTCGCCTTTATATATAATAAAAGGTGATGATACACCGATAAATTTTATTTCAAGTAATAAAACACCTAAATGACGTTGTAAGTCTCAAGACATACATTAGACACAAATCTATTCCACCTTTGTTTTTAACTTGTAAGCAATTTTCTATAGATATTATCAAGACCAGCTCAATCTTTCTAAACCTACTTCTTGATATACTCAAGTATATATCATAATACTAAAACTCTCAAGCATTTTGTAATGAAAATCTTTACTGCACATTTTAATACCATTAAGCTACAAGTCATTTGGTAGGTGATAACGGATTGATTTTGTTTTTGAACTACATATCTACTATTTAATTTCTTTTTTTAGATTTAAAATAGTTTTTTAATAAATTAAAAAATAGATCTTTTTATTAATATTATTTCTAAATAAATAAATTTTTATAAAAGAAATTTTTTAAAAGAGTTTTTTTTAAAACATCAACCTTTTATAAAATATGAAATATTTAAAATTTTGATTTACTTAAAAGTAAAATTTTTATAAACATAATAAAAATTGGAAGTTATAATAAGAAATATTTTTAAAATGATATTATTTTAAAATGGTTTGTTTTAAAACAATATATTTAATTAGTTATTAGGAAAAAACCAAAAAAATAATAAAAATAAAAGTTTAAAAGTTGATATCATTATTTTATTTTAAAAATAAAAGTTTAATCATATCTTATTATAAAGTATTATTTATAATTAATATTATTTTGCTAATTAATCTTCTATTTATTCAACCCGTGTAATACACGTGTTTACTAAAGTTAGTTATCTATAATAAAAGAAGGTTTTGATATCCATGTGTCAACGTATTAAACTTTCTCATTAATATTTCATGTTCTCTCTCCCAATAAATGATTGTAGTATATATAGTAATTATATTATTTAAAACATTTCTAAATTAAAAATAATAAAATAATATTGTAAAAATTAAAAACTAGATTTGTTTTTACTAAAACACACTTCACAAATGTATAAGATACAAAAATTGTCTTGAACAAAAATCTTTTTAAAAATACGAACTGTTTTAAAACTGTATTTTTCTAAGTTTTATTAGGATGATTTTTTTAAAATTAAATTAAAAAAATGTTTTAAAAACAATTAAAAAAACCCAATATTATAAAACAAAAGTTTAAAGTGATAATAGTGTTGTTTTTACTCGAAGCTTTTACTTATATGTATCTCAATCATATATTATTTAAAAATATTATTTTATAATACACGAAATACTATATTAGTTTTCATATAAAACAAATATCACCATTTGGACCCCAGCCATGCTCATAAGAAAATGACATGGCTTGCTCTAGACTCTAGAGATACCACTTATCTATCTTATTAGTATTATTGTAGGACTAGCTCAAATGGAGAATTGTAAGTTTTTTAAAGAAGAGGTTGGGTTATATCCCAGACAAATGATGCAGGATGTTGTTTAAAAGTTTTAGCATAGAAGATTTTCGTTTGTTGTATTGTTTATCCTATTTAGGTGTTATTGTTAATTTTTTTACCATATTGGTTTGTTAGTAGCTAATGCCTATCATGCGACTCGTTAGTATTGTATAGCATCTCAATTCATGAATTTCATAATATATGATTTGAGATGAGGAAGGGGTTGTTTGACAGCATCTGAAATCCGAATCAGACTCTTAATGGTTCAGATGTCTGAATCATTCAGCATATAATTGTTCGGATTGTTTGTTTCGCGAGCAAATGTCTGAATGGTTCAGACATTTGCCTCTGAATGGTTAAACATTATACTAATGTTAAATGGTTAAAAGGTCTAATGCTGAATGGTTAAGACCTCTTATCTGAATTGATTAGACATTTGTCTTTGAATAGTTAAGCGATATACTACCTCTTAATGATTTAACATTTAATGGTTCAGAGCTGTTATTGTTTAGCACTTAATTATTCAAAACTTATCAAACACCCCTAACACCGATACACATAATTCATTTACAATTAGCAAGGTCAAACTTATTAACCAATACATGAAGACCTTGTTTCAATCTTGCACCATTTACTTTTAGTTGCTGATTCGCTCGACCATCTCACCTTTAAGTGTTTTCTTAGAACCTCTAGGGTGACGTTTACTCTATTAAAAAAACTACAACACGTTTTTTTTACTGTAGTTTTTAAAAACACATGTTTATCTACCGTAGTTTTTAAAAACACATGTTTATCTACCGTAGTTTTTAAAAACACATGTTTTCTACCGTAGTTTTTAAATAATATCAATTTCTAGTATATCACTTGTCCAGATTTGACTCAGATCTTTTTTAAAAGTATACTAAGTGATTTCACTCTACTTTGGGCATGTTTGGGATTGCTTTTTAAAAGCAACTTATTGACAAATTTTCCAAAAAGTTATTAAATTAGTATGGAGCGACTTATTAACTTATTCACTCACAACAATCTATTGTCAAACACTATAAAATGACTTTTTAACTTTTCAAAAGTTAAAAAGTTGATAAAAATAAGCACTCTCAAACACCCACTTTTTCCAGAATATAAACACTACCTCACGTTTCTACAACAATTTATAGTCCATTCAAAAGGTTCATTTTCTCTTCATTCTAGTTGGTAGACATCTTCAAGAAAGGGTAATGTAACTTTAAAATTGCATGTCTAAATGACTTGTGAGTATGACCTTATATTATTTAAGTAACGAAAATCGTTATTATATAACTTACCACACAAAAATTTACAACATAATATTGTAAAAGATGTGGTACCAGCATAACTGCATAGCGTACAAGTCGACTATGCAGTTAGTGGTGGATGTACTATCACGAATTTAAAAAACAAAAGTCGAGGATAATGAAGACCGTGACACGTGCTCCCTCTTTACTCGATTACTGAATCACTACACGCCTACCGCACTGACACGTGACTTTGCTTAATCTTTTTACTCTTTATTTTCTTTTTCTTTTTATTTTTTAAAAACTAGATCACATTATTGTTCCTCTCTGGCAATGAAAAATAATTCCTATGTTATTAATAAAAAATTTATAATAAAATATAACTATTGTTTAAAAACCAAATGATTTGTGGTTTAGCGACATCAAAGTATATAAAAATATTACTCTCCGTATGTGATTGAGGGTTAAAGTCACGTAATAAACAAAATGTGTAGAGTTAGAAGTAGAACCCGAATTACACGATGTATGAGTTCATTATTCTAGAAATAAATAAATAAATAAATAAACAATACACTATATTGATTTATAATATTTCTGAGTTTAATAGTTCCGTATGAAAATTTATATATTTTTTAAATGAGCCATAGGATGATATATGATCACTCTTTTAGGTGTATACGATAAGGAATACTTAGATTGCACATGAAATAGAGGAATCAGCACCCCCATAGATTTCGATGTACATTTTGGGATGAAGTGCAACTTCTTTTAAGGAGTTGGTGGAGGAGACAAAATTATCATTTGTACAAACTCCTTAATTTAAATTAGATGCAATTAGGGTTTAAATTTGTTGATTTTAATTTAGGGCCATAACTCATGCTATTTTTTTTATTTATTTTGATAGTGATATTGTTTTCTTTCGGAAAAAATAATCATTTTTAACATTTTCGGTAAGGTCAAGTCCTTATTCAATTCGTAAACGAATTGCGGACTCGAAGGTTAGACAGACTTTGTTCATTTGCCTCCCTTAGCCGGCTTTCAGGCATGGGCCCCCCTTCCTCCGTTTTTTGACGCGGAAGGAAGCCCATGTTTCTGTTATGAGCATACTTAAAACATACATAAAAATTTTTGTCTAACAAATTCTAAATGAATTATATGTACTATATGTAAGGGTAGGCAGACTACTTCCCACTGTTAAGCCGGAAATGGTTTTCCTACATCTCCTTCATCTTCTTGCGTCTCCTTTGGCTTCTTTCATGTAACATCTTTCTCGCTCTCATATTTTCTTCAACGTTTTCTCCTCATGTCATCATACACAAACCGTGAAAACATCTTTTATTTGGTGCCACAACGGGGGTGGGGTGGTGTTCCCTCTAAGTACCACCGCGATACCATCCCTACCCACCACCACTCCGCTTAACCTAAGTAGAAAACTATAAAAGATGGTGGTTTAATTAGATTCATAATAAACTACTAAACTATAGTATAATTGGATCAGTGGGATCTCTGCAAGACCCATCATCTACTATCAATAAAATTAGTATTGTTAGGACAATGCAAATGGTGGGAGCATTGAGACACATAATTGCTTGTACGGACAAAGTAAGTTTCCCAATTGCAACTAACTTTAGCTTTACCAATGCCACCTCCTTATCTATGCAAAGCAATTACCATTACATGAATATAAATATGTGGTCACATTTTGGATACATTGATATATAAAAGTAAAAATATGGATACACTAGTTGCAAGAATTTTGTCATCAAGAAGTTGCTATGCCAATTACAAGTGCAACGCGAAGCGGTCCTAGGGTCAAACAAAATCCGCAGTGTGAGAATATTTGATTTGATTCGTAATGGATTGTCATGGGCGACACATGCTTAAAACAATGGGAATGGGTTGCCCTCGCGCAACATAATTTGCTTTGATTTCTAGCTAAAAAAGCATGATAAACTGGAAGTTGCTGGCTTTTCATCAGCCCTTGCGTCATTCTTTTCGACAATAATAAAGTAATGAACTAAAAGTAAAAGACAATTTCACTTTTTTAAAGTGACTTTGTTGGTTTAACGTAGGACATTTTTAACAGCGAAAACTTGTAAAAAAATAATTAAATCTTAATTAGTTCAAGGGAAAGATCAAGATTGAAAAGATTTTTAGGTATAGATGATCAAGATTCAATGATCCTCAGCACAAAATGATTATGACCTTTGACGATAATATACTCGGCTTTATTACACATAAAGGGAATTTTATGCGTTCACGGTCATTTCATCTCAAGAGAATGTTGATGTTTGGTGTTATTCCACCATGAGAAAAGATAAATCATAAAAGATAGTTTAATTTAATAATTCAATGATTAGAAATATCACATTTAGTAATTATTAATATTAGCGTCAAAGTAACTATTTTGCTTTTTACAAAATAATATCACACTTGTTCAAAAGATTTTGATAACTGCCACTTGTTACGAAGCAAAACAACTTGTTCAATTGGTTTTCTCACCTAAGGGCTAAGGCGAGTTTTCTTATGAAATTCATCTTAGATTCGAATTAATAGGAACAAACTGATATACAAGCTAGTTTTATTCGGGGACGTGTCAGCCTAGTGTCTCAATGTTTCGTACTCGAGTAATAGAGATGATCGGGTGGTCCATTGGTCCGTTGATCCAATTAACCGTTGTTTAATGGTTGGCGCTATCTAATAAGAGAAAGATTGAGCCAAGGCTTTGGATCACGGTCGAAGCGTGGTTAGATATTGGTCATTTGGATGCGAATCTGTGAGTAACTATGTTTAATGGTTGGATATATATGATTCATATGAAGTGTACCAAAACGAAAGTTATGAGAGCTATTATTTTTACTACATGATGAGTGATTTAATAGTATAGTAATAAAACAATTTATCGGTCTAACATTCAAAAAAAGAGTACAATGTTTGATGTACACTTGAATTGGGTCGAACGGTTATAGCCGTTTGATGTACTTTTAATTGTCTTTTTTATTTTACTAGTTTCTTTATAATCTCATATAAAAATACTTTTTTAAATAAAAAACACTTTAAAGAATAAACCCTTATTTTAAGCATCTTATTAGAATGTAAAGGATACAACCGGACCTAACTGTCAAATGGTAAAAACTGAATGAATATTATTGATAGTCTTGGTTACATTATATAGAGTTTACAATAAAATTTTAAAAACATAAACGGACCCGTGAGCTCAATCCTAATAATACTCCTTACCAAACCCTAATCTTCTTATTATAATAAAAGGGTAAATGTGTGTGATACGTGTCAGCACCACATTCATTTTAATCAAACTTTTCACGTTTCTCTCTCTTATTAAATAACTGCATTAATTATAATTAGTTTTTAATAAATTAAGTAAGAGATATGTTTATTAATTTTATTTATAAAAAGAATTTTTTATAAAAGGATTTTTTTTCTAAAAAGTCAAATTATTTTACGTAATATTTTAAAATTGGTTTTTCTAAAGTAATTTTTTATAAAATAAAAATATTTAAAATAGGGAGTTATAGTAAGAACATTTTTTAAAATAAAAATTCTTTAAAATATTATTTTGAAACAAAATGTTTAATTTATCTTTAAAAAAACAAAAAATTTTAGAAAGTTCATATGATTATTTTATTACTTATAGTTATTACTTATATGTAATTCTAATGATATCATGTCTTAGTATATCGTTTTATATTTTTTATTATACTTAATATTTTATTTGTCTAACCCGTGTAATACACGGGTTTACTAAAACTAGTAATAATATAGTCTAATACTAACTGACTTTCATGATAGCTTCGCGAACCTTCCTTCATTCCTCTCTGGCTCTCTCCCTCTCGCTTAATCCTTACACAAGAATTGTTAGTTGGCATTTTGCCATAGTAAAAAAATTTAGCCTTGAAATCTAATGACGTTTTTTTGTCTTCTCTCTTTAATCTTAGCTCTCTCTTCTATGTAACCATCCGTATTTTTTTTACTTATGTTAATGTTTGGGGATTAAATTATAAAGTTTTTTTATAATTAATAATAATAATGATAATACTAATAATAAACAATAATACTAATAATAAATAACAACAACAACAACAACAACAATAATAATAAAATAATAATAACATAATAATAATAATAATATTACCATTAATAATTTATAAGAATTAATAAGAAAGTAAACATATATAAAATTTGAATTAAAAGTCTAAGGGGGATGTTTTGTTAACTTTGAAACTTCAAAAATAGAGTTTCTGCATGAAATAACCAAAAGTGAAACCACAGGGACTAATTGTGTAATTTTTAGAAACATCCCAACCCACCCCCCTTCTTCCCCGCGGTGCTCCCCACGATCGGCCGAAAAAAATGGAGCAAAATTCGGGCACTACGGACTTTAATATTCAAAGTAATCCCGCAATAACGAACCTTTAATCGTATATAACTTATCAACGAGTTCAATTTCATCAAAAATCATCAAAAACATCACACCCGGTTCCCTCGAGGTCGCGGACCTGCAACTCGATTAAAGTCCCATCTTCGGTTGATATTAACTGAAACTAATAAGGGGCTTTTAATCCCCATTATCATTCGAAGCTTCCCTCAAGTTTAATTCGATTATAATCACTGTTTGAGCATCATTCGATTGGCACCTTTGTCGCGGACCTGTTCATCATCTTGTTCAACTCCAATCCATCATCATTTGGGTAAATACAACATGCGTTGTACTCGGTTTAACATGGGGAACAAAAGCCCCATGGTTAATTCGATTAACAACTATGAAATGGTGATCAATTTGGTTCGATTGGAGTTAGGGTTTTTGCGATTTGGGTGTGTCTTTGGTGTTCGTGTTTAAATAAAATGGAACCCAGTATAAACCGCGGCTGAGGCCTTGGTTCACTGGTTCCATGCTCATTTCCCCACTTAGAGGTCACGGGTTCGAACGCGGTGACCTCCAACATTTTTTTAAAACGTTTTTGCAGCTTTTAAAATATATAAAAAAATTCTAAAAATTATAAAATATTATTTTCATAAACTTTGTGTATTTTAAAACCATGGAGATATTTTCTGTAAATCTATTTCTACAAATATCCTTATACTTTATTTAAAAAATTTAAAAGGGAAGGTTATAAATATATATTAACAAATTTAGACTTAAAATGCTAATTATTATTTCAACCAGTGTTTATTTAGTTGTCGGTTAAATCGTATTTATTTTATTACAAAACCCTAATTAAACTTTATGAATAATAGTATTTTTTTTAAAAATGTTATTCTTGTTTCATATTTTATAATATAAACAAATCGTTTCCACGAAAATATAATTAGGTTTCGTTTGATAAATATAATTGAGAAAACCCCCAAATCTCAAATAGAACCCTAGCTCATAATAATTCATTGAACTTAATATTAGACTTTAATCTTGTGTTTAAATATATTTAGGTGTCTTGTGACGATACAACTTGGAACGACGTTTATTATTATTTCTCATTAATCATCAATAATATACTTATTTGATCAGGTGAGTTTTCCTTGCCCCTTTTTACTTTATTTCACACTATTTTAGAGTGAAACATGATACTTATGCATCATACACTTATAAACGTTTGAGACTTGTAAAGCACTTGTAATTCATCTTTATATTTTTGTCATGGTTATTTGTGAGATGTAAGTGATTATATGAGATACATATTTTGTTACAATCATTAACTATTGCTAGCCTGGTGACGTCTTAGATCTTTGGGCCTGACAAGCCTATTTAGTGCTAAAGTCGATGAACTGCCGACTCCTAGGAGCCGTATGCTTGTGCACTAGGGAACCAAATACACTTAGCCAATCTTATATACTTGTAATCAAGTCGAGGTTTGATTATAAAGATATGTGTTCTATAACCTTACTAGCTTATAACCTATGACATGAATTGCTACTTATAACCTTTTCATATTATGTATGAAAACCTTGGAAACTCACCAACTATTTATAGTTGACCTTTTATTTTTATCATGTTTCAGGAAAACCCACAAGTTTGAAGTGAACTTATGTTGCTGGCATAATCTAGGACTTGGACCTAGATAAATAAATAAAATGTTATGTCATGTTGGAACTTATTGCATATTTGAGAATTATGTTTGTATTTCCTGTTGAAACTTATAATATTAATATTTACATTTAAACATAGCGTTATGTGGCTGTGAACAATTGTAACTCTCACACCTAAACGATTTCGCCGTCAAGGTTGGGGTGTGATAGATTGGTATCAGAGCCCATAACTATAGGGATTTAGGTTATTAGAAATGGTGACCTAGACTATAGGTTATGCATGAACCTTATAGAATAATGTTTATATTCTTGTAAATATATACATTGTTCGCATGTTACATAATGCTATGCCTTTTGTGCAACTTGATGCCTTAGTGTAGGATTGCCTTATGTATGCTTAAAACTTAATTACTTGTCTCTCTAAACTTAACTTTGACTTTTGACTCTCCCCGATAAATGAACTTCCTAAACATATTCACAACGACATTTGGAATCTACGCTTATCATCGTGGGTTCAATTCCTTAGACTCTATGTCTACTCTGTGAAAATCTCATCAAGGTTTTGATTTCATAAACCAAAGGAATTTGTGTGACACATAGACACCTGTATTCTGGATTTCTTGACAAAAGGCCTTCGGGCTAAGACAAGCATATCGTATAAATCTCATTGTGAGACCAGTTATGCTTACCTGGGGATTTCTGGGATGAGTGATATACTATGGTCAATACACAAGTCTCTAAGGCAAATGGGTCAAATTACCTTGACGTGTTCCAAATGGTAATGCGTTACCAAATGGAACCATCCTTTTTGTATCTTAAAAATCCTTGAATCCTTGAACTGGTTTATCACCAAAGTTTTAATATCTTCTCATTCTTAACCTAAATAATGTTCCTATTGAACTCATCCTACATTTCAACTCTTACGTTTAAACGCTCAACGTGTAACGTGTAACGGTATTGAACTCAGCGTTTCATGTAACTATTTCTATACCTTGACCAACGTGAACATGGATTTTAATATACCTAAAGATATTGGGAATCTAAACCGTATGGTCTTTAAAACTTTAAACCATTACTTATGGCTCTCAAATCTTCTTAAGGATGTGGCCCATAACTAAGAACATGCAATGCTGTAGGTGGAATTCCTACATCTCAGGATACTTTGCTAATTGAATGTTAACTTTATTAATATAAATATTATAAGTGGTCACTCACCTCAATGATCGAGTAAATTAAATATAACTTTGTTACCACTTATAAGTACGCGTGTCTTCAATAAGGTTATGGCTGACCTCATATCTTGAGAAGTCCATGTATTCCTTTCGATTGTGAATCAAATGTTCACATCTCATTGTGATGTCGAATCACTTTTGTCCTTGAATTCATCTTCCCGATTTAAGCTATCAAAGATTTGAACATCATAACAAATCCTGTTACCTCGAACTTTGACCTTAAATTTTGTAAACATGATGTTCCTTTTTGGTTACATTGATGCAACCTAAAATTTTCTAAATTTCTAAGTGATATTCTTTTCTTTTCGTTGTTAAGTCGAACCTTGAACCGTCTGCATCATGAAAGATGCAAGAGTTTGTAAGTCAATCTATGACTAAGAACACTCGCATCTCCTAAGCAATTCTAACTCATCAAAGCAGGGGTGATTCCCTTACTTTGATGAATCTCTATTCGTTTCGATAAATGGTTTTCAATTGTGTGTTTTATAAAATTTCATCCTCTGGATTAGGGTGATTACCTTATCTTGAGGATGGACTTCAAGTATTTTCTTTAGAATGGCATTTCACAAGTGACATGATCTCACCAAAATAGGATTGAAAACCCATACTTTGGTGACAAATGTCAATCTTCGATCGCTTTCTTTTATTATGAAATTCAATCATCAAGATAGGCGTGAATCCCATACCTTGATGATAATTTCATTCTTATCGATTGTATTTTCTCAAATGAGACGATCTCATCAAAGTAGGAGTGAATTCTGGATTTTGATGAAGAAGTTCATTCTGTTATATTTTGTTTTTATAAAACTTCACCGTTAAGATAGGAGTGATTTCCCTTACCTTTATGGTGAGTTACCTCGTCTTATTTCTGTGGATCCTTAATAATGAGTTGGGATCGAACTTTTTGATTGGTAAGTTAGTGGTCATACTTTGGGAATACACCATCAAGTTAGGAGTGAAAACTACACCTTGATGACTAATCTCATTTCTTGATCTTTAACTTACCATAGTTGTAATCAAGTGACGAGAAGTATGTAGTAACTTGAAGGGTGAAACAATATTGGTGTTTTGACCTAACAAGCCAACGCATGATCTCTGAACTTGAAAGGAGACCCGATCGCTTTAGGTTGATTTTGATTCCAAGCTTGGAGCATTTAAATTTTTAAATCGATTTCTTTCCCGTTATTCTCATGTTTTGATTTGATCTAAGCTACATCGAACCATTTATTCCTTACTTATCAACTTTCATTTTGAGATATCATCAAACCCATAAGTATAGTCTTCCTAAACAATCTTTTGTCAAATAAAGATATTATCTAATACCTATCTTATTGTTTGATGAATTACGTATGCAATCTACCTTTGGAAATTTGTTACCTTGCAAAGCATGGTTACAAATACCTATCTTATTGTTTGCGTCATTTCTTGAATCGTTTTTGAATCTTTAACCTTGAAAACCATTGAAATTCTAACTTGGTTTTGAACAACAAGACTTGTTATTATCCTCATTGCGATGTGGATATAAAGGTTCATAAAATTTTGTAATTTGTAGTCATGAGTTTGGCATAAAAGAAAAGACATAACTTGGTATGTGTCCAAGTGTCTCACCTTTACATATGACAATCCCGTAAATCTCTGTTTAACTTTTCATTCATTAAAAACTTCTTATCTTAGAGGCCATGATTGTAACATTTCGTATTTCACAAATAATAATAATAATAATAATAATAAAATTAATAATAATAATAATAATAATAATAATGATAATAATAATAATAATAATAATAAATAACAATAATAATAATAAATAATAATAATAATAATAATAATAATAATAATAATAATAAAAGTCCAGGGTGCAATCTTGTAATTTATGAAACTTTATAAAGAAGTTTATAACATTTAATGACAAAACTAAAACCGCAGGGACCATTTCTGTAAAATTTTAAAACCCATTTCCCCACCCCCGATTCTCCGGCCGGTCACCGGCGCAACTCCGGCGACACTCCGGCGAGGCCAAAACGGCCAAATTATTCGATTTCTAACCTCGAAACCGTTTCCAATGCATTTGTCGGGTAGATTCGAACCCAATGCAACTTTAAACACGCGTTTATCATCGATTTAAGCATAACATTGGATCCAACTTTTTTTTCCCGACCGTTCAAAGCTAATCAACCCATTCAAACACCACTTTAGACAAATTGATTCAATCAATTTAAACTTTATCTCCATATAGATTGAATACAACTCGCAATTTCAATTGAAAACACATGAACAACTGAATTCGATTATCACTCTCGGTCGAACCTGCAACCTTATCAAACACCATTCTCTGAGCTTTCTACTTCGAAATTTACAGAGGGCATTTGATCATTATCTTCATACAAAGCTATCTGCTCAATTAATTTGAATATAAACACTGATTGCTCATCCCTTGATCATCACATCGACTGCGGCTTGTTCTTCATCTGTCCCCATCGAATTAGGTAACCAATCAAGTAATTAAAACCATCTATATGCTCGATTTCTCATGGGGATCAAAAGCCCCATGATTTAAATCGTTAACAACTCTGAATCGAGCTTCAATTTGGACTGTTCGATTTAGGGTTCATGGGATTTGGGATAGGGACGCGGGTTGTGTTTAAAATATTAAAAACCCAATCATAACCGCGGCTGAGGCCTTGGTTCACTGGTTTGGTGCATGTGTGTGTAGACAGGAGGTCCCGGGTTCGACCCGGGCACCCCCATTATTTTTTTTTATTGGCTTTTTAAGCCTTTAAAAATCATAAAAAAATTCTGAAAATTCTAAAAATTTATTTTATAAACTCTAATTATTTTAAAAGTTATCCAATAATTTCTGTAAAATTATTTCTTTGAAAACACTTTAAATTTTATATAAAATATCCAATAACAAATAATATAATTGGTTTATTTTTTTTATAAAAACATGACTTTAAATAATAGTTTAAAATATCAAATTATTATTGATCACGATGTTAACGTAATCATGAATTTCTCGTAGAAATTATATGCGTTTCATAATTAATTTCACAATTATTTACAAACGTAATTACAAGTCACTTCGTATAAAATATACTTTAACAATTAATTCGGATTAATAAATTGTTATCGGGTAATACGTTATCATAATGATATTTATTAACAAGAATATATATAAGATATATTTGAACATTATCAGATATTAAACCTAATTTCACTTCTAGGATTTAAAAATACTTAAGATACGTATTTCCTTTGAATAAATCGAAATACAAGTAATATTCATTACCTGTCAAAACCTCAAATTCTATCTAAGACTCTAATTCACATTAAACCGTCAATCTTATTATAAATCTTAATATGTATTTCTAGGTACCTTATAAAGGGATTCGTTGTAACGACGCGCGTTATTATTATTCTTATTATTCATCCAATATATACTTAATCGCCAAGTGAGTATTTCTATACCCATTTTATCATTTTCACACTTTTGGGTGAAACATGTTTCCTTATAAACGTTGCACTTGTAAACCCGTTTGATTCTTGTAAACATATGGCAATTTGCTTGTGTGTTGTGATTAGTTGAATTTGTAGCTACCATGTAATGTCGAATATATGTACAATCATTAACTATTGCTAGCCTGGCGACGTCATAGATCTATGGGCCTGACAAGCCTGCTTGGTTGATCCAAGTACACTTAGCTAATCGTATATACTTGTAAACGTTTGAGACTTGTAAAACTTTGTCAAGGTTTGATTGTGCATTCTGTCTTACATCCCTAGTTACCTTTTTCTCTAATTTACAACATGAATTGCCATCTTTTATATACATATATATTTAAAACTGTAGAATGCTCACCAACAATATGTTGACCCTTATTTTAAACATGTTTCAGGCAATAGCGTTATGTGGCTGTGAACAATCTTAACTCTCACGCCTCGACGATTCCGCCGTCAAGGTTGGGGTATGACAGATTGGTATCAGAGCCCATAACTATAGGGATTTAGGTTATTAATGATGACCTAGACTATAGCTTATGCATGCACCTTATAGTATTTTTATCTTGTAAATACATGGTTTGCATATTACATAATGCTATGCCTTCTTATGTGCAATTTGATGCCTTAGCATAGGATTGCCTAAACTTAGTTACTTGTCTCCCTAAACTTATCTTTGACTCTTCCCGAACATGAAACCTCTCAATCTTATTCTCGACGACACGTGGAATCGTATACTTATGCTTATGACTTGGATCTTTAGACGTTATGTCTAATCTATATAAATCTCATCAAGGTTTTGATTTCATGAACCTAAGAAATATTGTGTGACACATAGACACCTGTATTCTGGATTTCCGGGCAAAAAGCCTTCGGGCTAAGGCAAGCGTTTCGCATATATCCTACGGGACCAGTTACGCTTACCTGGGGATTTCTGGGATGAGTGATAAACTATGATCAAAATACACAAATCTCTAAGGAAAATGAGTCAATTTACCTTGACGTGTCCACGGTTCCAAATGGTAATGCGTTACCAAATGGAATCATTCCGTGTACCTTACAACCTTTAGCTTACCTTTGTCTAAACTAATATCCTTTGTTATCTTCATTCCCGTAACTAACTCACTTTTAGTATGTCCAGCATGTCTCGTCAACTTGCAAGGCGTGGAAGTTCCAGCCGTAAGCTAGCCGCCTGTATTGCTCAAGAAATGGCTGCTGTCATCCCAAATATGGTGGCTGAACTCAGCAGCACCATGATTGCCAACATCGTAAACCACAACAACGGCCAAGGGGAAACTAGTGCAACCCAAGGCCGTAACAACCAAACTTGCACTTTCAAGCACTTTAGCTCTTGCAAGCCCACTAGTTTTAGTGGCAAGGAAGGAGCCACTGGTCTTCTTGAGTGGTTCGAGAGCATGGAGAACACCTTCGCCAACTGTGAGTGTCCCGAAGCACTCAAGGTTCGTTATGCCACTAGTATGCTCCAACAAAGAGCACTTACTTGGTGGAATAGCGAGAAGAGGAATCGAGGAGCCGAGGCTATTCTGGCACTTACTTGGGAAGAGTTCAAAAACATCGCCATCGCAAAATTCTGCCCAAGAAGCGAACTCAAAAGTTGGAGGAAGAGTTCTGGAACTTGAAGCAAGATGGTGGTGACCATTTGGCCTGCTCAACTAGGCATCACGAGTTGAGTTTACTACTACCCCATATGGTCGACACTGTCCCCCGCAACATTGAGAAGTTCATAAAGGGTGTACCACCCCAAATTCAAGATGCTGTAGTGGGCAGCCGACCCAACACCTTGGAGGAAGCCATCACTATCACCGCTCAACTTACCGAGAATCATATAAGAGCGGGCACCATGTCGGTGAAGGGTGCAAAGAAGGTGGAAAAGACGGCTACCGAAGTCGTTAAGGAGACTAAAGCTGAACTGTCTCACAACAACAACAACAATAAGAAGCGCAAGTTCACACCAACACGCAACTACGCTGTGACCACTCCAAATGCTCCTAAAAAACAAATGGTGGTTGCAAATCAAGCTCCCATGGCTAAAGCTTATGCGGGTCCTCTGCCAATGTGTAACACGTGCAAGTACCATCATGCGGGTAACGTTCCATGCCGAATCTGCTCGTTGTGTGGAAAGTATGGCCACTTGGTGACTACTTGTCTTCGTGCACCAAACAACGCCGCAATGCTTACCAATCGAACCTGCTACAACTGTGGCGAGCCTGGTCATTTCCGTCCGCAATGCCCTCGCAATGCGGGCAACGTGCCACCAGCTCGTGGAAGGGCTTTCAATATCAACGCCAACCAAGCACAAGTCAGCAATGACGTTGTGAATGGTACGACGAAGAACCCCGTTTGAATCATTTCTTGTATTATTGATGTTTTCCATCTTTGTAATCATCGTATCAATAATAAAATTTTTTTACCGAACAGGTATGTATCTTGTAAATGATCATTATGCATCTGTATTATTTGATTCGGGTGCGGATAAGAGTTTCGTGTCGTTAGAATTTGAGCCCATACTTTCTAAATCACGTATTAATCTGGAAAGACCCTACACGGTCGAAGTCGCCGATGGAAAACCTATTGTCGTTGACGTCATAATACGTGATTGCATATAAGCTTTGACGAGCACGGATTCTCTATTGATCTTATTCCTATGAAACTCGGAAGCTTTGACGTCATCATTGGAATGGATTGGCTAGCCAAACATCATGCCGAGATCGTTTGTTTTGAGAAGTGTATTCGAATACCATTACCATCCGGGGATACTTTGAAAGTGTTCGGCGAGAAATCATCACAAGGACTCAAACTCATGTCTTGCACTCAAGCCCGAAAGTGCTTAAACAAGAAGTATATAGCCTTCTTGGCTTACGTGGTCAACACAAAAGCCAAAGGGAAAGAACTTAAGGATGTCCGTATTGTACGAGACTTTCCTGAAGTATTTCCCGATGACCTTAGTGGTTTACCTCCCGTGCGTGAAGTTGAATTTAAAATTGATTTGATACCGGGAGCACAACCCGTGGCTAAGTCACCGTATCGGCTTGCACCATCGGAATTGCAAGAACTCTCTAGCCAACTCCAGGAATTATTCAAAAAAGGGTTTATCCGCCCTAGTTCTTCTCCTTGGGGTGCACCTGTCTTATTTGTGAAGAAGAAAGATGGGTCATTCCGTATGTGTATCGATTACCGAGAGCTCAACAAGTTGACCATCAAAAACCGGTATCCTCTTCCTCGTATCGACGATCTGTTTGATCAACTTCAAGGAGCTACTATATTCTCGAAGATTGATCTACGTTCTGGATATCATCAATTACGTGTCCATGATGATGACATCCCAAAGACCGCGTTTCGTACTCGTTATGGGCACTATGAGTTTACGGTGATGCCTTTTGGCTTGACTAATGCTCCTGCTGTTTTCATGGATCTCATGAATCGAGTATGCAAGCCTTATCTAGATAAGTTTGTGATCGTCTTCATTGATGACATTCTCATCTACTCCAAAACCAACGCCGAGCATGAACTGCATTTGCGACAAGTTCTTGAATTGTTGAAGAAAGAGCAATTGTACGCGAAGTTCTCGAAGTGTGACTTCTGGCTCAAGGAAGTTCAATTTCTAGGACACGTGGTGAATAGCCAAGGAATTCACGTTAACCCTGCAAAGGTGGAAGCTGTGAAGAATTGGTGTGTTCCCACGACACCGACCGAGATTCGTTCTTTCCTTGGTCTTGCTGGTTATTATCGGCGATTTATCGCTAACTTTTCGAGGATAGCGAAGCCACTCACTTCCTTAACACAAAAGAATAAACCATTCGAGTGGGGGCCCGAGCAAGAGGAAGCTTTTGAAACATTAAAACACAAACTAAGCAATGCTCCTATCTTGACCCTACCCGATGGAAACGATGATTTCACCGTATATTGTGATGCTTCAAAACAAGGTCTTGGTTGTGTTTTTATGCAACGAGGAAAGGTGATAGCATATGCATCAAGACAATTGAAGGTTCACGAGGTGAATTACACGACTCATGATCTTGAACTCGGTGCTGTGGTTTTCGCTTTGAAGATCTGGCGACATTATCTTTATGGGACGAAATGCATAGTCTACACCGACCACAAAAGTCTCCAACATGTGTTCAACCAGCGACTACGACTGTGACATTCGCTATCATCCTGGAAAGGCGAATGTTGTAGCCGACGCGCTGAGTCGCAAGGTCCATAACAAAACTGTCTCACTACAAGGAATCCGAGATCGAAGACAATGGTTTCACATGTTAAGAGAATTTGATACCGAGGTTCGTGTGGATATTAACGAGGCTACTATCATGCTCCAAAACATAAGAATTGATAGTGATCTCGAGTTATGCATTCGCAAGGCTCAACAAGCGGCAATAACCGACGAAGGAAGTAATGAGGATTTGGTGTCTAACGTTCGATCACAACTGGAGGAAAAACCAAACGGTCTATGGTACTTTCTCAATCGACTTTGGATCCCAAATCGTGATAACCTTCGACACATCATTTTGAACGAAGCTCATCACACCCGATATTCTATTCATCCTGGCTCCGATAAAATGTACATGGACTTGCGTGGTCAATATTGGTGGCCTGGAATGAAGAAAGATATTGCGGTTTATGTCTCCAAATGTCTCACGTGTGCAAGAGTCAAAGCCGAGCATCAACGACCAAGTGGTTTACTTGAACAACCTGAAATCCCTATGTGGAAATGGGAACATGTATCCATGGATTTCATAACCAAGTTACCACGTACTCCTCGTGGTCATGATAGTATATGGGTGATTGTGGATCGTTTGACCAAGACGGCACATTTCATACCTATACGAGACAGTTACAAGGTTTCAAGACTAGCTCGCATATACATTGATGAAATTGTTAGTCGTCATGGCGTACCGTTGCACATCATTTCTGATCGAGATGCTCGTTTCACTTCACACTTTTGGTCATCTATGCAAGAACTCTTGGGTACTTAATTAGATTTAAGTACGGCTTACCATCCTCAAACTGATGGCCAAACCGAACGAACAATCCAAACCCTCGAGGATTTGCTACGACTATGTGTCCTTGACTTTGGTGGTAATTGGGATACGCATTTACCGCTCGCGGAATTTTCGTATAACAATAGTTATCACTCGAGTATCAAGACGGCACCGTTCGAAGCACTTTATGGTCGTAAATGCCGATCACCGATCTGTTGGACCGACATTGGTGAAAACTTTATCACTGGTCCTGAACTTATACAAGAAACGACCGATAAAGTCGCTACAATCCGCAAGAACCTTGAAGTGGCAAGAAGTCGACAAAAGAGCTATGCCGATAAGCATCGTAAACTGTTGGAGTTTCAAGTTGGTGATATGGTTCTTCTTAAGGTTTCACCATGGAAAGGCGTTATTCGCTTTGGAAAGAAGGGCAAACTAGCTCCACGATTTGTAGGACCATTCAAAATCCTGAAAAGAATAAGGAAAGTGGCTTATAAACTGGAACTACCTTCTGACCTTAGTGGAGTTCATCCTGTGTTTCATGTCTCAAATCTGAGAAAGTGTTTGGCCGACGAGAGTCTGCATGTTCCACTGGAAGACATTCAGATCGACTAGTCATTGCATTTCATCGAGAAACCTGTCGAAATTATGGATCGCATCATGAAGAAGACTAGAACCACAACAACTCCAATTGTCAAGGTTCGTTGGGAGAACAAGTGTGGAGCTGAGTTCACGTGGGAGCGGGAGGATCATATGAAGCAGAGATACCCGTATTTGTTTGTTTAGTTCATTTTTAAATTCTGAATGAAATTCTTTAAAGTAGGGGAGACAGTAACACTTTGTATTTATACGATAAGTAACATTTATTCTTAATCAATGTAAAAGCTTATGAGGCTAATTGGAAGACACACACTTTAGACTCTCTTTTTACCTCTAATGGCTCTGTCATTGCACATAAAGTAAACACTAAAGCGGTCAGTTTAATCGATGATGAAATTTTCTTCTTTTGATACTTTATCAAAACCTGAAAATTCTCCAAGTGTCCTTATCTTGTCGTCTCATCCTCCTCGTAAACAAATTTCGGGACGAAGTTTCCTAAAGTAGGGGAGACTGTAACATTTCGTATTTCGCAAATAATAATAATAATAATAATAATAATAATAATAAAAATTATTATAATAATAATAATAATAATAATAATAATAATAATAATGATAATAATAACAATAATAATAATAATAAATAACAATAATAATAAATAATAATAATAATAATAATAATAATAATAATAATAATAATAATAATAATAAAAGTCCAGGGTGCAGTCTTGTAATTTATGAAACTTTATAAAGAAGTTTATAACATTTAATGACAAAACTAAAACCGCAGGGACCATTTCTGTAAAATTTTAAAACCCATTTCCCCACCCCCGATTCTCCGGCCGGTCACCGGCGCAACTCCGGCGACACTCCGGCGAGGCCAAAACGGCCAAATTATTCGATTTCTAACCTCGAAACCGTTTCCAATGCATTTGTCGGGTAGATTCGAACCCAATGCAACTTTAAACACGCGTTTATCATCGATTTAAGCATAACATTGGATCCAACTTTTTTTTCCCGACCGTTCAAAGCTAATCAACCCATTCAAACACCACTTTAGACAAATTGATTCAATCAATTTAAACTTTATCTCCATATAGATTGAATACAACTCGCAATTTCAATTGAAAACACATGAACAACTGAATTCGATTATCACTCTCGGTCGAACCTGCAACCTTATCAAACACCATTCTCTGAGCTTTCTACTTCGAAATTTACAGAGGGCATTTGATCATTATCTTCATACAAAGCTATCTGCTCAATTAATTTGAATATAAACACTGATTGCTCATCCCTTGATCATCACATCGACTGCGGCTTGTTCTTCATCTGTCCCCATCGAATTAGGTAACCAATCAAGTAATTAAAACCATCTATATGCTCGATTTCTCATGGGGATCAAAAGCCCCATGATTTAAATCGTTAACAACTCTGAATCGAGCTTCAATTTTGGACTGTTCGATTTAGGGTTCATGGGATTTGGGATAGGGACGCGGGTTGTGTTTAAAATATTAAAAACCCAATCATAACCGCGGCTGAGGCCTTGGTTCACTGGTTTGGTGCATGTGTGTGTAGACAGGAGGTCCCGGGTTCGACCCCGGGCACCCCCATTATTTTTTTTATTGGCTTTTTAAGCCTTTAAAAATCATAAAAAAATTCTGAAAATTCTAAAAATTTATTTTATAAACTCTAATTATTTTAAAAGTTATCCAATAATTTCTGTAAAATTATTTCTTTGAAAACACTTTAAATTTTATATAAAATATCCAATAACAAATAATATAATTGGTTTATTTTTTTATAAAAACATGACTTTAAATAATAGTTTAAAATATCAAATTATTATTGATCACGATGTTAACGTAATCATGAATTTCTCGTAGAAATTATATGCGTTTCATAATTAATTTCACAATTATTTACAAACGTAATTACAAGTCACTTCGTATAAAATATACTTTAACAATTAATTCGGATTAATAAATTGTTATCGGGTAATACGTTATCATAATGATATTTATTAACAAGAATATATATAAGATATATTTGAACATTATCAGATATTAAACCTAATTTCACTTCTAGGATTTAAAAATACTTAAAATACGTATTTCCTTTGAATAAATCGAAATACAAGTAATATTCATTACCTGTCAAAACCTCAAATTCTATCTAAGACTCTAATTCACATTAAACCGTCAATCTTATTATAAATCTTAATATGTATTTCTAGGTACCTTATAAAGGGATTCGTTGTAACGACGCGCGTTATTATTATTCTTATTATTCATCCAATATATACTTAATCGCCAAGTGAGTATTTCTATACCCATTTTATCATTTTCACACTTTTGGGTGAAACAAGTTTCCTTATAAACGTTGCACTTGTAAACCCGTTTGATTCTTGTAAACATATGGCAATTTGCTTGTGTGTTGTGATTAGTTGAATTTGTAGCTACCATGTAATGTCGAATATATGTACAATCATTAACTATTGCTAGCCTGGCGACGTCATAGATCTATGGGCCTGACAAGCCTGCTTGTTTGATCCAAGTACACTTAGCTAATCGTATATACTTGTAAACGTTTGAGACTTGTAAAACTTTGTCAAGGTTTGATTGTGCATTCTGTCTTACATCCCTAGTTACCTTTTTCTCTAATTTACAACATGAATTGCCATCTTTTATATACATATATATTTAAAACTGTAGAATGCTCACCAACAATATGTTGACCCTTATTTTAAACATGTTTCAGGCAATAGCGTTATGTGGCTGTGAACAATCTTAACTCTCACGCCTCGACGATTCCGCCGTCAAGGTTGGGGTATGACAGATTGGTATCAGAGCCCATAAGTATAGGGATTTAGGTTATTAATGATGACCTAGACTATAGCTTATGCATGCACCTTATAGTATTTTTATCTTGTAAATACATGGTTTGCATATTACATAATGCTATGCCTTCTTATGTGCAATTTGATGCCTTAGCATAGGATTGCCTAAACTTAGTTACTTGTCTCCCTAAACTTATCTTTGACTCTTCCCGAACATGAAACCTCTCAATCTTATTCTCGACGACACGTGGAATCGTATACTTATGCTTATGACTTGGATCTTTAGACGTTATGTCTAATCTATATAAATCTCATCAAGGTTTGATTTCATGAACCTAAGAAATATTGTGTGACACATAGACACCTGTATTCTAGATTTCCTGGCAAAAAGCCTTCGGGCTAAGGCAAGCGTTTCGCATATATCCTACGGGACCAGTTACGCTTACCTGGGGATTTCTGGGATGAGTGATAAACTATGATCAAAATACACAAATCTCTAAGGCAAATGAGTCAATTTACCTTGACGTGTCCACGGTTCCAAATGGTAATGCGTTACAAATGGAATCATTCCGTGTACCTTACAACCTTTAGCTTACCTTTGTCTAAACTAATATCCTTTGTTATCTTCATTCCCGTAACTAACTCACTTTTAGTATGTCCAGCATGTCTCGTCAACTTGCAAGGCGTGGAAGTTCCAGCCGTAAGCTAGCCGCCAGTATTGCTCAAGAAATGGCTGCTGTCATCCCAAATATGGTGGCTGAACTCAGCAGCACCATGATTGCCAACATCGTAAACCACAACAACGGCCAAGGGGAAACTAGTGCAACCCAAGGCCGTAACAACCAAACTTGCACTTTCAAGCACTTTAGCTCTTGCAAGCCCACTAGTTTTAGTGGCAAGGAAGGAGCCACTGGTCTTCTTGAGTGGTTCGAGAGCATGGAGAACACCTTCGCCAACTGTGAGTGTCCCGAAGCACTCAAGGTTCGTTATGCCACTAGTATGCTCCAACAAAGAGCACTTACTTGGTGGAATAGCGAGAAGAGGAATCGAGGAGCCGAGGCTATTCTGGCACTTACTTGGGAAGAGTTCAAAAACATCGCCATCGCAAAATTCTGCCCAAGAAGCGAACTCAAAAGTTGGAGGAAGAGTTCTGGAACTTGAAGCAAGATGGTGGTGACCATTTGGCCTGCTCAACTAGGCATCACGAGTTGAGTTTACTACTACCCCATATGGTCGACACTGTCCCCCGCAACATTGAGAAGTTCATAAAGGGTGTACCACCCCAAATTCAAGATGCTGTAGTGGGCAGCCGACCCAACACCTTGGAGGAAGCCATCACTATCACCGCTCAACTTACCGAGAATCATATAAGAGCGGGCACCATGTCGGTGAAGGGTGCAAAGAAGGTGGAAAAGACGGCTACCGAAGTCGTTAAGGAGACTAAAGCTGAACCGTCTCACAACAACAACAACAATAAGAAGCGCAAGTTCACACCAACACGCAACTACGCTGTGACCACTCCAAATGCTCCTAAAAAACAAATGGTGGTTGCAAATCAAGCTCCCATGGCTAAAGCTTATGCGGGTCCTCTGCCAATGTGTAACACGTGCAAGTACCATCATGCGGGTAACGTTCCATGCCGAATCTGCTCGTTGTGTGGAAAGTATGGCCACTTGGTGACTACTTGTCTTCGTGCACCAAACAACGCCGCAATGCTTACCAATCGAACCTGCTACAACTGTGGCGAGCCTGGTCATTTCCGTCCGCAATGCCCTCGCAATGCGGGCAACGTGCCACCAGCTCGTGGAAGGGCTTTCAATATCAACGCCAACCAAGCACAAGTCAGCAATGACGTTGTGAATGGTACGACGAAGAACCCCGTTTGAATCATTTCTTGTATTATTGATGTTTTCCATCTTTGTAATCATCGTATCAATAATAAAATTTTTTTACCGAACAGGTATGTATCTTGTAAATGATCATTATGCATCTGTATTATTTGATTCGGGTGCGGATAAGAGTTTCGTGTCGTTAGAATTTGAGCCCATACTTTCTAAATCACGTATTAATCTGGAAAGACCCTACACGGTCGAAGTCGCCGATGGAAAACCTATTGTCGTTGACGTCATAATACGTGATTGCATCATAAGCTTTGACGAGCACGGATTCTCTATTGATCTTATTCCTATGAAACTCGGAAGCTTTGACGTCATCATTGGAATGGATTGGCTAGCCAAACATCATGCCGAGATCGTTTGTTTTGAGAAGTGTATTCGAATACCATTACCATCCGGGGATACTTTGAAAGTGTTCGGCGAGAAATCATCACAAGGACTCAAACTCATGTCTTGCACTCAAGCCCGAAAGTGCTTAAACAAGAAGTATATAGCCTTCTTGGCTTACGTGGTCAACACAAAAGCCAAAGGGAAAGAACTTAAGGATGTCCGTATTGTACGAGACTTTCCTGAAGTATTTCCCGATGACCTTAGTGGTTTACCTCCCGTGCGTGAAGTTGAATTTAAAATTGATTTGATACCGGGAGCACAACCCGTGGCTAAGTCACCGTATCGGCTTGCACCATCGGAATTGCAAGAACTCTCTAGCCAACTCCAGGAATTATTCGAAAAAGGGTTTATCCGCCCTAGTTCTTCTCCTTGGGGTGCACCTGTCTTATTTGTGAAGAAGAAAGATGGGTCATTCCGTATGTGTATCGATTACCGAGAGCTCAACAAGTTGACCATCAAAAACCGGTATCCTCTTCCTCGTATCGACGATCTGTTTGATCAACTTCAAGGAGCTACTATATTCTCGAAGATTGATCTACGTTCTGGATATCATCAATTACGTGTCCATGATGATGACATCCCAAAGACCGCGTTTCGTACTCGTTATGGGCACTATGAGTTTACGGTGATGCCTTTTGGCTTGACTAATGCTCCTGCTGTTTTCATGGATCTCATGAATCGAGTATGCAAGCCTTATCTAGATAAGTTTGTGATCGTCTTCATTGATGACATTCTCATCTACTCCAAAACCAACGCCGAGCATGAACTGCATTTGCGACAAGTTCTTGAATTGTTGAAGAAAGAGCAATTGTACGCGAAGTTCTCGAAGTGTGACTTCTGGCTCAAGGAAGTTCAATTTCTAGGACACGTGGTGAATAGCCAAGGAATTCACGTTGACCCTGCAAAGGTGGAAGCTGTGAAGAATTGGTGTGTTCCCACGACACCGACCGAGATTCGTTCTTTCCTTGGTCTTGCTGGTTATTATCGGCGATTTATCGCTAACTTTTCGAGGATAGCGAAGCCACTCACTTCCTTAACACAAAAGAATAAACCATTCGAGTGGGGGCCCGAGCAAGAGGAAGCTTTTGAAACATTAAAACACAAACTAAGCAATGCTCCTATCTTGACCCTACCCGATGGAAACGATGATTTCACCGTATATTGTGATGCTTCAAAACAAGGTCTTGGTTGTGTTTTTATGCAATGAGGAAAGGTGATAGCATATGCATCAAGACAATTGAAGGTTCACGAGGTGAATTACACGACTCATGATCTTGAACTCGGTGCTGTGGTTTTCGCTTTGAAGATCTGGCGACATTATCTTTATGGGACGAAATGCATAGTCTACACCGACCACAAAAGTCTCCAACATGTGTTCAACCAGCGACTACGACTGTGACATTCGCTATCATCCTGGAAAGGCGAATGTTGTAGCCGACGCGCTGAGTCGCAAGGTCCATAACAAAACTGTCTCACTACAAGGAATCCGAGATCGAAGACAATGGTTTCACATGTTAAGAGAATTTGATACCGAGGTTCGTGTGGATATTAACGAGGCTACTATCATGCTCCAAAACATAAGAATTGATAGTGATCTCGAGTTATGCATTCGCAAGGCTCAACAAGCGGCAATAACCGACGAAGGAAGTAATGAGGATTTGGTGTCTAACGTTCGATCACAACTGGAGGAAAAACCAAACGGTCTATGGTACTTTCTCAATCGACTTTGGATCCCAAATCGTGATAACCTTCGACACATCATTTTGAACGAAGCTCATCACACCCGATATTCTATTCATCCTGGCTCCGATAAAATGTACATGGACTTGCGTGGTCAATATTGGTGGCCTGGAATGAAGAAAGATATTGCGGTTTATGTCTCCAAATGTCTCACGTGTGCAAGAGTCAAAGCCGAGCATCAACGACCAAGTGGTTTACTTGAACAACCTGAAATCCCTATGTGGAAATGGGAACATGTATCCATGGATTTCATAACCAAGTTACCACGTACTCCTCGTGGTCATGATAGTATATGGGTGATTGTGGATCGTTTGACCAAGACGGCACATTTCATACCTATACGAGACAGTTACAAGGTTTCAAGACTAGCTCGCATATACATTGATGAAATTGTTAGTCGTCATGGCGTACCGTTGCACATCATTTCTGATCGAGATGCTCGTTTCACTTCACACTTTTGGTCATCTATGCAAGAACTCTTGGGTACTTAATTAGATTTAAGTACGGCTTACCATCCTCAAACTGATGGCCAAACCGAACGAACAATCCAAACCCTCGAGGATTTGCTACGACTATGTGTCCTTGACTTTGGTGGTAATTGGGATACGCATTTACCGCTCGCGGAATTTTCGTATAACAATAGTTATCACTCGAGTATCAAGACGGCACCGTTCGAAGCACTTTATGGTCGTAAATGCCGATCACCGATCTGTTGGACCGACATTGGTGAAAACTTTATCACTGGTCCTGAACTTATACAAGAAACGACCGATAAAGTCGCTACAATCCGCAAGAACCTTGAAGTGGCAAGAAGTCGACAAAAGAGCTATGCCGATAAGCATCGTAAACTGTTGGAGTTTCAAGTTGGTGATATGGTTCTTCTTAAGGTTTCACCATGGAAAGGCGTTATTCGCTTTGGAAAGAAGGGCAAACTAGCTTCACGATTTGTAGGACCATTCAAAATCCTGAAAAGAATCGGAAAGTGGCTTATAAACTGGAACTACCTTCTGACCTTAGTGGAGTTCATCCTGTGTTTCATGTCTCAAATCTGAGAAAGTGTTTGGCCGACGAGAGTCTGCATGTTCCACTGGAAGACATTCAGATCGACGAGTCATTGCATTTCATCGAGAAACCTGTCGAAATTATGGATCGCATCATGAAGAAGACTAGAACCACAACAACTCCAATTGTCAAGGTTCGTTGGGAGAACAAGTGTGGAGCTGAGTTCACGTGGGAGCGGGAGGATCATATGAAGCAGAGATACCCGTATTTGTTTGTTTAGTTCATTTTTAAATTCTGAATGAAATTCTTTAAAGTAGGGGAGACAGTAACACTTTGTATTTATACGATAAGTAACATTCATTCTTAATCAATGTAAAAGCTTATGAGGCTAATTGGAAGACACACACTTTAGACTCTCTTTTTACCTCTAATGGCTCTGCCATTGCACATAAAGTAAACACTAAAGCGGTCAGCTTAATCGATGATGAAATTTTCTTCTTTTGATACTTTATCAAAACCTGAAAATTCTCCAAGTGTCCTTATCTTGTCGTCTCATCCTCCTCGTAAACAAATTTCGGGACGAAGTTTCCTAAAGTAGGGGAGACTGTAACATTTCGTATTTCACAAATAATAATAATAATAATAATAATAATAATAATAATAATAATAAATTAATAATAATAATAATAATAATAATAATAATAATAATGATAATAATAACAATAATAATAATAATAAATAACAATAATAATAATAATAATAATAATAATAATAATAATAATAATAATAATAATAATAATAATAATAATAATAATAATAATAATAATAATAAAAGTCCAGGGTGCAGTCTTGTAATTTATGAAACTTTATAAAGAAGTTTATAACATTTAATGACAAAACTAAAACCGCAGGGACCATTTCTATAAAATTTTAAAACCCATTTCCCCACCCCCGATTCTCCGGCCGGTCACCGGCGCAACTCCGGCGACACTCCGGCGAGGCCAAAACGGCCAAATTATTCGATTTCTAACCTCGAAACCGTTTCCAATGCATTTGTCGGGTAGATTCGAACCCAATGCAACTTTAAACACACGTTTATCATCGATTTAAGCATAACATTGGATCCAACTTTTTTTTCCCGACCGTTCAAAGCTAATCAACCCATTCAAACACCACTTTAGACAAATTGATTCAATCAATTTAAACTTTATCTCCATATAGATTGAATACAACTCACAATTTCAATTGAAAACACATGAACAACTGAATTCGATTATCACTCTCGGTCGAACCTGCAACCTTATCAAACACCATTCTCTGAGCTTTCTACTTCGAAATTTACAGAGGGCATTTGATCATTATCTTCATACAAAGCTATCTGCTCAATTAATTTGAATATAAACACTGATTGCTCATCCCTTGATCATCACATCGACTGCGGCTTGTTCTTCATCTGTCCCCATCGAATTAGGTAACCAATCAAGTAATTAAAACCATCTATATGCTCGATTTCTCATGGGGATCAAAAGCCCCATGATTTAAATCGTTAACAACTCTGAATCGAGCTTCAATTTTGGACTGTTCGATTTAGGGTTCATGGGATTTGGGATAGGGACGCGGGTTGTGTTTAAAATATTAAAAACCCAATCATAACCGCGGCTGAGGCCTTGGTTCACTGGTTTGGTGCATGTGTGTGTAGACAGGAGGTCCCGGGTTTGACCCCGGGCACCCCCATTATTTTTTTTATTGGCTTTTTAAGCCTTTAAAAATCATAAAAAAATTCTGAAAATTCTAAAAATTTATTTTATAAACTCTAATTATTTTAAAAGTTATCCAATAATTTCTGTAAAATTATTTCTTTGAAAACACTTTAAATTTTATATAAAATATCCAATAACAAATAATATAATTGGTTTATTTTTTTTATAAAAACATGACTTTAAATAATAGTTTAAAATATCAAATTATTATTGATCACGATGTTAACGTAATCATGAATTTCTCGTAGAAATTATATGCGTTTCATAATTAATTTCACAATTATTTACAAACGTAATTACAAGTCACTTCGTATAAAATATACTTTAACAATTAATTCGGATTAATAAATTGTTATCGGGTAATACGTTATCATAATGATATTTATTAACAAGAATATATATAAGATATATTTGAACATTATCAGATATTAAACCTAATTTCACTTCTAGGATTTAAAAATACTTAAGATACGTATTTCCTTTGAATAAATCGAAATACAAGTAATATTCATTACCTGTCAAAACCTCAAATTCTATCTAAAACTCTAATTCACATTAAACCGTCAATCTTATTATAAATCTTAATATGTATTTCTAGGTACCTTATAAAGGGATTCGTTGTAACGACGCGCGTTATTATTATTCTTATTATTCATCCAATATATACTTAATCGCCAAGTGAGTATTTCTATACCCATTTTATCATTTTCACACTTTTGGGTGAAACAAGTTTCCTTATAAACGTTGCACTTGTAAACCCGTTTGATTCTTGTAAACATATGGCAATTTGCTTGTGTGTTGTGATTAGTTGAATTTGTAGCTACCATGTAATGTCGAATATATGTACAATCATTAACTATTGCTAGCCTGGCGACGTCATAGATCTATGGGCCTGACAAGCCTGCTTGGTTGATCCAAGTACACTTAGCTAATCGTATATACTTGTAAACGTTTGAGACTTGTAAAACTTTGTCAAGGTTTGATTGTGCATTCTGTCTTACATCCCTAGTTACCTTTTTCTCTAATTTACAACATGAATTGCCATCTTTTATATACATATATTTAAAACTGTAGAATGCTCACCAACAATATGTTGACCCTTATTTTAAACATGTTTCAGGCAATAGCGTTATGTGACTGTGAACAATCTTAACTCTCACGCCTCGACGATTCCGCCGTCAAGGTTGGGGTGTGACAATGATGACAATTGGTGCATTATAGACCGATTGGCTAAAAATTCAATACGACCCATTATCTCACAACGTCGAGAAATTGACCTGTATCTGTTTTAAATATTCGTATATCGTGGTATGACGTTAAAACATCGATCGTTATTTTGAATAATTGATTCATTTTCTGTTTTTAATAATATTCTTAACCATCGTCGTGAACTCGTTCCAAGATCTTCGCATAGCGTATTATTCTTAGACCAATGGTTGGTCAAAGGAGAAATACATATTCATAAGATACGCGTTAAGATCGTTTCATATGGTGACGTTCGGGATTCTTAAATTCCGACGGTTAGCCTTTCTTATCATTGTTGGTCTTTTATTCAAAGGGGAAACATTGGAATAAGTAAATTGCCATAACATCTCTCAAAACGTCTCGTATTTCACTCGAAGAGTTCAAGTTGGTATATATTATGTCAAGAGACTAGAAGGATTCCCTAAAGTGAAACATCTCATCTGTAATCAAACGTCTATCACTGTCCGTTCGTACGCTTATCTTTCATTTAAACCCTCTTGTTCGTTTAAATTTATTCTTAATTTCGGGACGAAATTCTTAAAAGTTGGGGAGACAGTAATCATCCGTATTTTTTTACTTATGTTAATGTTTGGGGATTAAATTATAGAGTTTTTTATAATTAATAATAATAATGATAATACTAATAATAAACAATAATACTATAATAAATAATAACAATAATAATAATAATAATAATAATAATAATAATAATAATAAATAATAACAACATAATAATAATAATATTACCATTAATAATTTATAAGAATTAATAAGAAAGTAAACATATACTAAATTTGAATTAAAAGTCTAGGGGGATGTTTTGTTAACTTTGAAACTTCAAAAATAGAGTTTCTGCATGAAATAACCAAAAGTGAAACCGCAGGGACTGATTGTGTAATTTTCAGAAACATCCCAACCCCACCCCCCTTCTTCCCCGCGGTGCTCCCCACGATCGGCCGAAAAAAATGGAGCAAAATTCGGGCACTACGGACTTTAATATTCAAAGTAATCCCGCAATAACGAACCTTTAATCGTATATAACTTATCAACGAGTTCAATTTCATCAGAAATCATCAAAAACATCACACCCGGTTCCTTCGAGGTCGCGGACCTGCAACTCGATTAAAGTCCCATCTCCGGTTGATATTGACTGAAACTAATAAGGGGCTTTTAATCCCCATTATCATTCGAAGCTTCCCTCAAGTTTAATTCGATTATAATCACTGTTTGAGCATCATTCGATTGGCACCTTTGTCGTGGAACTGTTCATCATCTTGTTCAACTCCAATCCATCATCATTTTGGTAAATACAACATGCGTTGTACTCGGTTTAACATGGGGAACAAAAGCCCCATGGTTAATTCGATTAACAACTACGAAATGGTGATCAATTTGGTTCGATTGGAGTTAGGGTTCTTGCGATTTGGGTTTGTCTTTGGTGTTCGTGTTTAAATAAAATGGAACCTAGTATAAACCGCGGCTGTGGCCTTGGTTCACTGGTTCCATGCTCATTTCCCACTTAGAGGTCACGGGTTCGAACCCGTTGACCTCCAACATTTTTTTAAAACGTTTTTGCAGCTTTTAAAATATATAAAAAAATTCTAAAAATTATAAAATATTATTTTCATAAACTTTGTGTATTTTAAAACCATGGAGATATTTTCTGTAAATCTATTTCTACAAATATCCTTATATTTTATTTAAAAAATTTAAAAGGGAAGGTTATAAATATATATTAATAAATTTAGACTTAAAATACTAATTATTATTTCAACAAGTGTTTATTTAGTTGTCTGTTAAATCGTGTTTATTTTTATTACAAAACCCTAATTAAATTTTATGAATAATAGTATTTTTTTAAAAATGTTATTCTTGTTTCATTTTTATAATATAAACAAATCGTTTCCATGAAAATATAATTAGGTTTCGTTTGATTAATATAATTGATAAAACCCCCAAATCTCAAATAGAATCCTAGCTCATAATAATTCATTGAACTTAATATTAGACTTTAATCTTGTGTTTAAATATATTTAGGTGTCTTGTGACGATACAACTTGGAACGACGTTTATTATTATTTCTCATCAATCAACAATATTGCCCTTTTTACTTTATTTCACACTATTTTGGGGTGAAACATGATACTTATACATCATACACTTATAAACGTTTGAGACTTGTAAAGCACTTGCAATTCATCTTTATATTTTTGTCATAGTTATTTGTGAGATGTAAGTGATTATATGAGATACATAGTTTGTTATAATCATTAACTATTGCTAGCCTGGCGACGTCTTAGATCTTTGGGCCTGACAAGCCTATTTGGTGGTAAAGTCGATGAACTGTCGACTCCTAGAAGCCATATGCTTGTGCACTAGGGAACCAAATACACTTAGCCAATCTTATATACTTGTAATCAAGTCGAGGTTTGATTGTAAAGATATGTGTTCTATAACCTTACTAGCTTATAACATATAACATGAATTGCTACTTATTATCTTTTCATATTATGTATGAAAACTTTGGAAACTCACCAACTGTTTATAGTTGACCTTTTATTTTTATCATGTTATAGGAAAACCCCCAAGTTTGAAGTGAACTTATGTTGCTAGCATAATCTAGGACTTGGACATAGATAAATAAATAAAATTTTATGTCATGTTGGAACTTATTGCATATTTGAGAATTATGTTTGTATTTCCTGTTGAAACTTATAATATTAATATTTACATTTAAACATAGCGTTATGTGGCTGTGAACAATTGTAACTCTCACACCTCGACGATTCCGCCGTCAAGGTTGGGGTGTGACATGCTACATATGAACATTTATCATGGTCGACATGGCTCCGTTACGTATGCTCTAACAACAATATAATAATGATAGTAGTAGTACTATTAGTAATAACAATAATAATTAGAAAAGTTTGGTTTAAGAAGTTTTATATATTTTGGGGGTGTTTGAATAAGTTTTTCAAACAGCTTATTAAATTATTAACTTTTTCAATAAGTTAATAAGTTAGTATGGACTAACTTATGAACTTATTTCCCTCACAACCATTATATTGTCAAACACTATAAAATAACTTTTAACTTTTAAAAAATAATAAGTCAATAAGCTGTTTTGAGAAGCAATCCCAAACACCCTCTTGATTGGTTATGAGATATTGAGATTGAGAGGGTAGATCGAGGAGGTATTTAAAATATCCCTTTCTTGTCATAAAAAATCATACATGCTTTTTGTAGACCCATCAACTGCTTTACAAGTGAATTTGTATTTTAGGAAGATTACAAAACTTTAAGAGACTTAATATTATTGAATATTTAGTTTCTTATAATATAACTGTAATTGTTTTTGTTTTTCCTTAACCTTAAAACTATTTAATATGGTGTTCATGTGTTAGATGTTGAATGAGTTGGTTGCAAAATTATTTTGAACTTGTATTTATAATAACAAGATTTCATTTGTTCTGTAGTGCACTATTTGGTGTATGTATATCATGTCATGTTTTATCCTATATATAAATTTCTAAAAAGAAATATATTATCAAATTTTATAAAAAATGATTGAAGAATGAAAAGAAAAAGCCTTATAAAACATCAAATGCTACCATGATGTTAGGGGTGTTCAAAAATATCCGAATCCGAAACCGAATCCGAAATATCCGAAAATCCGAAATTCGGATATCCGAAATTTCGGATATCCGAAAATTCGGATATCCGAACTTCGGATATCCGAATTTTCGGATTCGGATTCGGATAGTGATTTTCAGAATTTTCGGATATTTCGGATATCCGAAATATCCGAAATATCCAAAATATTTTTATAAAAATTTAAAAATATTAAATATTAATTATATATTTCGGATATTTTTAGATATTTAGGACATTTTAATAAAAAAACTTCGAATATCCGATAAAAACTTTAATAAAAATTATTATATTTTTATAAAATTTATTAAATAATACAAAATTTCTTTGAATTCGGATATCCGAACGGATATCCGAATCCGAATCCGAATTTTCGGATATCCGAAATTCGGATATCCGAAATTTCGGATTCGGATTCGGATAGTGAAATTCACTATCCGAAATTTTCGGATATCCGAAATTCGGATATCCGAATTTCGGATATCCGAAAATGAACACCCCTAATGATGTAAGTCTATATCTACATATCTAGTGACAAGACTTTTGGGATGTTTTCATATGAGAAAGTTATGTAAATATTTATTTCTTAAGGGGGTTTATGTTATATATATACATGCGTTTATATATATATATATACAGAGAGAAAAATTACATCTATAATCATAACACACATGACGGTGCTTATCTGTTATATATGTACTCGCGTATGATCATACTTCAATCCCATTAATGCGTAGTAGATGTATATTCTACGCAACCAGTACATGTGTATCACCCTTGCACTCGCGTAGCTTAGACACACTATCTTTTAACAAGTATTTTATATATCTGCAACCTTTAATAACATATTGTGCAATTTGATCATGTAACTAGTGACAATCTGATGCTTTGAGAAATCAAACCTATTTAAGTGATACAATACACAATATGTGTATCACAAAAACCTTCTTTTATCTTCTATATAAATTATCCATCTAAACCGGTATACAGAAAAACACAAATTTAATGTTAGAGGAAGAGAACGCTATTGTGATAGATCAACCTCAAATCAATATTAAACATTGAAGCAACTAAAGTAAATTCAAAGAGTTTGTGATCACATAGTCAATTTTTATTTTTGACCACAAACATATCATACTCCTAAATTACTCTATATTATACAATTGCATGGGGTTGAACCCAGAACCCCACCCCCCCCCCCCCCCCCCAAGAGATAAAGCCTCTATCAATGGGCTAGCCCCACATCAATTATTGACCGTGGTTAAAGTCTGATTTTGCAAACTATCACCCAATTCAGCTATGGAGTGCACTTCGTTAACGGTTAGTGCATATCGTTTGCTAGTGTGAAGTAAAAATTAGTTGTTCTACATAGCATTAGGTAACACGTATGCACACCCAATCTAACCGACCATCACCATTTCATCCTGTTTAATTTTGTTTCATTCACCTTTTGTCGAAGATTTAATATTTCGCCTTTTTTCAAGTTATCGTAGCCAGTCATGATATCAGGCTATCAGCTAAACTTCCAATTTTGCTAGACGACTCGGCTACTTCTTCACTTTCTATTGAGGCCTTGTTGGTGTTGTATGTTCATTGAAGCCGTATAGGTGTTGCTCTTAAAACGTTCTAGTGAGGAGCCGTCGAGTGTATCAAAGGTGAATTGACCAGATGCATATTGTGTAGGCATGGCTTGCAAGGTTGGATGTTGCGAATATTGATATGGCTGGCTAGAATAAACCTTCAGTTTGGTAGTTATTCGAGTTGATGTTAATTTTTTCATTGTTGGATCCATTTGGTGTAAGAAAGATTAGAAATTTAAATAAAATATAGTAGTGTATGGTCCAAGAAATATAGAAATTTTTTAGTGTAAAAAGGTTATATATTATGTTAATTTATAGTGTTAAATAAATAATTGTTCTTTAAAAGGCAACAACTATATAAACTGCTATATAGTTGTTCAATGCTCAATTCAAACAGATTCGAGAGTTGGTTTATGGACCTTCACCCTCACTCGCAGCCCTTACCCACAACACTTAGGGTGTTATACTCGTAGAATCCACCATACCTGAGCTCATTACCCGGAGGGTGCTCCGAGTGGCCCAAGATTTTGAGTTTTGATATGTAAGAGAACTTTCAACCCATCCTCGATCGGTAACCCCATCTTCATATTCTCACAAAGTAGCATTAATACTTACCTCATCACATCCTCCATCCCCATACTCCATCTTTATATTTTTAAAGAAAAACAAACTCATCTCACATTTAAGGGGGTCAATTTTCAACCATCATATTCATAATTTTATATAATTTATAAGTAGATGTAAGTGAAAAAAATAGACTAAATAGTTTAAGAAACGATAAAAAGTTATTACTAAATCAAATGATATTTCTTTAATAAATTATAGAGATGAAAATAAGGATGAGATATAAACTATGAATACTCTAAACGTCTTAATAATAAGATTGTGTTCGAGTTGGTATCCAATTTAATCAAAGGAGGGACTATGATGCAAAACACCTAGAGTAAAAAAAAAAAAATTGACTAGGCAGTTTAAAAATAAAAAGTTGCGAAACAAGCCTCTAACGATCGTTTAAATAACATTAAACGACCGTTTGGTAACAGTTAAATGACATTGTATAAGAGTATCATATAAATTAAAACTTAGAATAAACATAAACATGTTAAGGTAGCTTTTATCTTTATGTTGTGTTATTCTGCTTTTGTGTTGAGCTTTCTTTCTGCTATTCACTTTCTCAGAAAAATAAGCTTTAAACGGAGCTTCCCTTCTGACATTGTTTCTGCTTCTGCATCATCTGCATCTATACATACACACTCTCCTGTATCTATATATATGTGTGTGTTTGTGTGTGTGTGTCTGTATACTTCACTACAAAAGCCAAATCAGTCATCAATACAAAGGACAACACCCCCTCACCCACATCAATACCCTCACTTTCTCTCTCTAAATATATACCCCACACTTTCTCTCTCTAGATAAGATATTCACACTGTGTGTTTCTCTCTGTGTGTGTGTGTTTGATTTCACCTCATTTGATTTGATTTGATTTCATGTGTGTGTTTATGAAAGCTAGGTATGGAGGTGGATGAGATTCAAAGCTTACAGGTGTCTAAATTCCAGAGGGTTTCTTCTAATGGAAGCACTACAAGCACTGATAATTCCTCAAATCCTCAGAAATTAGCTTCTAATAGAGGCAATTTCGAGCTGCAGAATCACGTTGATGTTGTTGTTGGTGGCGTTGGTGGTGGTGGTGGTGGTGTGAGGCTGTGTGGATGGCCGTCGTCGCGAATCGTTAGGGTTTCTAGGGCGTCGGGGGGAAAGGATCGACACAGTAAGGTGTTGACGTCGAAAGGGCTGAGGGACCGCCGTGTACGGCTGTCGGTCGGAACCGCCATACAGTTCTACGATCTGCAGGATCGGTTAGGGTACGATCAGCCGAGCAAGGCGGTGGAGTGGTTGCTCAAGGCGGCGGCGAGCTCGATAGATGAGCTTCCGTCGCTCGATCCGCCGTTCTCCGGCGGAATCTCCGACCGGAAGGTGACCGGAGACGGTAACGATAATGTTTGTACCCAGGCGAAATCGCCGGCGTGTAGTAGTACGTCGGAGACGAGCAAGGGCTCGGGGCTCTCGTTGTCGCGATCTGAGAATCGGATCAAAGCGAGAGAACGAGCGAGAGAAATGGCTTCGAAGAAGGAGAAGGAGAAGGAGATTGATTCAACTAGGGTTTCGGTTTTGAATCAGGTGAATCATATGCCGGAGAACTCAACGTTCACCGATCTTCTCACCGGCGGAATTAACACCACCACCACCACCACCAACACTAATGACTACCTCTTCACCCGCACTCTACAGCCTTCACCAAACTTAATCCAAATACCACAATTCAACAACCACCACCACCACCAGCAACCACCGCAGCACCACCATTTCTCCTTTCTGCAAGACACCTTTGCTCCGGCAACCGGTGGTGGTGCCGGTGGTGGGGATAGTTACAGCTTAAACTTCGCAATGACTGCATCACCAACAGGTGCCGTTGCTCTAGGTGGTTTCAGTAGGGGGACCCTTCAGTCCAATTTACAGTCGTCTCTTTTGCCTCATCATCACCACCACCACCTTCAGAGGTTCCAATCGTCTTCAATAGACGTACCAACGTCTTCAAATCTTCCGTTTTTCATCGTTCCAAACGCCACCGTGGATCACTACCCTGCAGCAGGTGGTTACCATCTGAGCTACGGCGGAGACGGCGGTGGACGGCGGTCGGATCATCAGAAGGAGAAATCGAAGAACTGAGAGGTGCATCAATGGCGTCTTCCCCATCTCAATCTCTGGTAAATTAATCTCTTGCACTGTATTCCATTTTTTTAGAATATTATTATATTAGTCTGCTGTCTGCATATATATGCTTTGATGATAAAACTTGCATCTTCATAAGGAAATCTTTAGGCCTTCTCTAACCCTAACAAATTACAATCTTGATTACTGATTAGGGTGAATCAAGATGTTGGGATAATAGCAAATAACTTATTTGAACTTTTTTTTTAACAAGAATAATGTTTAGATCTACATAATGTCCCTTAGATTTATCATCTAATGATTCTTATTTGAGAAGTACCTAAATCCTAACTACATGTATTGGTTGTTCACGGTTTGATTGAAAAGGTAACTATTATTTTGAGAACGACAAATCAAATATATATATATATATATATATATATATATATATATATATATATATATATATATATATATATATATATATATATATATATATATATATTGATTGGGTTGGTTGGACCTGCTGGTTTTATACTTTTATTGGATTAACCAAATTATTTATTTAGTTTTGTTAAAATAACTTCTTTGCATTAAATTTTTTAATAATAAGTATGATTTGCGATAATAATACATATACATATAGATAAATATGTATATAAGAAATTAAAGAACCATGTAAATTATATAAGTAAGATTGTCGATTCTAACCTTCAAACCAAACCAAATTGTTAAACTGAAAAGCTGTAAAAATCAAATCTTGATGAGAACTGTTTGAATCACAATTGTTTTGATTTGAACAAGTTAGTCAATTAAAATTAACAGTCTTAATATATAATATATAATAGTATATAATAAGGTACTATTCAGGTGTGGTACAAAATCCAAACGAAAGTTACCTTAGGAAAACAAAGTCTATTGTTGATAAACTCCCTTTTAAAATTAGCTTCTTTCTGAAAAAAGATTTTATCTAAAGAATATTCTCTTAGCACAAACCTTTCAAGCAGATTGTCAAATCATAAGCTTTCAATTTTGACATTTGATAAAATGTTGTCAAATCATAAACATTTCAAGATAAAGATGGGAATTCTAACAGAGATAACTCTACATCCAGTACATTATTCCATATTTAAAATCGAAATAATACAGTTGACACTTTAAAGTCAAACCTGAACTTCCTTTTAAGCCCAGGGCATACATTCCCTAATAAAAGTTTCAGTTTTGGGTAAATCCATAAAATACACTATAATAATAATAATAATAAACTCCTTCCGTTCGTATATTTAATAAATACCACACAAGATCTAGTGTTCTTGAAGATTTAAGTGACAATTTACATCTTTGTTTTGTTAAAAACATGCATGGATTACTGTGATTATTGCTAATTAATTAATAAAAATAAAAAATTATCATGAAAAGATAAGATAGGTGTTTGTTTGTTAGGGTTTATGATTTATAGTTTGGTTTCCTTTGCTTCAAGCATGTCTTCAAGGGAAGACAGGTGTTAACCATCCACTTTGATCTTCATAATCAACCTCAACCCACTTCCATTGAATTTCCGACAGATTCCTTAAATTTAAAGTCCTTTTAGTATTTTATTTTACCTTTTATCATTCTTTAAATTGTTTACTATTATTTTAATTGGCCAATGGCATTATGTTTCACTGAAACCGAAATTTATTTTTGTTGCCGGGCTGGGCCGATTTCGAGCAGTGGGAAGGGCACGCACCTCACCATTTTGCTTTAGGGTTTTGTTTTTTAATACGTGGGACCCATTGGGTTTGGCTTAAGCATAAATCCATGCACGTACGGATGCCTTCTTATTGGTGGAAAATATAGTTTGAGGAATCCTTCCACCCTGCATTATGGTTTTCTTTTTTTCTTCACTTGAAAAAAAATCTTTTTTAATCATGTGTTCTTTCAAAAGTTATGAGCATCAACGGATATCAAGCTATATATGGTTTTTAACATGTTACTATATAAAATTGTGATTTATGTAATTTTTTTAGTTAAAGGATGTGTTATGATACTATCAATCTAGGTTCTTGATTATAGAAATTATAAGAAGACAAACTAGTCTTGACTAAAAAAGGATAAACTAGAAAATGTATTTTTTTGGTTGATTTTGGATGTACTCTCTTTTTTATAATCTTGACCCTACGCATACCTATAGCTAGTAGATAAAGAGAGGAAATCCTGTGAAAAGATGAGTTCTACTAACTTAAGTTCATTATATTTATTATTACTAGAAAATAACATTTAGTAAACTCCAAAATTTTTTACTTTTTCTAGTGAATCTTACCATCATTCCCATGTTGAGAACTCTTATGTAGGTGTTTCATGATTAGATTTTTTTTTTATGTATTTATTTATTTTTGACCGACTAACGAATTTTTACACCAAATTGCACCGTTGCGTGGGATTGAACCCGTGACCTTACCTTTAAGAGGCAATGTTTTTATCATATAGGCTAGCTTCATATTAAGGTTTCATGATTAGATATCTTATTAACACTGGAAATACGAATAGTTAAAGATAACATATGTACCATAATACCATGAGTCATGACTTCGATCTAATTAAGGAAACAAACTTTATTTACTTATAAAAAAGGGTTACACGATTTGTATTCTTTAAGAAAATGTAATCTTTAAAGATGGGATGTAGTTTTTACGAGATAATATGTAATATTTAAGAGTTAATACTTATTAGGCTTGTTGATTATGTGGAATACTTATAATAATCTATGATTAGAAAAAGATGACATGACATTCTATAAAAATAAAATAGAACGTGGTTGTTTTGTAGTTGATATCTTTACTAATTGATTATTCTTGTCACTTTCATAAAGTACAACAAATGTTCAATATTGTTAGAATGCATCTATTATTATCTATAATAAGATAAAGATTTAAGATAACACATTTCAACATATTAGGTTTTTTCGTTTCACGTTTTTCTCTTCTAATGCATGACATTAGTATATATAATAATTATATTATTTTAACATTTCCAAATATAAAATTAGATATAGTAAAAATTTAAAACTATTTATTAGAACACAATTTAAGAAATGTATAAGATACAAAAAGTTTCTTGATTAAAAATTCTTCTTTTTTTTAATACAAACTATTTTAATACCATTTTGTTTTTATAAGGATGATTATTCTGAATGAAATTAAAAAAAAGATCAAAATGTTTTAAAAAACAATTAAAAAACACAATCTTATATAAGAAAAGTTTAAAACGATACTAGTATTATATAAACTATTTTATATTTTATTTATGAACTCATGTAATACATGAGATACTAAACTACCATTATATGCTAAAAACATAATTGTTACAAATGACAATTCTATTCTTGTAATTTCTAATTATCCATGTATTGAATGGTATGTTATAGAATACATAAAATAAAATCAATAATTATTAGAGTTAAGTATAGACTTCAAACATAAGTAAAATCATCCCTCTCCTATCTCTTAGCATTGCTCGTTACTAGTTCACCACCACCCTTATAATTACCCTTCCTCCTCAAGTGGCCACATTCCTCCCTCTCCTCATTTTCCCAAATGAGGGAGTTGGTTAGAGGCTATAACTATTGTACGTAAATATTCAAGGGTCGGTTAGAGGCTTTAATTGTCATTAATATGCATGATGTAACCATGAACGTAGTTTTGTATGTGGAGTGACAAATACCCACTACTTCTTAAATCATCTACTAACTTGGAATAACGTATCATATAGGATAACGGGAGATCGAGGTGGAAAATGGGAGTTATAGAAAATGGGGAATCCACTTAATTAGAGGCATAAATAAACACCAGGTAATAGTTTTGGAGTAATTCGAGTGGTCCAGATTAAAAGTTGAGACGATCTGAAGGTCATGATTACATGAAAACGTTTGAGATTTATTACACGTACTCAATAGAATATATAATAAGTTAGCAACCACCTTGTCCCGCCTCTAGCTTGTTTAATCTTCTCATGTTGCATAGGAATGTTCATAAGTTAATTTTTTTTTTCTATTCAAAAACCTAATCTAATCGAATTTAACCGATTATACTTGATTTATTAGGTTTGGTTATCCTATAAGCCAGTTATTATTCGGCTTATTCAATTGAATTCGGTATGGCAATCTGAATAAGCAAAAATTTTTGGAACCGTTAATCCAATCAAAAACCAAATTTACAATTTAGATACGGTATTGACTTGGGGTTAGTAATGTGAATAAGCCAAAAAAAATTGAACAGATAACTCAATCAAAAACCGAATTTACAATTTAGATACGGTTAGGAGTTGAACCAAAAACTGAATTTGTAATTCAATTTGATTTTTCTAGTTATGATATGATTTAGTTTTGGTTTTTTGCACACCCTACCTGTAATACTATATGACTTAATGCGAAAATAAAGTTGTGAATTAATGCGAAGATAAACAAATCAGTGTTTAGGACTTTAGGGTAACTTGTTCATATCAAAAACGGGTCGGCACAGTTAAAAATGGAGTGTGTATGGGTTCAACGCTTAATTTAGGTTGTAATTTTTGATAATATATATTTTATCATATTAATTGTGTCCTTTTACTTCTTAGTCGTGTTTAATATATTGGGTTAAACATTTTATGCCATTCGTGCTACCGAACTACTTAAATTTAATCGTGTTAAATATATTGTTTTCGGTCACCTGTGTGACGGTACTTGTTATATTTATTCCTGTTAACATGTGTTTGTGTTAGTGTTTAAGAAAATAATTTGTTTAGTTAATTATGTCATGTTTAGATTCACTAGTATTGTTCTAACATATTGATTCAGCTCGTCTAACAAAACATAAAAAGTTTATCCTGACCTAATGTTGCAAGTAATTGCACCACGTCCATCCCCAATGCCAACTCTGCTCTCGTCCTTTTTTTATTCATTTTACTTTTATCTTGTTTTTATCATCTGTTCATTTTAGTATTTTACTTTTATCTTGTTTTTATCATCTTTTTTAGCGTGCTTTGGTGTGTGTTTGTTGTGCTATTTATTTAGATCCAGGTTTTGTGTGTGTTTATTATCCAATTCTGGATTTTTGTTGTTTCTTTATCTTTGGGGCTTGTTAGATTGATTTAAGGCCTGCAGTGGTTGGGCGTTAAGCCGCGCACCTCACGCCACATCACGCCGTCGCTATCGTCCCCTTCGGTGTTAAGCTGGCGTTAAAATAAAAACGCCACTCAATTTCGGCATTAACTTTAGTTGCATTAAAAAAAATTTTGTTTTTCTCCTATAAAAATAAACTTAAACCCAAATGAATAATAGTTGTATAATAATTGAAAGGGGCATTAACCATTACACCTCTTTCGTTAGTAATGTTAATTTTCGGTTCAGTGGTGATAATTTTTTGTTTGTGTTAATTTTCGGTCCGGTAGTGTAATTTTTTTTTTACATATCGAGTTCGTCCTATATAAAAAAATTTAATTCCGCCCTGACCCTTTTATGAGAGTGCTCAAACTCCGCAACTGAATATACATATTGTAAAGTATACAGGGATATCGATATAGAACAAATTATCTGATAATCTTATTATGCATACTGATCTGCTATATATATAGCATTACAGACTCATCATCGACTCATAACAGAAACCGGGAAATCAGGTAACAAACTACATGGACTAACAGCCCATGACCCATTCTACTCAACCCTACGACTCATTCAAAGTAAAAACAAACACGTGCATGAGTCCGACTCGACTGCATGCATATCACGTGGGTTGTGACCCATTATTGACACAAAAACATAACAAAACCTTCCCTTAAACTGAAACTGGATTCATCCTTCAGTTTAATCTTATGAGTCTTGAACTCCCATCATGCTTCTCATCTTCTTGAACACTTCCAATTTCACAGGTTTGGTCATAACATCAGCAATTTGACTTTCAGAGGAGCAGAACACTAATCTCACTACATCCTTATTCACCAAGTCTCTCAAATAATGATAGCGCACATCGATGTGCTTGGTTCTTCTGTGCATAACCGGGTTCTTGGCCAAGTTGATGGTTGAACTATTGTCACACTTTATCTCCACAGTCCCGAGCTCTTTCCCTGTAACTTCACTTAGTAAACCCTTTAGCCAAACACAATGACATGCACAGTTGGTAGCCGCCACATACTCTGCCTCAATAGAAGACAAAGTAACTATTTCCTGCTTACAAGAACTCCAACATACAGCTGCATTACTTAGTAAAAACACATAACCTGAAGTGCACCTTCGATCCTCCACGTCTCTTGCATAGTCACTGTCTGTATATACTTCTAGCTTTCCTGCAGCTGCTTTACTGTACTTCAACCCATAACTATAAGTGCCTTTCACATACCTTAGTATCCGTTTGGCTAGTTGCATGTGTTCTTCCTTTGGCCTAGACATAAACCGAGCTATTAAGCATACCACATACATCAAGTCTGGTCGAGTAACAGTGAGATACATAAGACTTCCAACTAGACATTTGTATTCGGTGTCATCTACTTCTTCTCCTTCACTATCCTTAAACAACATAGTTCCCGGCACAATTGGATTCTTTACTGCGTTTCCTTCCCACATCCCAAACCTTTCAAGCACTTCTTTGGCATACTTCTTCTGATTCATGATAATACATTGGTCATCTTGCTGCACCTCAACTCCCAAAAAATACTTCATCTGACCCAGATCTGTCATTGCGAATTCCTTCTTCATAGAGGCTTTAAATTCATTACATAACTTTCTATCATTTCCGGTATATATCAGATCATCAACGTAGAGACTTACAATAATCACTTTGTTCCACACCTTCTTAATGAATAAAGTATGATCATGGCTGCTTTTCTTGAAACCTTCCCTATTGAAGTAGCTTTCAATTCGATGAAACCATGCTCTAGGCGCCTGTTTCAGACCATATAGAGCGCGTTTCAATCTGTAGACCTTGTGCTCTTCTCCGGTTTTAACGAACCCCTTAGGTTGTTCTACATATATTGTTTCTTTTAGCTCCCCATGTAGAAATGCGCTTTTAACATCCAGTTGTAAGACTTCCCACTTGTTGTGTGCAGCTACTGCCAATACAGTTCTTATAGTATCCCATCTGGTAACCGGAGCAAATACTTCGTTGTAGTCTATCCCCCTTTGTTGTGCATAGCCTTTCACCACCAGTCTTGCTTTGTACTTATCTACTTCTCCCCTTTCATTTAATTTGGTTTTGTAAAGCCACTTCACACCTATTGGCTTTACGTTTTCAGGGACCTCAATCAGTTCCCATGTACCATTCTGTTCAATGGCATTGATCTCACTTACCATTGCTTGCTGCCATTTACTCACCTTTGCAGCTTCTTCATAAGTTGTTGGATCACCAAATGCACTGAACATTGCTAAGTAATTCTCTTCGTCTGACAAACCTTCCCCACTTTGATAATCTTCCAGCCATGCTGGTTGCCTTTTATTTCTTCTTGTTGAGCTTGTAGTAGCATCTTCATGTGTTTGATTTATAGTATCACTTTTATTACGTGTGTCAGGTTGATTACTTATGGGAGGCATATGCATGCTTGATGTACTTGCTTCTGCACATTGGTTAGGTAACATTTCTCTTTCATCACTTGGGACTTGCATATTGTGAGGTGGTGCATTTGTAACCACAAGTTCTTCTTCCTCAATATTGACATAATCTTCTGGTATAGTCAATTCAGATGGTCCCATGTCTTCATCTTTCCACCTCCATTTTTCCTCCTCATCAAATGTCACATCTTTGCTTATAACAATCTTTTGTTGTATAGGATCGTACAACCTATAAGCTTTTGACTCGTTGCTTATTCCCAACATCACACATTTAGTACTTCTATCATCTAGTTTTCCCCTCAGTTGAGAAGGAATGTGAGCGTAGGCAATACTACCGAACACTTTAAAATACCCAACACTTGGCTTGTTCCCAGACCATGCTTCTTCTGGCACTTTGTCTACCAGCACAGTGGTGAGACATCGATTCAAGATATGCCCCGCCCAATTGGCTGCTTCAGTCCAAAACCATTTGGGCATGTTCTTGTCATTCAAGAGGCATCTGACCATGTTTAAAATAGTCTTATTACGACGCTCAGCCACTCCATTTTGTTGCGGAGTGAAGGCTGTAGTGAGCTGCCTCTTAATGCCATGAGCATCACAAAAATTATTAAACATAGTGAAAGTGAACTCGCCGCCCCGGTCACTTCGCAGTCCCTTTATAGTAAGCCCAGTTTCATTTTCAACCATTGCTTTAAACCTTTTAAAGTTCTCAAAGCTATCTGATTTGTTTGACAGCAAGTACAACCACCCCTTTCTAGAGAAATCATCAATGAATGTTAAAATGTACCTTTTTCCACTTGGTGATGATGGAGATATGGGTCCACATAAGTCAGTGTGGACTAGCTGTAGTCTTTCTGTTGCTCTCCATGTGCTCTTCTTGGGTACGGGTTCACGTTGTTGTTTTCCTAATTGACACACTTCGCATAGTCTGGTGTGTTCAACAACTTTAGGAAGACCGGTCACCAACTGTTGGTTATGCATTGCTCGCATATACTTGTGACTTATATGACCGAGCCGTTTGTGCCAACTCTGAGTATCGTCGTCTTCTCGTACTGCCATGCATTGTTCTGGAAGTGGTTTCTTCGTGGCTTGAATTAGAAACATACGGTTTTTAGTCATGTGAGATGTAACTATGAGCCCCCTTTTTGGATGGTAGATCTTGCATGCCCCTTGCTTAATGATGATAGTGAGATCCTTTTCTTGCAACTGGCCCACACTTAATAAGTTGGATGTTAGTGCGGGTACGTAATATACCCGAGTAACAACTTGTATGATTCCTTCTACCTCCAATCGCACATCACCTATTCCACGTACTTCCAATCGAAGGTCATTGCCCAGCTTCACCGTATGTGAATAGGATTCATCTAAAGAGACAAACCAGTCACGTGACCCAGTCATGTGATTAGAACATGCTGAGTCCACAAACCATATTCCATACTCACTTTCTCTTTTGAGTTCAACCTGTGCCATTAATAGGAGATCCTCACTTTCATCAAACTCTGCATAGTTGACTGTCTTTGCTGCTTTCAGGCACTAGTAAGCTAGGTGACCCAGTTGATGGCATCGGTAGCATTCCATTATGCTTTTATCGAACTCAGGTCGGGTCCTTCCCCGACCTCTACCACGGCCTCTGGAGTACTGAGAGCGTCCCCGACCTCTGCTCCGACTATTTCCACCATCATTCTCAACTTTCATTACTTGCTCATCAGTTGATCTTCGCCGGAGCTTTTGTTCATGAACAAGAAGGGAGCTTTGCAGTTCATCCAGGGACATTTTGTCCACATCTTTGGATTCTTCAATTGTGCAGACGACGAAGTTGAACGCATCCGTCAGTGAACGTAGGATTTTCTCAACCACCAGTACATCGGGCATCTTCTCTCCACAGTTACGCATGTCGTTTGCAACTATCATAATTCGATTGAAATAATCGGTTATAGATTCACCATCCTTCATTTCAAGTGTCTCAAAATCCTTTCTCAACCTCTGTAACTGAGCCCGCTTGACTCGCGTATTACCTTGATACTTTGTCTTCATAGCATCCCAGATCTGTTTCGCACTCTCTTTCTGGGTTATCGTACGGATAATCTGTCGATCAATGGACTGAAAAAGGTAATTGCGGGCCTTCAAATCTTTCAGTTTTTGTGCCTCTATCTGTGTCTTCTCTGCAGCCGAGAGCGTTTCCCCTTCCTTGGGTTGTCGAACACCGGTTTCTACCACGGACCAGAACTCCTTGGAACGCGGTAGGTTCTCCATGACTAGGCTCCAATGGTCATAATCCCCATCAAATCGTGGAACGCTTTGATACGACACAGTCTCTTCTGCCATTGCACTCTCACTCAATACTCTCACCAGGAAATCGCTCTGATACCACTTGTAAAGTATACAAGGATATCGATATAGAACAAATTATCTGATAATCTTATTATGCATACTGATCTGCTATATATATAGCATTACAGACTCATCATCGACTCATAACAGAAACCGGGAAATCAGGTAACAAACTACATGGACTAACAGCCCATGACCCATTCTACTCAACCCTACGACTCATTCAAAGTAAAAACAGACACGTGCATGAGTCCAACTCGACTGCATGCATATCACGTGGGTTGTGAGAAAATACTCATTAAAGGCTTGAACTATTACGTATGATATAAAGATTTATTTGTTGTTTAGATCCATATTTGGTGTTTATGGTTTGACATGACACTCTTTGAACTTTTGTTCATAGTCTGGATTGTTAGCGGATAAAGTTGGTGGTGATGGTGATTGGTGGTAGGGTTGGAGAACATATAAACATCAACAATACAACAAAAAGAATTAAAAATACAAAACTCATGAACATTAAAAATTTCTTGATTAAAAGTTTTAATAAAATACGTTATCGAATTAATCATAAAAGCAACTTAAACAAATTTCAATAATACTCTTTCTAAAGAATAATAAAAAAACTAATATTAAAAGGGGAAAATATTTACTTCCAGAAGTTTAAGTAATTAGAGACATAAGCTTTAAAATAGAGAACAAGTATGAAAAAAAAAGATTTTAAAAGACCTGAATTAACAATTTACTCCTGACCAATAAGACTATTTTTATCTATTAATTTAGAACATATATCTAATTTATTACAATGTTATATACAAATTATTATTACTTGGTTTTTCATCATCCTATATAATTATTTATATAGTTCAGTTACTTTTTAATCAAATTACGGTCACTTATATATGTTTTTAAAATGTACATGTGAAGATCATTTAAATTTTGTGGTTTTAGAAAATACTATCTTGTTAAAAAAAATAGTAGGCTAAAGGTGGCTAGGGTTTTGCAAATGGTGGGTGACAACAGCCAATAGTTAGCTTCCAGCTAGTTTAAAGGGTCTATCAAATGTCAACTAGCTCTAACACTATGATAAATAAGGGTTTTTTTATTATTATTTTTTTTTTTGAACTCATTACCGTAAGCATCTGAAAAAAGGCTACATAAACATAAGAGGATGAACAGGAACATGGAAAGAAAGGATGAATCATATCCAACACTCTAAACAGTCAAAAGTCTCCTCATATGCTTTCATGTCAATTATGTTATTGTCATGCATTGGTATAATACATTTCAATACATTATTCTAGTTAACCTTTCACATTACTCTCTATATTTTTAGACATGCAATTCCTGTTTGGGTGCTGCTATAGTTATAGACTTGAGCAATGGCCTTGATCATGATGATGATATAACATCCCCTACATATTAATAACACTTCTGATAGTAAAAACACACACTAAATGAAGTTGCAGCCTTGCAGCATAATTAAATCATAGTATGCAGTCATTCAGAAATTAAAGGAGGTTATTTATACACCACCAACTTTGCAATGCAATGTTGTACTACATGCTTATGATATTGTACACTATACTTAATTGCTTATACTTAATTGCTTATAAGAGGGCGGGCCTTGTCGCAGCGGTAAAAGCTGTTCCTAAGGGACCGAAGGTCTCAGGTTCGATCCGTGGAAACGGCCTCCCCACAAAATGTGGGGGAAAGACCGCGTACATCTTCCCTTAAATGGGACGGACCCTCCCTGGACCCTGCGAAAACGCGGGAGCTCTTTGCAGCACCAGGTACGCCCTTTACTTAATTGCTTATAATATTGTATTTTAAGGTGTGCATGTCAAAAGATAGTAGATTTGTGGACAGCAAATGTCCTTACACATTGCCACACATAAAACTGAAAAGTTTTGTAACAGGGTATCTATTTTTGTTTCTAATTACTAAATTTTTGGTGTTACTTTACAGGTAATGAAGATGGAGAAATGAGATTTCAAGATTTGAAAATGTGATGAAACCTTTTATCATAGACAAGTTGTAATTGTGTAGGTGATGATAAGTTATTTGTAGTAGCATTGGCAATCATTTTGAGGAAGCCAAACATTTTGCTTCCTTTACTTTGTATTTTGAAACTTTTAATTGCTTCAATGCAATGCTTTGTTTGTGTGTTCTGAGATTCTTTTTTTTTAGTTTTTGCTTTTCACATATTTCTTCATACTCTTTTTGTTTATATGGTTTGGTCCTTTTATCATGGCAGGACAATTTTTCTTGAGAAATTATACTCTATTAAAATTGCAAGTGAATGAATAGTAAACGGTGACATCAAGGCCGTTCATTTTGTGATCTAAGGTGGAAAAAGTTTCTTAAAGCTTTTGTTGCTTTCTTTACAAGGTGAGAAATGGGTGTTGGGGAAAGGGATACGCTGAGATAGCGGAGTCACTTGGGTGCTCACGGTGGACGGTGGCGTTGTTGCGTCGAACTGTAGATTGCTCCCTTCTCCAGCCTGACTCCGAGGTTTTGAGGTGGGGGCATTCACGTGGTGGTTGCCGGTCCGCTGGGTTTCGACTGGGAGATGGGTTTCAAAAAAGGTGCCAGTCGGAGATTTGTTCTCTTGTAGGTGGTGTCGTCGCCGCCGGGCGAAGGCAGATTGCCTCGACCTCCCCATCGCTATTCATTGTACCACTGGTGGTTGTGTAGATGCCTGTGTCGCCATCGATTGCATGCTCTATTAAGAGTGCGATGGTGGTAGTGAGGGGTTTCTTTCTCGCCGGCATCGTTTAGGGTTTTCTGCTTTAGGTCTTTTAGATCTTGCGGTTGTTTACGACGGTGACAACTGTTGACATAATTTCTGCTCTTACCCGTTTATGGTTGACGTGTAGCCAACCGGCGGCCGGGGTCTGGCCGTTCAAGGTGGCTATGGTGGTGGTGCGGCCACATTTGTGGTTGTATGAACCTTTTTTTGTGTCGGCAGCATTTGGGGTTTTCTTTTATTTAGTGATTTGGGTTGCTAAACCTGAAATATGTTCATTTTTGTTTTGTGTTTCACTTCGGGTTTATCCTTCAGTTAATGACGATGAGTGTTTGCTTATCTGAGACTTTGTTATCTAATTTTTTTTTGCATATGTCTCATTATATGAGTTGGTGATGATGAACCAAATGAAGTGTTCATCTGAGACTTTGGAGTGTTTGGTGATTCAAGGGCTATGTTGTAGGAAGAAATGGTGTCGGTTGTCGTGGCTTGGCAACCCTTTTGGGTATGAGCCGCAACCGAACATTTGTTCTGAGCTCTAATATAGTTACTTGAGTTCTAATCCATTTTGCATGCTCTTTGATGTGTTGATCAATGATTGAATCAATTCTTGGTATTGGTATCTTGCATGTGGAAGGATGGTAAGGCTGCAGCGGCACACTGCCGTAGGTGCCAGCCGCTTACTTCGGCCATGCCGTTTTTAATTGTTGTGGTTGTTGTTAATGATTTTGTACTTAATCGATCGATAATGATGAGGATGGCTTTGTTGCCATGTGAACATCAATTTCACTGACAAATAGGCAATGATGATGAAAAAACGCGTTTGATGTTTGTTGTTTTGGTGTGGTAAACGACCGTTTGCAGCCATAATGAGTCATGCGCTTGTCTGAGCCTCGGTGTTAAGACGTGCAAAGCGTGTCACCGGTCGCTGCCCATCGCCACTCGCCGCCGCCATAGCCATATCCCAAAGCCTATGGTCTGCCGTCATTGCTGATTTACAACTCCAGGTGATTTACAACTCGGTTTCATACCGCAAACACAAAGACTAAATGTTTTTTTGTTTAAGGTTGATGTTCCAATTGATTGTCTTATTTGATGATGAGATTAGAAGTCATGAGTATTATGCCGAAGAGAATGTTAATGGGTAACTAATAATTCTTTTGTTTATATTTATTTAGTTGATTTACAGAGTTAGGTTATTTTAGCATTCTACGAGTTTGTTACTATGATTAATTATTTCTAATGAACTAATGAATTTAGTTCCTATCACACTTGAATAATGTTAGATTCTTCACTGTCACATATGTGTATTGATGGTTATTTTTGGGTAGTGGTTTCAAAATTTAATATGTTATTTCTATATTGAGTTCTTTACTATTATTTTTTAGTATTAGATTTGTGTAGATATGGTTATATGTTCTTTGATTACACAGCAGTAAAATAGTTTAGAAGATATAACTTTCAATTTACCTCTCCTTTTCATGCAATGACACTTTTATTATCACACTCGGATGATGTTGGGTTTTAGGAATGAGTTTTATTTTTAGTGTTTTACTCAGTTGTTTAATTAACATAACAATTTGATTTTACTCTAATTACATTTTGGATTCGAGACTCGAGACGTGATGTAATGTTGTTTGGTAAAACTATTATGTTATGAATGTGATGAGGGACATATTATATTCGAAATATACGCGTTTGTCCGAGTCTCGGTTTACCTCGTCCTATGACACGCAACGCGCGTCGAGGTGCAAACTCTAGTAATATTTAAAAAGTAATTGGAATGAATAGTGAGAATAGTGATTTTGAAAATCTAGACCATTGATTACTAAATCTACGGTGAAGAATGTTGTATCTGTTTGCGGTGGTGATGGGGGAGATCCAACCCCCAATTGAATGAATAGTGGGAATAGTGATTTTGAAAATCTAGACCATTGATTACTAAATCCACGGTGAAGAATGTTGTATCTGTTTGTGGTGGTGATGGGGGAGATCCAACCCCAATTGGACGCGAGATTCCGAACCTGCGACTGAGACCAAGAAGCGAGCTCCTAGAGGCTTCTCCAAGCCCCGACCAGTTTCGCCGGAGATGAAGGACTTCCTCGGCGGTAGAACGGAGATCCCACGCACCCAAGTCCTCAAGGTTATTTGGGCTCACATCAAAGAAAATGGCCTGCAGGTAACGCCGCCTCTTCACTCTCACACTTTGTATTCTTATCTCATACTTGAAAACTTTATCTTCTGTTTCAGTAATAATTATTCATGTATGTTGTAGTTTACAATTGAATTTCATACTCTTTTCAACTGCTCATATCAAACCCTAGCTTCTCTATTATACAGTGTACTCATGAACTATGGTTAGATATATTTTCATGAAAATCCACAATATTAACTTCTAATTACAGTAGGAAAAATTGCTGTATTTTGAAGTTTTGTATTGTATTACATACAGTTTTCAATTGTGCTTATGAAACCCTAGCAGTATGCTCTTCAAGTATGGTTAGATTTTTGTAAAAATACTCAATAATATTAAGTTGGAATTTTAGTAATGATTTGATGTATTTCCAAGTTTTCTTCTGTTATAAGTTAAGATGTTGATTTTATGTGTTCAGGATCCAACAAACAAGAGGGTTATTGTCTGTGATGAGAAGCTAAAGAAGATATTTGGAGGCAAGGATCAAGTTGGGTTTCTTGAGATTGCAGGGCTAATCAGTCCCCACTTCAAGAAAGTGGAAAACTAGGTTTAATGTTGCTATGTTGAGCAGGAGATTCGCCGGAGAGGATGACGGTTCTCCGGTGACGGCGAGGAATTTGCCGCCGTGGCCGCGGAATTCGGGCTGAAGCAGCAGCATAGTGTCGAGTATTGGTTGATGGCTTCGTTGTTGTGTGAGAATTGTACTGATGGTAGTGAGGCGGTTAGGGTTTTGGATCCGGAGGCAGCGGATGTGTTCTTCGTGCCGTTTTTTTCTTCGTTGAGTTTTAATACGCATGGGAGGAATATGACGGACCCGGATACTGCGATCGATAGACAATTGCAGGTAAAAATCAGTCGAGAACTTTAATTGTATCAGATGTAGCTATGTATCATGCTATTATTTGATCGTATAGGGTGAATCATTGACTAGATTTCGTGCGCGTTATGGCTATCATAAGCAATATAGTCGAACTTCATTTAGTAGAACAATGTTAGTGGTTCACTTTTGATTTACATCTCCTTTGCATTTGAAAAGTAGTTCATTTGACCTGTTCATGTGATATCAGAAACTACAGCCATTCTTGAGGGAATATCAGCTAAAGAACCCTTTAATGTCCTATCTGATTGTCTAATTCGCTTAATTTCAGGGTTCTGTCTTCACACGATGGAGAGGGAATGGCGTGGATGCTTATGGTTGTTGGTTGCGATGGCACTGTGTTTGTTTCCCCTCTTCTCCGACTTGATTTCAGGGTGTTAGCAGCCGCTTTTTGATCACCTAACCGTCATGTTCGAACTCCGCCGCGAGATGCGGGCCGAAAAACAACCTAACGTGGATCTACGAAAAAGGAGAAAACTAAATTCACGTAACGCGTGAAATGGTCAAACAAGGTTTATCACACGCGCAACGCGCGTGTTGGATTTTAACTAGTTTACATAAATAGTCCATGTGGTTGTATCAAATTGCATATTTGGTTCCAGACTTAGAAAATTATAAAGTTTGTTCAAAATTTTGTGTATGCATTGCACATTTGGTCCTTGACATCAAATTCATTTAGTTTTTATATATTTTTTAAAGTTTGGACTAACTTTAAATTTAACTTTAGGGACCAAAAGTGAAATGCTCACATAAAAGTTTAGACTAACTTTGCAATTTTTATAAAAAATTATGGATCAAACTTGCAATGACTATACAAAAATTTGGACTAAATTTGCAATTTTCAAAGAGTGGGGACAACATGCGTAATCTGGTTAAACCACGGGGACCATTTACGTAATTTTCTTTTTTTTTAAATAAATTTGATCATGTGAGGAGATTTAACAGAAAATCCAGACAACATTTGAGATAGGACTGGAAGAGTTGCAAAATATAACGTTAGACGTTTATGTCTCAAGAGATTTCTGTTTATCTTCAATGACTCTTTAGGGAGGAAAAGAGTAATTAACTCTTTATTACTTGATTCACAACCCTTTTTTATTTTAATTCAAATATTATAAAAAACCAACACACTTTTAGTTTTCTCTTATAAAAGTTCCTGGACAATTTTTTACACGTAAAAAACTAACATATTTTATGTTTTGTCTCATAAAAGTCACACAACAATTTTTGCACATAAAAAACCAACATAGTTTCATATTTTTCAAAAAAAACCCATAAAAGTCCCTAAATAAGTTTTTACACGTAAAAAACAACATATTTTCTATTGAGGGGTTTTCTTGTAAAAAAATAAAAAATATATTGGAAATTTATATACAAAAATTGTTGAGTGACTTTTATGAGACAAAATAAAGTGTGAGAAAATTTTACGTGGAAAAAATTATACGACTTTTGTGAGAAAAACAAAAAGTATGTTGGCTTTTTTTGGTATTTATCCTTTATTTTGATCGTAATTATTTCTTTAATAAATAAGATACAAAGAATAACTTGAATTACAAAGTAATTTCAATTCACTATTTTTGGGCGCAAGTTTCTTGGACCATGCCTGGAAACAAATAACTTAAACAAATAATTTATCGGTATGTAACAAAAACACACACACCAGATGCATAGAGGTTGCGAATCGGTTTGGGCCCAAAAACCAGGTTGGGTACTTAACAGTAGAGGTGCACAAACCGGTTTTTTTTTTGAACCCGGGTCGGGTTGGACCCGGTTCGGGTTCGGTCAACGATTTGGAGCCCGGTTTTTGACCAAGAACCGGTTCGGGTCGGAACCGGTTTTCAACCCCATCAAATCCAACCCGGTTGGAACCGGTTCGGGTTGGAACCGAACCGGGTCGGGTCTAAGACCCGGTTTGGAAAACCCGGTTTTTTTTTTTTTTTTTTTTACCTTCTAATTAAATTATATATAAATTAATTACAAATTTTGATTAATTAAAAATTATTAGAGTAGATTAATTATATACGATTGGACGCGTTTTTATTTTCATTTTAATAAGTAAACAATTAATACGAGTTTTATACAAACAATTATATACGATTGTACGCGTTTTATTTTCGTTTTTATTTTATTAGAGTAGATTAATTATATACGATTGTCTCAACGTTTTTATTTTCATTTTAATAAGTAAACAATTAAAAATCATACTCGAGTTTTTCTAAAGAAAACAATAAAAATTACATTAATTTATAAAAGTAAATAATTAATTCATTACGAAAAATAAATAATAAAAATTACATTAAAATTAAACCAAAGAAAACAAAATATACATGTTACGAATACAAGTTTGTCTAATCTAATCGTCTTCGTCGGTTTGTGTGCCAATACGTTGAGACAAATCATAAGCGAGTTCTTCGTCGGATAGCGGTGAGGATCGTCCGGTTTGTACCTCGTGCTCGTGTATTTCTTCTTCAATCGGTGTTTCTTCTTCAAGGTTTGATATGTGTTGTCTTCGTTCGGCCGCATCTAAGTGGTCCTTTAAACAAATACACATCTCTAGCGATGTTGGAGTTAACCTTGTTCTTCTAATCGATAAAACCCTGCCACTAACAGAAAATGCAGACTCCGAAGCTACCGTGGAAGCTTGGACGGTTAGTAAATCACGTGCCATGGCGGATAGGACCGGAAATTGTGATTCCTTTCCTTTCCACCATATCAGAATATCAAATTTCAAAAATTCATCGGGAGACATAGTGGCTAAAAAATCGGTTCCCATATATCTCCCGAGTTCGCTACTTGGGGTGTTACCCCTTTGACGTTTACTGTTTTCATTTCTCAAAGTGTTGTATAAACTAATCATCGGGTCTCTACTTGAGCTCGACGAACTCGATTCCACGTTCGATTGTCGGTGGATGTTTGATGTTGCACCATATTTTTCAACATAAACATTAAACAATTTTTTAAAAGTTTCATTAAATATTTGTTTTGTATTAACATTAAAAAATGGATCATAATCATGTAAATCTAAATCATAAGTTATCTCATCTATTAAAGTTTCTACCCCCGAAACATTTAAACACGGGTCGAGTGCGGCGGAACACGTAAAAACCGGGGGTAGTTCAATGAAATATTTTTTAAATTTTTCTTTCATCGGCGCTACCATTGCCGAAAACATTTCGTTTCTTTCTTCATATTCACTTAATTTATGGGTCATTAAATAAATTTGATGAAGCGTTAGACAACTTGTCGGATAATAAACCCCCGACAATTTTGTAGTTGCGTTTTTAAAAAGCTTTAAAAATTGAGTTATTTCTTGAATATATTCCCAACCCTCTAACGGAAACGGAACAACCCGACCCCGCATCGCAAGACCATCGTGGAAAACATGAAGCGTTTCTTTTGACGTAAAGCACTATTAAACATTTTCCAAGTCGAATTCCATCTAGTCGGGACATCCCAATTTGGTCCTAAACAAATGGAATTCGTATCGTGACACATTTTTCTATAATTAACATACTTTTTTCTACTAGTTTTAAAAACGTCACGTAACATGTGTTTGAAAGACGTTTTAAAATCTTCCACTTCAGGAACGCCAAGACCATCTTGCACAACTAAATTAATAATATGTGCAACACATCGTGAATGAAAAAATACGCCGTCACAAACCGGTTTATATTTTATTTTCAATTTTTCAACGGCGGATGTGTTGTTCGAGGCGTTATCAAATGACATTGAAAAAATTTTGTTTTCTAATTTATACGTTTTGATTACATAGTCTAAAATTTGAAAAAGATTTTCACCGGTATGCGGTTATCCAAATAATTCAAACGCAATCGTACGTTTCATCATTTGCCACGAACTTGGATCTATCCAATGGGCCGTGACGCAAAGGTACGATTCCGGTAAACCGTGTGGGGCGGACCAAACGTCGGTAGTTAAGTTCACACCGGTTTGTAAATTTTCAAATAAAACCTTTAAATCATTTTTTGCTTGTTTCAAAAGTTTTAAACAATCACGTCTAAGAGTGGTGAGACTTACGTGAGTGTAGCGTGGTTGAAGAGTTTCTTGAATCAATTTTGTTAACCGAGGGTTGTCAAAGTGATCGAACGGTAATCCTTCTTGAATTACAAACTTTGTCATTCTATCTCGAACCATATCGACGTTGAAGTTCCATAAACCACCATCGTTTCCGATTGATGTTTGCCCTTGACTCGGTGTACTTTTCAAAGACTTGCACCATTTGGTCATATGATTTCTCAAAGTCGAGTTTGAATCCGACTTGAAAAACGAACCACAAGCCTTGCATCGAGCTTTATGTTGACCATTCGACATTTCGCATAAGTCGAAATTACACCAAATCTCTTGGTTTCTCGTTGTTGAAAGAATTCTAACAACGGTAGTGGCACTTGAGGATCCACCGGTTGGAACCGAAGATTCAGAAGCCATAATTCAAGATATTGAGAGAGTAGAAAGTTGAGAGTGAGGAGCGTTTTTGCGTTTTTAAGCACGTTTTCGAGCGTTTTTGAAGTTTTGAGTGTTGTGACTAAACCATTACACCCACTACCTATTTATACTATCATATAAGGGCAAAATGGTCCAAAATATGTTGAAAAAAGGGTCAAAAACGAGGTTATAACGGCTATATAGCCGTTTTAAAACGTTCAAAAAAAAAAAAAACGGTCGGAACCGGGTTGGAACCGGGTTTTTTGAACCGGTTTCCAAACCGGGTTGGATCAAAACCGGTTCCAAACCGGTTTGGGGTAAAAATTTCAGAACCGGTCCCGAACCGGTGGTTTTTTCCGGGTTGGAACCGGTTTGGGGGATTTCCGGGTTCAAACCGGGTCGGTTCCGGTTCGGGTCTTCGGGTCGGGTCTTCAAACCGGTTTCGATGTGCACCTCTACTTAACAGAGTCAAGACAAGTTCTTCTTGATGGAATCGGTTTCTAGAGAATGAAGCGATTGATTCGGTTCGTTTTTGGTTTTTAAACTTGCTCGGTTAACATGGTTTCACACCGGTTTGAACAAGCAAGGTTACAAGCTACCGGTTCGGGTTCAGCGTGTTCCAATTTAGGAACATGCTATTTACCTCTACACACATAGACACGCGTATTAATTAGTAGAGGTGTATATATGTATTAATTGATAGATCAAAGAAAATCGAAGGCTTCATTAGGTAGTTTAGATATGTTTAAAAAGAAAATAATAAACCATGACACAGATAAATGTTAAGTTTACACTTTTTATCAAAAAATCTTGGCCGAATTGGACTAAACCGGTAACTATGGTTTTAAGGGATTTCAAACACAACCGATTCGGAAGCTAAGTCATTTGAATAAGCAAAACAGTCACGAACTTTCGGTTCAACAAATTGACGAGTAAATCACATCCTTGTTTGAGATCTTTTTAAAGGTTAAAATTCTTAACTTCATATATTAATATTGAAAAGTTACTTTTAAAAAGATATTACTTTTACTATCAAATGTTAGGATAAACATTTTGAATTTATTTATTTTTTTTAATTTTATAGAGATCATGTATTTACATAGTAAAAGCAAAATATTGTCAGTCAGTCATCAGTCAGAAATATAAATATAATCTTGAAAATTTTATTATATATAAAAGTTTATCACTTGCTGCTAAAAATATATAAAAAGACCATTTCAATAATGATATTTTTTAAACACTTTAGTAATTTATATACATATGGTTAGACCAATTTTCATGATTAAGCATTAAAATAAACAATATGTTAAAGTTGTGATGCATATAGTTATATCCTCAACAAAATATGTGTGATCAACAAGCTGGGTTAATTAGGGCTCTAAGAATGAGTGAATTTGTGCTACATAGATAGAAGGTCCGATGTCTTGTAGTTTTTGGAATCGGTTCTAGTTTGAGTCAACAAAAGTCAAAACTAATTTTGTTGGAACCAGTACTAAGCCTTGTAAAAGAACCACATTTCAACTTTTTATCATTTATTTGCAGTTTAAATTGTTGTTTATTCTAAACTACAATTTTTTGAAAAGCACAAGTCATGTGGCATAACTAAAATATTCACAGATTGACTTATATATATATGGCTAGATACAAAGAAACAACATAATAAGCTCTTACAACAACATTCACTACCAACTTTTTACACCATACATAAAGTGAAACATACCAGAAACCAAACATCAGTTGAAGCACCAACTCTGCAAGTCTTCTTCTCTCACTTCACCAAAGTATGCAAGTACCATCAAAGCTCATACAGGACAAAATTGTGTGCTCTCATTGCCTGAAAGAAAGAAAGATTAAATAAGTTGGCAGAACTTAGAAGAGCCATTTAAAGCCATTGCAAGTTAGAAATTATATTATCCGATAAGTCAAGAAAATAAATAAACCACCCATAATCACTGCAGCATTACATATGATGCTCCCTGTTAAGCTAAGCGTAGTGGAACCACTTGACTGATATTGAATTAGATTAAACAAGTCCTCATCAAATCAAATCAAACAAACTTAGCATATGATAACTAAAAATGCAACTAAAAAAATCTCAAAGTTGAGCGATTTCCTATGGTCATGGTTGATGTAACTGCCTGTATGGTCATGGTTGATGTAACTGCCTGAAGGACAATATTGTAGAAACATGATATAACACATTTGCACATTTTTATATCAATTTGTAAGGTTACCATCTCAAAGTAAGAAGTGAATATGAATATCAACCATGGAGTTTATTATTTATAGAAGAACTACAAACATAATAACACACACAGTTAGCAACTACCAACTGCGCAGGTGTTTGATACTGGTTTTTAAAAGTGATTGTTTATGAATTATGTGATCCCTATATATCCAAATGATCAGCATCAGTTTCACTATGCATAAACACTGCAGATTGATCATCATCAGCTTGAAAACACAATAATCAGATGATAACCTCCAAACTACAATACGAAACACCACTTAGAAAAATATATATATCAGATTCAGTATACACAAACACTACAAAATATTATCATCAACAGCTTGGAGCCACATTAAGCAGATGATAACTTCCAAACTACAATACCAAACACCCCCCATAAGTTCACTTTTTTCTTTAGAACCCATTGATACTATTGCCCAGCATGAAACATAGACACGCAAATAAAGCATCAGTTTCACTATACAAAAAAATTACAAATTGATCATCATCAGCATGAAAACACGATAATCAGATGATAACTAACAAACTGCAATACCAAACACCCCCAAAGTTCACTTTTTCTTCAAATCTCATTGATACTAAAGACAAACATATATAACAGGATCACAAGTTTCAACAGAGAGTGAGTGAATACCTCAAAAGGAATTCATCTCAAGGCAATAAGTCCTCCTTTTGACCAACATCCTAGCAGCAGTTCCATAAGGCTCCTCAAACGCAGATGAAACCCAAGACCCATCACAAACATCCTTCCGACTCGACTGCTCACTAGGCCTAATCGCCACCAATGTAGCCCCTTTAAGCACACTTCCATTAGGTAGTTCCAACTGTGGCGCATACCAAAGCTTCATATTCAAAGCAGGAACCACAGTTCTCTTCGAACCAGAAGAAGCCAATAACGGCTTCACCCTCAACTCCTCCAATTGTTCCCTGTTCATACACAATACCCCTTGTCCATCTGCATCTGTCAAAACCAAAGAATCCAAGGTTTTATGCTCCGAAATGATCGGTTGAAGCAAGTAGTGTCTCGCTGATGCCGCAATCAGCGAGCTTATCGTCCACACCACCCGTAACTTCAACCCACCATTCGTGTAAAACGATTCCGGTATACTCCCATTATCATCACTCCCAATCGCATCATGACTATTCTCACAAGCTTCAAACTTTTTAGGATGAACCACAGAAGATGCCCCAATCATCACGCAATTATCAAGCGTAGATCCAAAATCCGCCCTCCATTTCAACAACACATCATCTTCCACACCTAACTCACCGCTCGGAAGCTCAATTTTAAGAAACCTAATATCGTTAAAGTTTTTAAGAACTTGTGAGGGAGAATGATGCGTAACTCCACCTGATTGTTCACCATCATCATCACCAACAAATAACGCCGACGATGAAGATGACGCTCTCTTCTGACCAAAAAGCTGTCCAATTGCTTGAATCGGCTTAACGATTCCCCCAAACACGAGCCTCACGAAACTCGCAAACGGTGAACGGGACTTATCGGAGTTACCACCGGCGGCGGTGGCGTCGTCGTCGGAGATGACGCAATCGACGCGAACGACGACGTTTTCGACCTGAGGAATGAGGTTATGAAAGCGCTTGTTGACGACGGAGCAACGGCCTAGGCTTTTGACGTCTCCGATGGAGTTGAAGATGAAGAGGAGGAGGGAGTCCGGCAGAAGGTCCAAGTGATCGACGGCGTACGGTGGTTCAGGATGGATTCTGGTGGTGAGATCTGATCGGAGAGAAGACATTGTAGCTTATGGTGATTGAGAATTTGTGATCTAGGGTTTGAAGATTCTAGAGATAGAGTATGTGTGTGTGTGTAAAAGGGGGATAAAGATGAAGATGGAGTAGAATATCTATCAATGAATATAGCAATAATAAGAGACCTATGACTAGGGCCTTCGTTTTATGACGCGGTCGGAAACTCATGCAACGGACGTTGATAACATACGTAACTATATAAATAAAACATGGACGTTAAAATGGGCGCGAACCTATAAGTTATGTCGAGTTTGTCTATAAAAATTGAAACTTTATATCGAGAAATGGAACACTTGGAAAGGTTATAGACATGTCGTGATGGCAAAAATGGAAAAAAGAATTATCTGTTAAATATATTAGATATTTACTAGTAGGAAGAAAAGAGAAGGAAACTATAAAAACCAACTCTTGATTTAAGTACGGGGGCTTATACATAATGACGCGTAGATTTGTTTTTAATAAAATTAAATCGAAATGTAGATGAAAATAATGACATGACAATAGTCAAATTTGAGTTGAATTTTATTAAACATTAGATTTTAACATTACACGAGAAAGATTTAGAAAACAAAGAAACAAAGATTAAGAGGAAGAAAGAAAAACAAATAATTAAATATAAGGTATGAAATATAGAATTGGCTAAACTTGGGGAGGCTAAAAATAAATTTTAAGGGTTTAAAATAAAACTTCACACATAAGACTTGTATATATGCTTTCAAAATTGTGACTTGTGAGCATGGCACCGACTTTTGTAATAAAGATGTGTACAATAAAACCACATGTTGTATAGTTGTTGTTCTTGATTAGGTTGTATGTTTCTTGCACCTTTTTAGATTTGTTCATTATTTATAAAATCATATATAGAATATATCATGATAATAAGGTGTCTTTCGTTTATATAAATAGTTGATATTTCAAGTGCTAATATATCTATAATATATAAAGCAGTAACTCTTGCATCATGTGTCCTATTACTATACTTGTTTTGACTCATTTTCTCGTCCAATTCAAGATTAGTGTATGCCCTAGCAATACGATTACCATTCTTTCTATTCCAGTCAGTATTTCGCAAATTATCCCTCAAATCTTTCAATTTTCATCAAATCATGGTAAGCCGTTATGAGAATGATTTATGGTTCTTTTTATAGATTGTTTGTTTTGAAAATTATTTATTGTTCAAAGAATCTGTCGATCCAGTGAGTTGCAAAAGGGAGGGAGTCGATTTGTTGTACTTTGGAAATGAAATCATCGCAACGAATTTACATTGATTTCGCATATGCATCAAAGTTACTAAAAACGAATAACACATTTATAAGGGTAGCCATCTGATTCCATTTACATCACTATTTTCTTCGAATTTTCTTGACATCCAGGTTTGTTTGTATTTTTCCAATTTCATCTTCGATAATATACATCATCTAATTCTATGTTTCTGACGATTTTGAATAGTTTTCTTTGTTTGATTTCTACTAGGGCTCCAATTCAATAACTCTGCAGTAATAAGGTATTTCATAACATTTGATTTTTAATCATTCAACTGATTTGGTAACCTAGTATTCAATCTCTCAATTATTTTGTTATACCTAGATAGTGTATACATTTTGCATTCTGTTGATCTCTATTTTAATACTAGTTCAATTATGCTATATATTCAATAGCACAACTGGTTTAATGTTGAAATGTTGATCAAGCTTATGTTATTGAGATAAATATGTTAAGAAATGGTCAAGATTCATTTAGTAAAATATCGTAGAATCCTACTACTTTAATAAAAGGTTAATTATGGTTGTCACATGTTACTTTTTATACTCAACTAATTTCACATGACATCTTAACATTTAACAATAAATATTTTTCCCGCCCAAAAGAATTCAATCTATCAAATTTGTTTTAATTTTTTAAATACACATTTTGTTTCCAAATATAATTCCATCCAAAATTAACCAGATATAAATTAAAACCCTTACATTTTAAACTTAAAAACATATATCTCTTACTTTTACTCTTAGCAAACTCTATTGGTTAATTTTTAAAATTATCTTCTTATCAAATTTTTATTTTTTAAAAGAAAAAATAAATCATAATTCTAAGATAATGTTTACTTTAAGATTGTATAGTACCACTCACAGACACACCAATTATAATGTTTTATACGTTTTTTTTCTATAAAAACTACTATTAGTAAAAATAAAGAATTGCTTTTAGAAATTAAAATAAAATACTATTAGAAAAGATAATTAAATTAGACATCACTATTTTCAGTTGTCTTTTATTTCATTGCCGTCTCTTTTTCTTTTTTTTTTATTTGTTACCATCAACAAAATCATTATTTTCCCAACTTAAGTTGTTTTTAACTAATTTTTGAAACGTGTTCTTATTTCGTTAGCAATATTTTATATTTTTTTTATTTTATAAGTGATTTCTTTAATTTATTAGATAACGTTTTTTTTATGTTTTCTTTTTATCCAGTTTTATTATATTATTTTTTATTTTGATGTCTTTAATCAAGTCTATTAAGATATAGAGTAGCCATTTTTATTGTGGAATTTAGAAGGTTCTTTTAATTGATTTTTGCATCGTCCATGCTTAGTTGTATTATCATGTGAGCGTAAGTTTAATAGTAAATTCAATTAAATATGTGCATGATTATGGGTTATAATTTGTATCAAAAGGCGCCACGGATACTTCTTTCTATGAGTCTTTTTTTTAGTAAATTTTCATACAATTTTACTTACACTATCATATTTTACGTTTTTTGTCATTTACAATTACTTGAGACGAGATTAGACAATATTTTCCTTTTGTCGGTTTCAACATGTGCATACACACCTTTTGTCTTCTATATGCAGTTTGAAGTTTTTTCAAAAAACACTAGTCATGTTATACAACTACAAATATTCACACATATGTAGATTATGTTTATATATGGCTAGAAACAAAAACACAACATAAACAGCTCTTACAATACCATCCACCACCTACTTTTTACACCATACATAAAGCGAACATACCAGAAACCAAACATCAGTTAAAGCACCAACTGTAAGTCTCCTTCTCTCATTTCACCAAAGTATGCAACTAGCATTTACACCATCAAACCTTATATAGTACAAAACTGTGTGCTTTCATTGCCTGAAATACAATAAAGAACATAAAAATCAGAACTAACCACCAAAAAAGAAAGAAGCGAGGACTTGGAAGACGAGCGATTTTAAAAGCATTAACTTTTTAAAACAAACATACACCAGATTATTTTTAGATTGCAAGGTGGCTTTTAAACTACCCAATAGAGGGAACTACTAGCAAATAAGTCAAGAAAATATAATAAGCTACCGACAATCAATGCAGCATATAATGCTTCCTGTTAAGCCAAGTATAGGGGAACCAGTTAAGTGATACTGAAATAGATACAACACCAAACTTAGCGTATAACAACTAAAAAGGCAACTACGTTAAATTAGAATTTAATGAAAATCTAAAAGTTGAGCAACTTCCTGTTGTCAAGGTTAATCTAAATTGTTAAGCGTAACATATCTCAAAGCAAGAGGCGAATATAAATATCAATCATGAAGTTTATTATCTATAAAAGAGCTATAAACATAATAACACAGAGTTAGCAACTACTAACTACATAGGTGTTTGACACCGGTTATTAAAAGCGACTGTGTGATAACAAATAATCAAGATTCAGCTAATCAACTATAAGTCTATAACAAATCAGGCTGTAGAAGATAGCGTTTGATGTGTCTCTACTGTTTGAGGATACGATTGATTCTGAAATTTAAGGATCATTTGACCCCTAAACAACCAAATAATCAGCTCAATTTCACTATAAACTGATCATCATCAGCTTGAAAACATAGTAATCAGATGATAACATCCAAAGTTCCAAACTACAACACCAAAGTTCATCAATTTATTCTTTAATTCTCAATGATACTAGTGACATATATAGAACAGGTTACAAATTACAAGTTTCAATCGAGAGTGAGTGAATTCGATACCTTAAAAGGAATTCATCTCAAGGCAATAAGTCCTCCTTTTGACCAACATCCTAGCAGCTGTCCCATAAGGCTCCTCAAATGCAGATGAAACCCAAGACCCATCAGAAACATCCTTCTGCTCACTAGGCCTAATCGCCACCAACGTAGCCCCTTTGAGCACTATTCCATTAGGTAATTCCAACTGTGGAGCATACCAAAGCTTCATATTCAAAGCAGGAACCAACGTTCTCTTCGAAGCTGAACTAGCCGACAGCGGCTTCACCCTCAACTCCTCCAATTGCTCCCTGTTCATACACAACACCCCTTGTCTATCCGCATCTGTCAAAACCAAAGAATCTAAAGTCTTGTGCTCCAAAACAATCGGCTGAAGCAAGTAGTGCCTCGCTGCAGCCGCAATCAGCGAGCTAATAGTCCACACCACACGCAACTTCAACCCACCATTCGTGTAAAACGATTCCGGTATACTCCCATTATCATCACTCCCAATCCCATCATGATTATTCTCACAAGCTTCAAACTTTTTAGGATGAACCACAGAAGATGCTCCAATCATCACGCAATTATCAAGCGTAGATCCAAAATCCGCCCTCCATTTCAACAACACATCATCTTCCACACCTAACTCACCGCTAGGAAGCTCAATTTTCAGAAACCTAATATCGTTAAAGCTTTTAAGAACTTGTGAGGGAGAATGATGCGTAACTCCTCCTGATTGTTCACCGTCATCATCCCCAACAAATAACGCCGACGACAACGGTGACGGTCTCTTATGAGCCAAAAACTGTCCAATAGCTTGAATCGGCTTAACGAATCCACCAAACAGGAGCCTCACGAGGCTTGAAAACGTTGAACGATACTTATCGGAAACACCATCTGCGGCGGCGGTGGGGTCGTCGTCGGAGATGACGCAATCGACGCGAACGACGACGTTTTGGACCTGAGGGATGAGGTAATGAAAGCGCTTGTTGACGAGGGAGCAACGGCCTAGGGTTTTGACGTCTCCGACGGAGTTGAAGATGAAGAGGAGGAGGGGGTCCGGCAGGAGGTCGAAGTGGTCGACGGCGTACGGTGGCGCAGGGTGGATTCCCGTGGTGAGATCTGATCGGAGAGAAGACATTGTAGCTTATGGTGATTGAGGATTTGGGATCTAGGGTTTGGTGGAGAGATTGAAGAAGATACAGAGGTTATGGTTATGGTTATTGATCTGCTGTTTGTTGAGTTTTTTACAGTTTTTTTTTTCATGTGTTCTATGTTGTTAAAAGTTTCTTGAACGGGGTAAATTTACGAAGGGTATGTACTATTTTTATCGGGTTTGTTTGTTCGTTTATTAGCTGAGGTAACACTTTCAATCATCTTATAAGAAAAACGACAGATTGAGAAAACCATCGGCTCAATATCCAGCATTTTTTTTCTTCAAACTAGACTTGAAACCATAACTTTTTTAATTTTAATAGTCTTGTCGTTTAATTGTCACACTATCTCACAAGATAGAGGAAAGACTAGCCGCCCCCTACCCCTCCCAGACACTACTCTTAAGTGGGACTTACTGGGTATGTTTTTTTGTTTGTTTAGTCTTGTCGTTTAATACTAACTAAATTTTATCTTGGTTTGTGGTGTGCTATGAACTCGTCACGATCCTAAATATCAAAATGTGATTGTAAAAAACTCTAACCTGAAATACCCCTCAAGTTTTGTTTTCACTCATTTCTTTAACGCAACAATATAATTTTTTTCTATTTATCATAAAAAACGTCGCCGCGGACTTGACATCAACATTAAAACAAATAGTAACGGTTATCACTTTAATGTAGAATTTCAAGGAATCAAACAAAAGGAAAGATATAATATAAGCAAAATAAAATAGAAGAACGCCAAGGAAAACGTAAACTCAACAAACACGTTGAACTAACTTAAATAGGGAACCCAAAATTAAAGTAGTCAAAAACTTTAAAAAAATAAAATAAAGAAAAAAACCATTTTGTTTAATAAAAGGAAGAATAATCACCAGTGTTTTCACGACCGGATGGTCCGACCGGTTCAACCGGGGATCGGTCCGATGGCCGATCCGGTCAGGTATGATTCGCTTTTGAGTAGTCACCGGCCGGTTCTTCCCGAACCAGTGGTCAGATCGGGAAACCGGACCGGTTCGGACTGGTTTTCTGTATTTTTTTGTTTTTGATTTTATTGAGTAAAAACTGGGTGTTAAACTATAAATTAGTGTGTTAGATATACAAATATACTTAAGTTTTATATATAACTATAAAATATATATATAAATTACTTATATTTGATTATATATATAACTATATGTATATAATATACTATATATATAATTATGATGTCATCCGGTTCTTAAATCTGATCCGACCGGTCCTACCGCCAAACCAGTAATACGTCCGGTTCAACGTCCGGTTCAACTTTCGATCCGATTCTGAAAACATTAATAGTCAGACATAAGAAGTCAAAACACTAACCACACCTCCACTACACCTCTTTGTTAAAACTTAAAAAGAAAGGCTACGAAAAAATCATTTGCTATTTGTCACCCATGAGACAACCTAAGCCACACAAAAAATAATCGTACCATGTTGCATTAAAGAATTGTACATTACTATTCAATCTTGTGGTTTTAAATTTACTTGTAGTTATAGAAAAAGTACAACTTATAAAATTAAATTTAAAAATTTTATTTTATAATAACCAGAAACTTTATGCGTGATGTTCGTGACCGAGTGATGGATGGTGAACATTTTTTTTTTGACGTTGATATGTGTCTGGCTTTAAAATTGTTACAGTTGAGTAAACATTAAGAAAACATATATTTAAATTTTAAAATGTGAGATTAAATGTACAATATAACATTACCATATCACAAACCATAGGTAATTGTAAAATAATGTATGATTTTTGTTAAGAGAAACCAACCACCTCTTCGAAATAATAATAGCGTATTATTGTCTTTTTTCACGCTAATGTAGTTTTAAAAAAAGTTGTAAAAAAGTCTAACTTAAAATATTTCACGTGAACACCGCCATTTAAAAAACAAAATCCTCACTAAATGTTCAAAAGAGAAGAAATAATAAGACTTTAACCTGTGGTGTTGGTTTTCTTTTGTTGTCATCCGATTGAAAATTATATAATCATTATTACACGTTATAACTTTTAATTGGTAAAGTTACTATTCATGTCGTTCTAAAATGTTAGTAAAGTAACACCAAGCCAACTTAGCCAAGCTAACCAAAAAGAAACACTAATATTTTTAAAAATTGAGCTCATATAAAATTCAAATTTAACTTAAATCACCTGATAATACTACGTTATTTGAACCACAGCAAGATTGACATTTATAAAACCAATACATAAATTTACCCATGTTATCACACAAAAAACCATGTGTTTCATATGTGATCCAAGAAGATCTGATTCACACCATCAAATGCTATGGTAAAATACACCAAACATTCAAGACCAAAGTTTTTTTCACCCTGAGCTATACATATCAATAACTAACAAAGGAAAGAGTACTATGACCTCTGAGAAGATTGATGAGTAGAAAAGGAAGAGGAAGAGCAAGGTAAGGGAAGAGAGAACAAGTAAGACCCCAAGCTTCATGAAAGTTACAATCAGGGTTGCCCACAGATCAAACACTCAGAAGGATGAGTTAAGGGCAGTCAGATTGAACCACTTGAGGTCTAGAAACTACAACATAGATGAAATCATCTATCTTTTCTTTGAAGAATTTAATGAGCTGGCTGGTATTAAAGTGTCTAAAGTATAGAAAGAGAAAGAGAATGACCATCAGAATGAACAAGAAGAATAAAAACAAATCCAAGGCATCCACCTCTACATCTCAGGATGAGTTAGAACATCCTGAGGATGATCAAGAAGAGACTGCTCAACCAACTTCACTTAATGTAAAGCCTCTTGCTGCTGAGAGACTGCGCATTTACTACTAACTCAGACAGATGGTATGTCACTTGAGATCAAGGGGGTCAGGATGTGTACTTCTGGCAAAACATACTTGACCTTGCTCTGCATGATCTCTATGACATGAGATGATACTTTGAAAGTCTGAGGAATCTTGACCGACTGATAATGAAGGGAATGGTCTTGATTCTTATTAATACTGTCAACATGAATATCAAGACTCAAATTCATTCTTTAGTTTGGGTAGCATCAGCCTAGGGGGAGTTTGTAATAGTTACACTTAAAGGTTGATGCAACCAAAGAGCTCTCAGCATGCACATGTAAAGTACAAGAAAAGTTAGTTTGGAAGATTTGATACAACTCAATGAAATTCACTAAGTATCAAATCTTTCGAAGCCAAAAGACCAATTCTTTCGAAGTCAAAGATGAAGTATTTCGAAGCTTCAATACAAAGTCTTCCGAAACCAAGAGACAGTTTTTTTCCGAAAACAGAGAAGACAAGCTTTCTCTGAACCACTTTTCGCTATCATATCTGAAGACTCACCAACTTATACAAGTTGGTGAAAATTCCATACTTTTGTTAACCGTAGATTAAGGTTTTAGAGTCTATAGTTTTATATCTTTATACTTTTTTTTTGTAATAGATAAGGATATGAGCTATGGCATGTAGGGGTGTTCAAATTTGTATATCCAAAAAATTTCGGATAGTGGATTTCACTACCCGAATCCGAATCTGAAATTTTGGATATCCGAAATTTCGAATTCGGATCCGGATTCGGATATTCGTTTTGATATCCGATTAAAAAAAGTTTGTATTATTTAATAAATTTAATAAAAATATAATAATTTTTATTGAATTTTTTTGGATATCCAAAGTTTTTATTAAAATATCCGAATATCTAAAAATATCCGAAATATTTAATTTATATATATATATATAAATATTTATAAAAATATTTGGATATTTCGGATATCCGAAATATTCGAAAATTCTCAAAATCACTATCCGAATCCGAAAATTTCAGATATCCGAATTTCGGATTTTCGGATATTTCGGATTCGGTTTTGGGTTTGAATATTTTTGAACACCCCTAATGGCATGTTATAGTCACTAGTTAAAAGACAGTCTGCCTTTTAACTTACATTGATTTTATTGTCTATATTAGTGTTTCAGCTGGCTTTCAAAGTATGACTGGCTGTAGTATGTAGTATAAAGTATAAGTACTAGTCACTAGAACCAAGCTTTGTAACACTTGATAAAAGAACTTGAGAGCAATATACATTATACTTGAAAACCAAATATTTTATGTTCTTGTTGTGTTCTTGCTGTGTTCTTTACTTGTGTTTATTGTTTCACCTTAAGCCGGTTTCCTATTTGATCAGATAAGTGTTCTAAGTCCCTCAACCTTGTGAAACTGTTACATTGACCTCCTTCATCGGTTCCGCACTTTGACATAAAAAATAAATAGTCCATGTATTAATCAAAGCTTAATTATACGCATAGCCTAACTTAGAATAATTATAACCAAGTCAAATATAAAAAGTCACATATCAAAATTACGGTCTTTAATAGATTTTTAATATAAACCTTAAATCAAACTATTTAACACAACTGAAGATTCTTATACCAAAAGGGTAGTAACAAATGACGATGAAACAAAATCGATTAAAAGTTTAAATCTTATAACATAGAAAATATATTTTGAACTCTCTAATTTGTTCTCGTACGATTCGAAAGATAGATAACTAAATTTTAAAAACAAAAAATATCATAAATTAAAAACCTATAAATAAAAGTATACATTACAAAAAAATATTGATATAATTAATTAATAATATTTCAAATAAGTTTATAAAATAAAAAGTGATTAGAAAAGATAAAGTAAATAAAATAAAAACAAAATGAAAAAATAAAAGATTAGTGAAAATTACAGATTTCGTCATTTAAGTGGTAAGGGCAAAATGGTTCATTCACACAAACCTAATAGAAAACGTTAACTTTTGTTAGTAGAAAAGACATAAATGTGATATGTTTTAAATAAATAACACTCAATGTGTATTTATCAAAGTTTAATCACAAGATCCATAATTCTAAACATACTTAAAGGACAAAATCTATAATTTACTCAAGAAAGAAAGAATATATAAGAATTGTATAAGTTATATATTTGGTCCTTTAAATAGCAAGGGCAAAAATATCATTTTATATAAACTTAACAAATAAAGTTAACTTAAGTTAGTTGAAAGGACCAAAAACATAATAAATTTTTAAATAAAGGACTCTCAATATACTTATCAAAGTTTAAGGACATGATCTGTAATTTTGGTAATACTTAAAGAACAATATTTATAATTTACTCTATGTTTTATGTTTTATATCATTTTATGCATGTTTAAATTAAATTATTGTTAATTTATCATTATTTTTACATACTAAAATTACACAACAATGTTATTCCACAATTATGTTTTTATAATTTATCATTTTAAAAAAACATAACTAAAAATGTAACGAGCTACACTAAATATATAATGATAAAGCAGATTTTATATGAGCTGAAACTTTTATTAAATTTTTAAATAACATTATATATATGTTAATAATCGAGTGGAATGAATAGTATGAATAGTGTTTTTAGGGCAATTTTGGTATTTCCACCACAATCCCTCTGTAACATTTCGTATTTTCGTTAAATATAAGTTAACTTCGTTAAATTCTTGTAAGGACCATTCATGCCATTTATGAAACGTTGTGGGCTATTCTTGTTTCATTCCTTGTTTACCTAAAGTTCTAATCAATTAAATAGTAATATTAATTATAATAATAATAATAACATTAATAATAACAATAATAATAATAATAATAATATTAATAATAATAATGAAAATAATAATAATAATAATAATAATAAAACTTGAATAATTAAATAAGTTAGATTAAAGTTTAAAAAGATGAGGGGGTCTTAATGTAGTTTTACAAACTTCAAATTGAAGTTTTAGCATAAAATAATGGAAAATCAAAGTTGAGGGGCCATTTGTGTAAAATTCCAAAATTCAACCCAAACCCCCCGCCCACCCCGTTTTTCCGGCGAAGCCTCCGGCCACCTCCGGCCGCGGCTCCGGCCACCCCAATGCCCAATCTCTAAGGCGATTTTTCATCCAAAACCGTTTCCAATCGATTCCTCAACACTATTCGAACCCATTTATGAACTTTAATTGAGTTTAACAGCGGTTATGGATCCAATCAATCGAGTAACCGAGCGGCCTTAAACTCCATAGCCGTTCGAGCATTAAACCTCAATAATAATCCAATTAAATGAACGTAAACAATCATATAACTACATCTAATCGTTCACAACTCTCAATTGCACCTGAGAAACACAAAAAATACACACTCGATTCCTCTCTGAAATCGCGACCTGTACCCAAGTGTTCACCACCTTCTACCCGATTAAACTCGAAATTTACATAGGGCTTTTGATCACCCAGACCATTAGAAGCTACCTGTGCAACGAATTTTATTATCATCTTCATTTGAACATCAATCAAGCTCTACGAGGCCGCGGCTTGTTCATCACCTGTTCTTGTGCTTTACACTTCAATACCGGGTAATTGGAATCACCTACCTACTCGAATTTACATGGGGAACAAAAGCCCCATGATATTTAGCAACAACAACCACGAATTGACCTTCAATTTGGGTGAAAGCAAATCTAGGGTTCATGGGTTTTGGGGGAAATCTTAAGGTTGGGTTTTTATGATTTAAAAACGGGAAGCTATTGCGGCTGTGGCCTTGGTTCAATGGTTATGTCGGTGTGTGTGTGAGCATGAGGTCCCGGGTTCGAACCCGGGGACCTTCATGCAATTTTTTTAAGGGGCTTTTAGCCCAAAATAAAGTTCTAAAATATTTTAACAAATATAAATATGGATTTTATAAAATCTAAATATTTGTAAAAGTATCAAATTATTTTCTGTATATTTTTTTAAAAAAAAAAAGAGAAGAAGAAAAGAATTAAACAATTGAAATAATATGCTTTCCTTTTAATAAATGTTGTACTTGGGTATATTTTTATGAATTTAAAATGGTTGTTGGTCCACATATTTCCATTTATTTATTTATTTATTTATTAATTGTTTAAAACGTATTAATCTTATTTGGTTATAAAATTCTATTTCAACTATTGTATAAAAATATATTTCATAAAAATATAAATATATTTCTTATCACCTATTTCATAAAAAAATGTAATTGTTATTCACTTGTTAAATATAAGTTGTTGACAAAACCTCAAATACCCAACCTTTATTGAAACCTTAGTTCGCGTTTAATCGTTAGACCTTATTATTAACCTAAATCTTATAATATATATATTTAGGTGCCTTGTGACGTTCATCTTGGAACAACGTTTATTATCAACCTTATTAATCTTTAGTCTTAAACTTATTTTGCCATGTGAGTTTTCCTTGCCCCTTTTTATATATTTTCACACTTTGGGATGAAACATGATACTTATACAACTTACACTTATAAACGTTTGAGACTTGTAAAGCACTTGCAATTCATCTTTATATTTTGTCATGGTTATTTGTGTGTTGTAAGTGATTATATGAGATACATAGCTTGTTTACAATCATTAACTATTGCTAGCCTGGCGACGTCTTAGATCTTTGGGCCTGACAAGCCTATTTGGTGCTAAAGTCGATGTATTGCCGACTCCTAGGAGCCGTATGCTTGTGCACTAGGGAACCAAATACACTTAGCCAATCTTATATACTTGTAATCAAGTCGAGGTTTGGTTGTAACGATATGTGTTCTATAACCTTACTAGCTTATAACTTATGACATGAATTGCTACTTGTAACTTTATCATATTATGTATGAAAACCTTGGAAACTCACCAACTATTTTTAGTTGACCTTTTATTTTTATCATGTTTCAGGTAACCCCCAAGTTTAAAGTGGTCTTTTGAAGCTTGCAATAAAACTAGGACGTGGACCTAGTTAAATAAATAAAATGTTATGTTTTGATTTATGTTTGAACTTAATTCATGTTTGAGACTCATGTTTTTATTTCATTTGAAACTTATGATAATATTATTTTCATTTAAGGATAGCGTTATGTGGCTGTGAACAATCTTAACCCTCACACCTCAACGATTCCGCCGTCAAGGTTGGGGTGTGACAGATTGGTATCAGAGCCCGTAACTATAGGGAATTAGGTTATTAGAAATGGTGACCTAGACTATAGCATATGCATGAACCTTATAGAATTATATTTCTATCTTTTAAGGTATATGGTTTGCATGCTACATAATGCTATGTTCCCTTATGTGCAATTTGATGCCTTAGCATAGGATTGCCTAAACATTTCTACATGTCTCCCAAAACTTATTTGACTCTTAGACTCTCCCCGAACATGAAACCTCTTAATCTTATTCTCGACGACACGTGGAATCGTATACTTATGCTTATGACTTGGATCTTTAGGCGTTATGTCTAATCTATATAAATCTCATCAAGGTTTTGATTTCATGAACCTAAGAAATATTGTGTGACACATAGACACCTGTATTCTGGATTTCCTGGCAAAAAGCCCTCGGGCTAAGGCAAGCGTATTCGTATAAATCTCATTGAGGGGCCCGTTACGCTACCTGGGGATTTCTGGGATGAGTGATAAACTATGGTCAAAATACACAAATCTCTAAGGCAAATGGGTCAATTCACCTTGACGTGTCAACGTTTCCAAATGGTAATGCGTTACCCAAATGGAATCATTCTGTGTACCTTACAACCCTTAGCTTGTCTTTGTCTAAACTACTATCCTTTGTTATTCTCATTCCTGTAACTAACTCATTTTGTATATCTAGCATGTCTCGTCATCATGGAAAGCGTGGAAGTTCCGACCGAAAACTTGCAGCAATGATAGCCCGACAAATGGCTGCTGTGCTCCCAACCATGGTTGCTGAGCTTAATAGCACCCTAATGGCTAATAGCAACAACAACACTAATGGGAACAATAGTGGTGCTCATGGAGAGAATAACAACAATCAACAAGGGAACACCCGTACTTGCACTTTCAAACACTTCAACTTGTGCAAACCCACTAGTTTTAGTGGAAAAGAAGGAGCCACTGGACTCCTCGAGTGGTTTGAAAGTATGGAGAACACCTTTATCGTTAGCGAGTGCCCTGATGAGTTCAAAGTTCGCTATGCTGCAAGTGTCCTTCAACAACGGGCACTAACATGGTGGAATAGTGAAAAGAAAAACCGTGGAACTGAGGTTGCTTTGGCGTTGCCCTGGGAAGAATTTAAGGATATCATGATCCAAAAGTTTTGCCCGAGGAGCGAGTTGCAAAAGCTGGAGGAGGAGTTCTGGAACCTCAAACAGGATGGTAGGAATCATTTGGCTTATTCCACCCGACATCATGAATTGAGTATGCTTCTACCACACATGGTAGACACTGTGCCCCGTAACATTGAAAAATTCATCAAGGGGGTACCACCTCAAATTCAAGATGCCGTGGTGGGTAGTAGGCCCACAACCTTGGAGGAAGCCATCACAATCACCGCCCAACTCACTGAGAACCATATACGAGCGGGCACCATGTCTGTGAAGGGTGCAAAGAAGGTGGAAAAGACGGCTTCTGAGGCTGTTAAGGAGACTAAAGCTGAACCGTCTCACAACAATAACAACAACAAGAAGCGTAAGTTTACACCGGCACGCAACTATGCCGTGGCTGCACCCAAACAACCCCAAACGCAACATGTATCTGTCGCTGCACCTGTGGCACAAGTGCCTGGGGCTAGAGCTTATGCTGGTCCTCAACCTATGTGCAACACGTGTAGATACCATCATCCGGGGAATCAACCATGCCGTATCTGTACCTTATGCGGTAAATATGGTCACTGGGTGGCGACTTGTCACCGTGCACCTAACAACGCCTCCATGGTCACAAACCGTGTTTGTTACAATTGTGGGGAACCTTGTCATTTCCGCCCACAATGCCCTCGCCTGGTGGGTAATGTTCCACAAGCTCGAGGACGTGCTTTCAACATCAACGCTAACCAAGCACAAGCAAACAACGATGTGGTGAATGGTATGTTAACTTACTTGTAACTTTTGTGATCCGATTCTTTTCATACATTACTTGTATCGTTAAATACCTAAAAAAATTGAACAGTATGTTTCTTATTAATAAGACTTATGCCTATGTCCTATTTGATTCTGGAGCCGATAAGAGTTTTGTTTCATTAGAGTTTGAACCCGTACTTGCTAAGCCACATACGAAACTAGAAAGACCTCTCACCGTTGAAGTTGCCGATGGAGAACCGATCACTGTGGATGTTGTTATCCGTGATTGCATCTTAAGTCTTGACACTCACGATTTTCTTATTGATCTTATTCCTATGAAACTTGGAAGCTTCGATGTCATCATTAGTATGGATTGGTTAGCCAAACACCATGCCGAGATCGTTTGTTTCGAGAAGTGCATCCGTATACCGTTACCATCTGGGGATACTTTGAAAGTTTTCGGCGAGAAATCTTCTAAAGGGTTTAAACTCATGTCTTGTACTCAAGCCCGGAAGTGCTTAAGCAAGAAGTATATGGCCTTCTTGGCTTACGTGGTCAACACAAAAGTCAAAAGGAAAGAACTTAAGGACGTTCCGATTGTCCGAGACTTTCCTGAAGTATTTCCCGACGACCTTAGTGGTTTACCTCCCGTGCGTGAAGTTGAGTTTAAAATTGACCTGATACCGGGAGCAAACCCGTGGCTAAGTCACCGTATCGACTTGCACCATCGGAAATGCAAGAACTTTCTAGTCAACTTCAAGAGCTAACCGAGAAGGGTTTCATTCGTCCTAGTTCTTCGCCTTGGGGTGCACCTGTTCTCTTTGTGAAGAAGAAAGATGGGTCGTTTCGTATGTGCATCGACTATCGTGAGCTTAACAAGCTTACCATCAAGAACCGCTATCCTCTTCCTCGCATCGATGACTTGTTTGATCAACTTCAAGGAGCTGCTATATTCTCGAAGATTGATCTACGTTCTGGATATCATCAATTACGAGTCCATGATGATGACATCCCAAAAACCGCGTTCCGTACTCGTTATGGGCACTACGAGTTTATGGTGATGCCTTTTGGTTTAACTAATGCTCCTGCTGTCTTCATGGATCTTATGAACCGAGTATGCAAGCCTTATCTAGATAAGTTTGTGATCGTCTTCATTGATGACATACTTATCTACTCCAAGACTAACACCGAGCATGAACTGCATTTGCGACAAGTTCTTGAGTTGTTGAAGAAAGGACAATTGTACGCGAAGTTCTCGAAGTGTGACTTCTGGCTCGAGGAAGTTCAATTTCTAGGACACGTGGTGAATAGCCAAGGAATTCATGTTGACCCTGCAAAGGTGGAAGCTGTGAAGAATTGGTGTGTTCCCACGACTCCAACCGAGATTCGTTCTTTCCTTGGTCTTGCTGGTTATTACCGGCGATTCATCGCCAACTTTTCAAGGATCGCGAAGCCTCTCACTTCCCTGACACAAAAGAATAAACCATTCGAGTGGGGGCCCGAGCAGAAAGAAGCTTTTGAAGCATTAAAGCACAAACTGTGCAATGCTCCTCTCTTGACTCTACCCGATGGAAACGATGATTTCACCGTATATTGTGATGCATCAAAACAAGGCCTTGGTTGTGTTCTTATGCAACGAGGAAAGGTCATAGCTTATGCATCGAGACAACTGAAGGTTCACGAGGTGAATTACACAACACACGATCTCGAGCTTGGTGCTGTTGTTTTTGCTTTGAAGATTTGGAGACATTACCTTTATGGTACGCAATGTATAGTCTACACCGATCACAAAAGCCTTCAACACGTTTTTAATCAAAAAGATCTCAATATGAGACAACGTCGTTGGCTTGAGTTGATTAGTGATTATGACTGTGACATTCGTTACCATCCTGGAAAGGCAAATGTTGTGGCTGATGCACTAAGTCAAAAGGTTCATAGCAAGATGGTCTCGTTCCAAGAAATTCGCGATCGACGACAATGGTTTGACACCTTGAGAGGATTCGATACTGAAATTCGACTAGATGTCAACGAGGCTACTGTACTGCTACAAAACTTGAGAATAGATAGTGACATCAAGTCTAGTATCTTGGAGGCTCAACAAAGGGTTCAACAAGAAGGAAGAATGAAGGATGAACTGGAGAATAACCTTCTAACTCAATTGGAGACGAAACCTAATGGGTTGATGTATTTCGCGAACCGAATTTGGGTTCCAAATCGTGAAAATCTTCGTACTCTTGTCATGAACGAAGCTCATCAAACTCGTTATTCTATTCATCCTGGCTCTGATAAGATGTACATGGATCTGCGTGGTCAATATTGGTCGCCTGGAATGAAGAAAGACATAGCGACTTATGTAGCTAAGTGCCTCACGTGTACGAAGGTTAAAGCCGAACATCAACGTCCAAGTGGATTACTTGAGCAACCCGAGATTCCTATGTGGAAGTGGGAACACATATCCATGGACTTCATAACCAAGCTACCCCGAACCTCTCGTGGACATGATAGCATATGGGTGATCGTCGACCGACTGACCAAGTCGGCACATTTTATACCCATACGTGACACTTACAAGACATCAAGGTTGGCTCGTATATACGTTGATGAAATTGTAAGTCGTCATGGGGTACCTCTTCACATCATATCCGACCGAGACGCTCGTTTCACTTCGCACTTTTGGTCGTCTATGCAAGAACTCTTGGGTACTCAATTGGATCTAAGCACGGCTTACCGTCCCCAAACTGATGGTCAGACCGAGCGGACCATCCAAACCTTGGAGGATTTGCTACGCCTTTGTGTCCTTGACTTTGGTGGTGATTGGGATACGCATCTACCGCTAGCGAAATTTTCGTATAACAATAGTTACCACTCGAGTATCAAGATGGCACCGTTCGAAGCGCTTTATGGTCGTAAATGCCGTTCACCGATCTGCTGGACCGACATTGGTGAAAACTTCATCACTGGTCCTGAACTTATACAAGAGACGACCGATAAAGTTTCTACCATCCGAAAGAACCTTGAAGTGGCAAGAAGTCGACAAAAGAGCTATGCTGATAAGAGACGTAAACCGTTGGAATTCCAAGTTGGGGAGATGGTTCTTCTTAAGGTTTCACCGTGGAAGGGTGTCGTTCACTTTGGGAAGAAGGGTAAACTGGCTCCAAGATTTGTAGGTCCTTTCAAGATTCTGAAAAGGATTGGAAAAGTGGCTTACAAACTGGAATTACCTTCCGACCTTAGTGGGATTCATCCTGTGTTCCACGTCTCAAATTTGAAAAATTGCTTGGCTGATGAAAGTCTGCATGTTCCGTTGGAAGACATCCAGATCGACGAGTCATTGCATTTCGTTGAGAAACCTGTTGAGATCATGGATCGCATTATGAAGAAGACCAGAACTACCACTACCCCAATCGTCAAGGTTCGTTGGGAGAATAAACGTGGTGCTGAATTTACTTGGGAACGTGAGGAGCACATGAAGAAGAAATACCCGTTCTTATTTGTATAGTTTCATTTCTTAATTTCGGGACGAAATTCTTTTAAGTCGGGGAGACTGTAACATTTCGTATTTTCGTTAAATATAAGTTAACTTCGTTAAATTCTTGTAAGGACCATTCATGCCATTTATGAAACGTTGTGGGCTATTCTTGTTTCATTCCTTGTTTACCTAAAGTTCTAATCAATTAAATAGTAATATTAATTATAATAATAATAATAACATTAATAATAACAATAATAATAATAATAATAATAATAATAATGAAAATAATAATAATAATAATAATAATAATAAAAACTTGAATAATTAAATAAGTTAGATTAAAGTTTAAAAAGATGAGGGGGTCTTAATGTAGTTTTACAAACTTCAAATTGAAGTTTTAGCATAAAATAATGGAAAATCAAAGTTGAGGGGCCATTTGTGTAAAATTCCAAAATTCAACCCAAACCCCCCGCCCACCCCGTTTTTCCGGCGAAGCCTCCGGCCACCTCCGGCCGCGGCTCCGGCCACCCCAATGCCCAATCTCTAAGGCGATTTTTCATCCAAAACCGTTTCCAATCGATTCCTCAACACTATTCGAACCCATTTATGAACTTTAATTGAGTTTAACAGCGGTTATGGATCCAATCAATCGAGTAACCGAGCGGCCTTAAACTCCGTAGCCGTTCGAGCATTAAACCTCAATGATAATCCAATTAAATGAACGTAAACAATCATATAACTACATCTAATCGTTCACAACTCTCAATTGCACCTGAGAAACACAAAAAATACACACTCGATTCCTCTCTGAAATCGCGACCTGTACCCAAGTGTTCACCACCTTCTACCCGATTAAACTCGAAATTTACATAGGGCTTTTGATCACCCAGACCATTAGAAGCTACCTGTGCAACGAATTTTATTATCATCTTCATTTGAACATCAATCAAGCTCTACGAGGCCGCGGCTTGTTCATCACCTGTTCTTGTGCTTTACACTTCAATACCGGGTAATTGGAATCACCTACCTACTCGAATTTACATGGGGAACAAAAGCCCCATGATATTTAGCAACAACAACCACGAATTGACCTTCAATTTGGGTGAAAGCAAATCTAGGGTTCATGGGTTTTGGGGGAAATCTTAAAGGTTGGGTTTTTATGATTTAAAAACGGGAAGCTATTGCGGCTGAGGCCTTGGTTCAATGGTTATGTCGGTGTGTGTGTGAGCATGAGGTCCCGGGTTCGAACCCGGGGACCTTCATGCAATTTTTTTTAAGGGGCTTTTAGCCCAAAATAAAGTTCTAAAATATTTTAACAAATATAAATATGGATTTTATAAAATCTAAATATTTGTAAAAGTATCAAATCATTTTCTGTATATTTTTTTTAAAAAAAAGAGAAGAAGAAAAGAATTAAACAATTGAAATAATATGCTTTCCTTTTAATAAATGTTGTACTTGGGTATATTTTTATGAATTTAAAATGGTTGTTGGTCCACACATTTCCATTTATTTATTTATTTATTTATTTATTAATTGTTTAAAACGTATTAATATTATTTGGTTATAAAATTCTATTTCAACTATTGTATAAAAATATATTTCATAAAAAATATAAATATATTTCTTATCACCTATTTCATAAAAAAAATGTAATTGTTATTCACTTGTTAAATATAAGTTGTTGACAAAACCTCAAATACCCAACCTTTATTGAAACCTTAGTTCGCGTTTAATCGTTAGACCTTATTATTAACCTAAATCTTATAATATATATATTTAGGTGCCTTGTGACGTTCATCTTGGAATAACGTTTATTATCAACCTTATTAATCTTTAGTCTTAAACTTATTTTGCCATGTGAGTTTTTCTTGCCCCTTTTTATATATTTTCACACTTTGGGATGAAACATGATACTTATACAACTTACACTTATAAACGTTTGATACTTGTAAAGCACTTGCAATTCATCTTTATATTTTGTCATGGTTATTTGTGTGTTGTAAGTGATTATATGAGATACATAGCTTGTTTACAATCATTAACTATTGCTAGCCTGGCGACGTCTTAGATCTTTGGGCCTGACAAGCCTATTTGGTGCTAAAGTCGATGTATTGCCGACTCCTAGTAGCCGTATGCTTGTGCACTAGGGAACCAAATACACTTAGCCAATCTTATATACTTGTAATCAAGTCGAGGTTTGGTTGTAACGATATGTGTTCTATAACCTTACTAGCTTATAACTTATGACATGAATTGCTACTTGTAACTTTATCATATTATGTATGAAAACCTTGGAAACTCACCAACTATTTTTAGTTGACCTTTTATTTTTATCATGTTTCAGGTAACCCTCAAGTTTAAAGTGGTCTTTTGAAGCTTGCAATAAAACTAGGACGTGGACCTAGTTAAATAAATAAAATGTTATGTTTTGATTTATGTTTGAACTTAATTCATGTTTGAGACTCATGTTTTTATTTCATTTGAAACTTATGATAATATTATTTTCATTTAAGGATAGCGTTATGTGGCTGTGAACAATCTTAACCCTCACACCTCAACGATTCCGCCGTCAAGGTTGGGGAGTGACACCCTCATTCCTTTTCATCCAATCGACCCACACACAAATTCAAGATCAAAATTAATCAACCCATGGCGCCGGCGCCGGCGACACCCTGCCGGAGATTCCTCGGTTCGCCTACTTCATCACCGGCACCAGAGGCGACGGAGCTCGCCTGCACCGGCTGCTCCGGGCGGTGTACCACCGGCGAAATTATTATCTGCTGCATCTGGATCTGGAAGCTTCTGATGCGGAGAGAGGTGATCTATCGAAGAGTGTTGAGGCGATGGAGAATGTGATGGTGGTTGAGAAGGCGAATTTGGTGACTTCTAAAGGACCGACGATGATTGCGTGTATGTTGCACGCTGTTGCTCTGTTGTTGAAGAAGGGGAAGGATTGGAGCTGGTTTATTAACCTTAGTGCGTTGGATTATCCTCTCATGCCTCAGGATGGTTAGTTTTTTAGCTTTGATTGCAATATTTTGGGATGTAGTTTAGCTTCTATGATGTAAATGTTTTAGATGTTGTAGAAATGAAAGGCTGTTAATGATAGTTGTTCATTGTTTGTGAATGATTGTAGTTTGCTGTTTTAGGTTGTTTTTGAGGCTATGATGATTGTGATGTAATAAGTTGTTGGTTTCGTGGCTTAGTCTGATTTTTCTGGTTTGAGGATATAATAAGATGGCTATGATGAATTCGAGAGAGAAAATCGTTTCCTTGGCGTGGCAACCACGTTTGGTTTGCAGCCAGAACGATTGAGCCAAGGGTTTGAACTAGGGTTATACTGGTGATTATCGACTTTAAATACTCGCGCAACGCGCGAAGTTGAATTCAACTAGTTTAATCAATTTTACCGTATTATGATTTGAACAATCATATTCTTTAATATTTTAATACCATTAAACTCCCAAACTTTTTAGGTACATCAATAAATTAGTAAAGTAGTTAGACATGTAGATATAGCCATATAGGCTTAGCATGGTGTTCCATGCTTGGTTTTTATTTCACATCAAAGTGCACGACCTTCCCATCAATCTCTATCCACTTCAATGTCGTAAAAATTGCTATGCGTAAATCGGGTGGCGATGTGAGGACTATGGATTAATCGGGATTAACAGGGATTAATCGGGATTAATCGGTTTGGAATTTTTATATATAATTTTCATTTTTAAATATATAAATACACATTTTTATATGTAATTTTTATAAATATCTTTAGTTTTATATATATATAAACAAATTTGGCCGGAATTTCAAAATTTTCACCGGAATTTTTGAACTTCGCCGGAATTCCGCCGGAATCTCGCCGGAATTTCGCCGGATTCTGCAACAATGCAGAATAGAGGCCGATTAACAGACGATTAGGTCCGATCAGGGCCGATTTTTTCCCGATTTGGATCAATTTTACCGACTAGGGATTATTGACTCCGATTAGGGGAAATCCAATCGGTGAGCCACCGATTGCCGACTAGTCGCCGATTAATCGGCCGACTAGTCCGATTTTTACATCACTAATCCACTTATATGATAAATATAGTAATAATAAAACTGTTTTTAATATGTATTTTGCAATAAAGGATAGGTGTATATATGTGTGTATGTATAAAATTATAAAAACTTCTATTTTTATGACAACTATAAAAATTTACTTTACACATTTTTTGTGAAAAAGAAAACTATTCGATTATAGTGTTCAAAGTTCTTATAAGTTATTATGTACTTTTTTTTACTGAAATAACTATTTTACACATGAGTAAACATATGTAAAACAAATTTTTTCATAACTCCTATAAAAATTTAAGATAACCATTTTGTCATATCTATTTATAAGCTTTAAGTATTACGTAAACTATGAGAACTCACGATAAATCAATCAAAGTCATTTATTATAAAAGTAATATATAGGTGAAACATATAGAATGATTTACTTCTTTAATAAAAAAATTTCTCTTTCCTTTATTCTCTCTAAAATATTTTGTACCCATGTATAAATTATGAAAACTTACATATGTGTTAAAGGTGAACTTACACATGTATAAATTTTTATATTATATAAATAAATGTAAATTTATACATATATAATTCATATAACAATATTATATTTTAATAATAATGCTAGTATTCTAAATAAAATAATGATTTTGATTTCTTACGAGTCCTCACAACATTTATAGTTCTTATTTAATCATTCACACACACACACACACTTTTCTAGAACCCTAAAAACCTTTTATACACATTTTTAATAGATTTATCATAGTTCTTTTATAAAAACTATGAGAATTTTCTATAAACCTCTAATAATTCTTTATATATATATATATATATTTTATATCTGTAAAATGGTTCTCTTTTTAACACATAGTTATGCATGTGTAAAAAGAAGTTTTTAGAGTTTTCCTAAAAACTAGACGTTATAATTTAAAATTAGTAAGATACACCCAGCTATTTAAATTGCAAGACATATATACTTACAATCAAATTATCCTCTCAAAAACCATTCATTGTAGTTCTTAGTAAAACTTCTTGACTGAAGTTAGTGATCGACTGATTTCAACACGTAGGTATAACGTTTTGATACTCAAGAAAAACTAGTATATATTCAATCAATTATTGAACTCTGCACATGTGTGAATATTTTAAATCAAATACATATCTGAAGTTGTTATCTGATCCCTTAGCCTATGGCATCTTTGCAGTTTGCACCTTACTAAGAATATGTTTGTTTTTTCATAACATTTAAAAACTTTTCATCATTCTATCTTTTTGTTAGAATCGGTATTAGTAAAAACATATACATATCTAAGTTTTTTTAAGTAATTTAAGTGTGTGTGTCTATATGTATATAACAATTAATAAATTTTATAATCTTTTGATGTAATATTTAATTTTATTTACAGTTAAAACACTTGTATTGATTTCAGATTAAAGCTATTTTATCTTAAATTAAAATGTAGTTAACTAATAAAAAAACAAAGTATAATTATAAAGAAACAGCTAAGATTTTAGTAAATTAAATTAAGTGACCACAAAACACAACAACCAGCTACGGGGAGAATAATTAATGTAATAAAAAAAATTCAACAGCTACCATTGCATCATTGTAGCTGTTTGTAATACTTAATATTAAAATTAAAATTAAAATACAAACCCCATGAAAGCTCTCTCTAAATAAATATTAACTAGGGTGAGCCCGCGCGCGTTGCGGCGCATGCGTTCACTAAGCAAAAAGTTTATTTTTTTTACGTGATTGAAGGTTATGGTTTGTTTGTTAAAATAAACATGTGTAATTTTGACCCAATTTAAGGTTATTGTTTGTGTGTTTATTAAAGGTATGTTAAATTAGGATATACTTGAGGTCATGACAACTCCTAACATTATATGTTTGTTTATTTGCTATTTTTTTAAGTAGATGTAACTGTATAAATTTAGTAAGTCAAATTAGGATATACTTGAGGTCATGACAACTCCTTACGTTAAATGTTTGTCTGTATGCTATTTTTTTAAATATCCTATAAAAACAAAAGTGGTCAAGCTGAAAAAGTCAAAATGCAAAGGGGAGTTACCAACATAATCAGAACAAGTTGTAAAGCTGAGCTTTGAGCATGTAACTACCCAGATATAAAACGACTTTTGCGAGAACGGGCTTGAGTTGGACCCTGAACTTCTTCAACAATGCACTACAACAACAAACATTAAATTATCAACTCAGCCTTCATCTTATTACATAATTAAAAGGAAGCACTGCAAAAAAATGCAGTAGTTATTATTATAACTTTCATAAAAAATAAAAATCAGATCTGGCAATCATAAATAAGGAAGAACCATGTCCTAATACACCAAAGGGAAAATAAAGAAAGAACCAAACAATTGGGTAAGGTTGGTTAACCCTCAAAGCAGCTTAGTTTAAAATCAATTGTGATGAGTAAAGTTGACCACATCAAAGTCAAAGAGCTTACTACTGAAAACCCATTATGTGTCAGATCATCCAATGTTTGATGTAAGTTCTGCAGAATTAAAAACAATGATAACAATGAATATGTAAAAGGACATACAAGAATTAGCAAATCACAGCAATTGTGGTTGATCAATGATCCTTTTAAATCAAGTGATGTGTATAAACCAAGTTTAACATATAGGGGAAGGGGATAGCCGTTAAAACTTTTTATATGAAATACCACCACAGGGCAGCCAGCCTTTGGAATGCTATCTGAACGAAGACCACCATAGGGATTCAAACCAACATATTCTACAAGGATACAGGCGTCAAACCCAATGGCTTCATAAAAGTCCCCAACCTACGGGAATACGTCGTCAACTAAACATGAACAAGCACCCTAATTGACCTAATTAAGACAATCTAAATACCTTCTTCATCCACAAAACACCTACAGAATCAACTAAGGAGGAAAACATGAACAAACACCATAATTCTGCTACGTAACAGAACTTAAACACCTTCCTCATCCCCACCAACAGTTGCAGAAATGTTGCATTGCTTTGCCCTTTCATTTGCTGGCGTGTCTCGCTAACCAGAATGGCATCTTGCTTTAAGAAAATAGCTAGTTCCTCATCTTCAACAGCCTCTGCAGCAGCATCAACTACATTTTTGGTGCTATGAAGGTATTGGGCTCTCCAGTATTTAGTCCAGAAGTCCTTTTCTGACATCTGGAATCAGGATACAAAAGAGCAGAGGAAAAAGTTTCTTAGTGTGTTTAGATAGCAGGAAATATAAATCGCCTGAAATACAGGCATAAATTTGAGATTATGTTTACTCCTTACCTTGTTAGGTACAAAATTCAAATACGCCTGCCTCACTGCTGGTTTTTCAGCAAAAATCTAGAAAAAAAGGTTTAAGGTATAATAGAGTGAAATGACACAACACTAAACTAAGTTCCCATGAAAAAATAAAACAAATTAAGATGAAAATACCTGGTGAATCATCTCGAGTGTCAAGTTAAATGTAACTCTGTTTGACTGAAACAAAAACAATTGAAAAAGGCAACAATGATATCACTGCAAGCAGAAAGTTTCAAAACCAATAACAGGTGGCAAGATGGGCGGGTTGGGTGATGATTCAAAACAGGTTCGTATTGAAATGGTTCAATTTTAGTGTGGGTGGAAATAGCCTGTCCTGGTGTTGACCCGCACACTTATTTGTCCACTTTTGATACAGTGGAATATGATTAATGATTAACGTGTAAATTAAGATTATAAATACATCACTAACAACCGTACCCAAATCTTTAGATTAGAACAACTTAGGAGGTTGCCCACATCAAAAGTATGCTTTGGACAACTTCCAAACCTTTTGACTATTCTACTTTTAGATATTTTTCTATTTGCCCTGTTCGAGATCTTACACCACCCAAAATTGGACTCGTTTAAAAGTTTAATTGTTGTATTTGCAACCTCAAAAAAATGCACAAACAACTAATTATCATGCATAAACAAGTAGCACGGATCTTAATTCTTAAATGGTAAGACCAAAAACCAAATATTTTATAAAAGATGCAAGTAGGCATGCAATATCAAACCACATCACAAAAGGCCTAGTACAATACTACAATTATATATAGTCATATAGAGTTATAGACTCATATTGTGTGTGCCCATGCACAGGTGTGAGTGTGCAGAATCAGGATCAAATGAGAAGCTAAAAACTCATGAGAAGACTTTGACTCACAAAATTTGCAACTGTAATGCATAATTTTTATACGTGAAATTCCTCTTGTTCTGATTCTAGTCCCATATATATACATACACACACAAAAATATATATATAGTGAATTGAAGCTGTAAACTGTAACCTCGACTCATGATTTTATGATATCCTCAAAATGTAAGGTTAAAGATCAAAGTTACAAATCTAGTGAATCGAAATCTTTCTCATAAATATTTAGCTTAGCTCAGGAACTTACACATATATATACACATAGAGATATATATGAGTCATACCTTACCATCAGATGATGGTTTGACATTGAAAATCATATCACTTTTCAACCCAACCTTTTGTTTTGATTTTTTGCTGGCATTAACATCTAGCAACTTCTGCACTTGATTGGTAAACGTAAATCTTCTGTTACATGTTTTTCAACAGTAAACTAAATCACCAACAACAAAAAAAATATACCAAGATATTACATATAAACCCAAAATACACAATTTCAAAACTTGCGGTAAAACACCTGTTAGGAAATTTCATTCTAATCCCCGATTATAGCTGGAAAACGTGAAATCAAAACATGTAGTTATTCTCCCTAAGTTAGGTTAAACCTAAAAAAGTGGTGATAGGTTTGGATTAAGAATAATACCTTTAAAATCGGATACAGTTTCAGAGTCTTTTACAATCATACCCAAGTGAGTGTCGAGACTGGTGTCGATGAAAACCACGTTATGATAAGCTGCACTGTCGTCGTTTCCGGTCGCCATTGTCGGGGTTTTGGCGGACCACGTGACATCTAGATGGTGATGACCTACACACGATGAACTGCGACGGATCGTTGACGATATATACCAAGCTTCTAAATTGTTGATTTCACTGAGTAAATTAGGGTTTGTGGGGTGGGGATTGGAATCGGTAACGCACACGATTGAATGTCATTGAATGGCATGCGATTGAATGCTATTGATCGGAACCGACATAAGGGGAAGGGTCGGAACCGACATAAGGGGAAGGAGAGCGGTTGAATGGCCAGAGGGGGAGGGGGAGACAAATGGAAAGGCGCGTCTTATAAAAAGATGGAAATTACAAGTCTACCCACTCAATATGTATTATATAGTAGTTAAGATAATTACACATCTCTTCTGTCTTCATACTTGTGACTTAGTTTTAAGAATCCCCCTCCCAAAGTGGAGGTCAGGGTTCGAACCTCTTTGGTACCGGTTTGGGGATATTTAGAGCAATAAAGAGAATTCTCCTTTAAGCCAGTGGTTGCGGAGGCCGATTCTCAGAGCTCGACCCCGGTTTTCATCCGGCTGTTACTCCAGAGGGGCAACCCTTGTGGAGGCGTAACCAAGTCTGACAATCCAGCGTGGACCCGGTTCAGACAACATAGTCTGGGGCAGATCTTGGCTAGGGTCGCCCAGGAAGACGATGTGACATTGAGTCACTCATAAGAAAGTCACCGTTCAAAAAAAAAATACACATCTCTTCTTTTATAATGGAAAACATTTAAATCTGATTTCTTAATACAATTAATATTAATTGTTTAAATATACTATTTAACATTTGGAATTGAGATTTGAGCGTGTGACACATCAAAGCATTGTAATTAAATAATCGGCTAAAACAGGATGCAACTTCAATTGTTAACATCAATCTTATTACATATTATTTGTAAGTTGTTTGCTAACACATGAGTATCCAGAATTTAAAAAAAGAAAAAGAAAAAGAAAAAGGAAAAAAAAAACATGAGATCCTACCTATATAATATTAACTAATAAAATCAGATGAAAATAAAACTTAATTTGAGCAGGTGTCCTTATAAACGATAGAAAGAAAAACAGTAAAATCTAGATTCTAACTTAAGATCCGCTGAATCAGAATTTTTCAAATATAAAAACAAGACTAAAATTGAGTTTGTCAATATTATAAATCTTGTTATTACATCATCAAGTCACAATATTCAACTCTATGTTACGTAAGAAAATATATATTATATAACATGATGAGAAAATAAGGGCATGAAGGTGGCCTGACTTTAAGGTGATACATAATAATTAACTACAAACATGATTTAAAATTATTGTGTCCCATTCTTGTCTCAATGGGATGATAAACTATAATTATTGATACCTTAATTTGTATTTCTTGTACCCTCTTTTGTATTTCTTTCCTTTAACATAAAGTTAAAGTTAAGAAAGAATATGATTTGCTAATTTGTGACGATACGATCCCACCCTTTCCTTTAGTAAGTATTAATAATCCTTCATGTGAAGGAAGGGTTAGCAAAACAAAAGCCAGCAATAATTAAACAAACATACATACCTGATAAATCTCACTCATAACAAATTATTTGTAGAATCATGTAAGAGTATGATGACGATAGACATTTCTTTTATTATTTAGATTCAGACGATAGACATTTCTTTTATTATTTAGATTCCTATTTATTTAAACAGGTTTTCAGGTCATGTAAGAGTTAAACATGTAGGGTGCGGACAAGTTCAAGTGTGCAAACTGGTTGTGTTTGGATTGACCGGTATATTTTCACCTACTGGATGACTCGATGTCAATCCAAGCCCAAGCCTAATTGGCAACTATAGATTCCTGTGGATGTTATATAATATACCAAAAACAATGTATAACGTATTGAGATTATAAAGAGTAACTATACAACTCGGCTCCACAACGATCACATAGATTTTGAGCTTTCGGGGCCATAGATCTAGGCTTCTCCTTTACAAGTTTCGGGAGGTTGTGTTTCAAAACATCACGAAATGCTTTATCGCCTTCCTGGATCTCGTCCAAAGTAAAAGATAAAGTCAAGAAATCTTCTTGTATTATAACATACTTTCCCACTTTTACCAATAGTGATGACACCATATTTCTATGTTTCTTCTTACTAATTATAGCAACCACACGAGGTTAACTATGATGCTATTTTAAGTCAAAAAACAAAAGAAAAAATATGAACAAGCTGCTATGATATTAAAGTTTGTAGCTATTATCCATAAAAAATGTTTATAAATTCTACTTTTTAATGATGTTCCAATTTAGGTGACTTCAATTCCTTTGACCCAAATTTGCTCTCTCAGACACCTACTCGGTTTTTTACTTATATTTTCTGGTTATCAGGGTATTGCCTAGGGCAAGAGGTTTACTGTAAGTGGGTTCCCCCGATTACCAAAAAAGATACATTGGATCTGTTGCACTACTTTACCCATTTGACCCGTTAAGGTCAACCTAACCCAATTGACCCATTAAGGTCAACCTAACCAATTGACTAATGACTCATTTATCCATAAACGGGTCGATATATATGTGCCTTGTGGAAAGGTCGGAGGAGTTAATCAAACAGTAGTGATATGGTGTTGGTTTTGCAAGGATTCATCTTTCCTTTAGTTTAATACAAAGATCATATGCAGTTGCAGAGCATACATTAACTAAGGTGCTGTTTGTTTTTCCTGCAGGAAAACGTCTGCAGTCTGCGGACCACATCTGCAGACATCTACAGCAGAAGAGGTGGACCAAACGTCTGCAGTCTGCAAGAAAAAAATTGTTTATTTTTTTGACATCTGCAACAGAAGACTGTTTGTAATTAAACATTTGTGTGAACTTGTAGTCATCAAGTGTTTTTAGTGTTGGGGAAATCTATTTATAAATGACATTAATTGATAAAATTACCAAACAGAACACTTTCGTTGAAATAGATTAAAGACTTCCTTTGTGAACAATCAATTTTGCCGCACCACGTATGAAACTGATGATTTAATCCTTAAAAATTAACATAATTAGAAGCATACAAATGTTTATCCAATCATTCAAACCTTTAATCCAAATACTAAAAAAACAAATCACTCAATCAGCTCCAAAATGCAAATCCAAAAACTCCTCAAATCTCCAAACATCAAAGGTTGAAGGGTGAAATCAAAGGGAGGTGGCTGGAGGAGAGGCGGCGGCCTGGAGGAGACGGCTGGAGGGGGCCGGCCTGGAGGAGCCGCGACAGGAGGGGGCGGTTGGAGGGAGGCGCCGGCGGCTGGAGGACGCGATGAGCAGGGCTGCGGCCTGGAGGAGGCGCGGCTGGAGGGGGCCGGCGTGGAGGAGCCGCGACAGGAGGGAGCGACTGGAGCGAGGCGCCGGCGGCTGGAGGGCGCCGGTGGGAGGAAGGTCTCGTGGAGAGAGGAGAGGAGGATGAGGATGGTGGCTGGTTGTGTTTATGTTTTGTGATTAGGGCTCAAAAAGGTTTTTGTGAAGGGAGAAGAGGTTTGATGAAATGTCTTCCCGTCTGAAGACACTAGTCCATGTCTGCCCCATGAAGACCTCAGGAAGACATTTTTAAATGAAATGTCTTCCGAAAATCAAACAGTCTGCGCTATTAAAATCTCTTCCCACGTCTACGTGCGCCATATGAAGAGGTGGGGGAGAGCTTTTTGTAATAAACAAAAAACTACCTAAATCATTTTCATCAAATTATGCATGTCATGTCATCACCCATTTTATTATGATCTTGAATTTTATTGAATGTTTTCATCAGGGGTGTTTTGGGTTCTTTAATCTCCTTGCGATAAACTATCTTATATCTATGTTTCAATCTTCAAAACTGATCATTCACAACTTTATATGTTTCTTTAATGTGCTTAACCATGTTAGCAACAATACCACAACACACTTAATCAAATTCACGAACAGCCACATCATGCAGCCTTGATTTGTAGTTATTTTATAAGAACAAATTTTAGTTCATATCTTTGTTGTTAAGAAATTACACATAATCCGAGCCATACGCGTTTAACCATAACGCAAATACTCCACACTAGTTCATGTAAAAATTACCTCACCCTGATATAAAAAATACAAAATTTAAATTTAAAACTAAATAACCAAAATTAAAGTTATCTTTGGGAATGCACAAATATACTACTATTGCTAATATAACTTCAGAGTATTTATTATTAAAGTTCACATCAATAGCTTTATATATACCAAATAAAACCCCTTGAATTGTTAATTATATAAAGTTAACAGAAATATAGGTGGTTAACCTTGGAAAATAAAAAAAAAAAAACATTATTTTAGACCAAAACTTGACTAAATGGCCAAGTAACTTCAAGAGTTTGAGTGGCATCACTAACATCAAGTGTTTGAGCTCAATGTTTACAGCTACACAAAGCTGCTGAAACACTACATAACTGGAAACAATGACAAGTACAAAAGCAAACACATGAAAATGAACAAATACCAAGACCAGGTCATATGGATCTAAGTCCCCTGGTGTCTTTTATCTTACATGCTGACGTGACAAACACCTGACTCCACATTGCGTAGCTTGCAGCACTTGAAACAGACTAGTGACCCATACCCAAATACGTAAACGAAGGTTTTCTTCAAAGAGCCATATACACTAAACATAACCAGGCTTAGCTAACACTCTTGATGGCGGTAAACCATCACCAGTCGTGTTAACTACTACTACTACTACACATTGAGAAAATGAACTAAGATTTCCCAAGAAAAACCTCGAAAAATGTGCCAGAAATCAAATTGGCTAATTGTAAAAGGCGAATTATCAGTAAGAAGTGAAACTACTGGCATTTTCTTAATGCATCAAAAGTAGTTCATTAGCAGGGTTAATTCGACTCTATGTAATCTTGTTCCAGGACGTTTATATCATACTTTGTGTGACTCCCTCGCTTATTGGGTACATATTGTTTTGCAATACAACTAAAGCTCATATGTGATGACGTGGCACATATGAAGACAATTTAATGGCAAAGATTATTATATGAAGGCACAGCTAAGATCAACAGGACAACGCGCCAAAAGACAACTTGGAACCATATTTGTCGAAGACGCACTTAAGGCGCAAAGGGTGAGCATTGGAACCCTAGGCCAAGGCGCAAGACACTTAAAAGCAAGGGTCCAAGATAAGCAAGGAGCATAGGATAAACATACCATGGATTTCAGACATGTTTCAGGCTAGTTTAGGATATCTAAAACCAAATTTGACCAAAATTTGAAGAAGTTTAACGGAATTTACAGGATTTGGCTAGAATCTAGCCAAGACATCGCCAAAATCTCGCCAAATTGCCTGGATGACCACAGGGCGTTTTCCATGCGCCTTGCCTTGCCTGGGTCCCCTCCTTTGACAACTATATTTGGAACTTAAAACACCAAAGCTATGAATGGGTGTCAAAATCCAAGTTTACAACACCTAGTTGACATACGGAAAGTGATCTGATGGTAAATGACCCTGTGTGAATCCTACACTTTCAAGCGTTCATAACCCCCCCCCCCCCCAGCCCCCACCCCACCCCAACACACACACAGAGAAAAAGAGACAGTGACAGTCTGACAGGGCACAAGTAAATTCCTATATGAATGCAGGGGATCCTATGGTCTTCTCAGATGGGAAATAGGCAACTAGGATCACAAAAGTGTAGTTTACATGGGCTTTGATCTCCCAGACATTCCAGGACAGTAAAGCAGCATCAGCATCTGCCAAGTCACGATATGATCATCAATTCATCATAGGAACTGCAGACACAAGATCTACCCAAAGAAGTTTGCTGTTGAGTGGCGGATTCCAATGATGACCCCACGGATATTTTTGGCACCCCAGTAAGAAAACTAGGTAAAGGGCCTGACCTATACAGATACTTTTGGCTTTTGTACTGTAGATGTATTTCAAATGTGATAGTAAAACTTTTAAGAAAAGATCGAAATCAATAGCGCAATCATGGACTAGGTGATTAGAAGATTGAACCACATAAGCAAGAAGAGAATATGTTCACAAGTCATAGCCATAACAGATGGATTAAAGTTTCCTATTAAGAATTAGTTCACTTTAGACAAAAATTGAAGGTAATTGGTGAAAATTTCAGTTGTTTAAAAATGTATTTGATTTACGAAGAGTAAAATTAAACATACATAGAGCGCTATATTCTCTTGAAAACAGCAGACACAAGATCTGACCAAAAATGTTTGCTGTTAAGTGATAAGGTCCAATCATGACCAACGGATACTATTGGCACCCCAATAGATTAAAAAAAAAAACTAATGGACCTGGCCCATACGGGTAATATTGGTCCGTTATCGTACTACAGATGTATTTCACATGTGATTGTAAAACTCTAAAAACAGGTCAAAATCAATAGTGCAACCATAGACTAGGTCATTACAAGATTGAACCATGTAAACAAGATGAGAATACAAGTCATAGTCATAACAGATAGGTGAAATTTTTTATTCAGGATTAGTTTAGTCTTTTGACAAAACTTGAAGCAATTTGGTAAAAGATTTCAGTAGTTTAGAAATGTATTTGATTTACAAAAACTGAACATTGAAGGTAAAACCACGTGTCATAGACTGCTATATTTTCTCTTGTTTTTAGCGACATAATTTTCAGCTTCAAGATCAGTCATACCAAATCAAGAAGGTATGAAGAAAATCAAGAAGCTTACCATTCCAGAATGTATCAGTAGATCTCGTTCAAGAATGGATTATAGAACAGACCCAAAGAGCGTGACGAATAAGAGGAAATACTTAGAAACATCATTTATTATGATTAAATTTATGGCAGAAGTCACAGAACAGTAACCGCACGAGCATAATAATATTTGAAAAAGACAGAATCCGCACTAGCAAAGAACAGGAGTTATATAAAAAGAGTATGGAGTGAAAGCAAAAGGTCCTAATAAAAGCCTTAAGACAAGTGCCACTGAATGGAGCCTAAGATGAATCTTAGCAGGATCTTGCAAGCAGCCATCGATAGATCTTCCAGAATGATCTTAGGAAATGAAAACTACAGTACAAAGAAGAGAATGAGATCCTTTTTATGACAAAAGACCCTAAAAGAGACTACCTGTAAGAGCATTTCCCATGAATTTTTCAATCATAATTCACCTTCAGATTATAATCAGGTGGCCAATATGAAAGCCTGAATCAAGTTTTCAGCAGCACGCTTTTGTTCAGGTGTACCAGAAATCACAGCCACACGATCACCTCGGGATGATTTGGTATCAGATATCTCTACAGCTGCCCCTGATATCTGGAAGACAAGAAAACATCAAATGAGGTTTTCTTTATGGTAATTAATTTCTCTAAAATTATAAACTATAAAACAAAATGTCATGAAAAAAGAAGGTATGATAATTACCTTACGGATATTGTCTACATTTGCTCCACCTTTACCCATCACTTTACCAACCGCATGACCAGGGATCAACATCTCAGAGGCAGAAGGAGGTAATCTGATTGACATCAAGCATCAAAATTAGCAAGAAGCAAAGGAAGACAACAATACCAAAGGGACTGTATAGCTGATATTTTAAAATAATCACCACTCACCCTCCATAGAGTTGCTTTGAAGAATAAGAAGGCAGAGATCCATACCGATTCTCACTCATCTATAACCAGAAACATATCGACTTAGCATACGAGATAGTATCAACAAAATTAATGTATAAATATGGTGATTCAATGATACAACATACCGATAGTGAGCCATATAAGGAGCTTGAAGAAAGCAAGCCCAGACCACTCCCCGTTTCAGCTCGGGGCTCATAAGCTATAGAAGCAAGTGGTGTAACACTAGGTAAAACTGAAGGTACAGGAATACCATTTCCACTGGCATACAAGGAATCATTCCCTGAAGAAGGGTTATGACCACTATCCCTATCTTTTAGGACATCATCACGAAGGCGGAGAACTATCTGAACAAGTGCATCCCTCACGCTGCCAACTTCTCCAATGATCTACATGTTTACAACAGTTACCAAGAACTTAAGATATTAACTGATTTAAGGTAAAAACAAAAAATAAATTAAGGAAGCATACCTCAACAAGTTCATCATTAGCATCTGCACATTTAGGCTTATCACCTTTCGATATGCGAACATCTGCTCTAGTTCTTTTTCGAATTTCATTTATGATTGACCCACTTTTACCTATAATGCATCCGATAACTTTAGAGGGGACAAGAAGCCTTATAGAAACATTTTCCTCGTTATCTTCATTTATTTTTCCTTGAAGTAATAGAACTGCTTCAACTGCCATTGATTTTATATCATCCAATGACTGCAGAAAACGTAACACAATAAGATACGAAAATGAAAGATAACAAACAATTAGATCTTTACAAGTGATTAAAACAAATAAAAAGTGTACTTCTGTTGCGGTGATTGTTACAATGCATTCATCATGTCTAGAGTCATCAATTTCAACACGAGCACCAGTAGCTTCTCTGACAGATTTAATTGAGGCCCCACCTCTACCGATAACACGTCCAATGTGTTTAAATGGGCACAGAACCCTTATAATTAACTCCCCTGACATAGATGAACCAGGATAACCAGAAACTACAGGGAGGGCAGAAGAGTAAATTGGCCATTGGCTCCCTGATTCTGCATAACCTTGAAATTCTTGTCCATGTGAAGCACCAATAACAGAAGAAACAGGTCTCGAGGGCACATATGGATCCACACTTGGGTATAGCCCAGCAGCAGGATAAATTGGGACATCAGAAGGTATAATGATGCTTGGGGGAGTTTCAGAAACAGATGTTTTGATAGGAACATCTTCTTTAGGGGCAAACTTGTACATAATTGTTGAGACCGCAAAAAGTGCTTTTTTTACTGCCTCTGCTTCACCAGTTATCTAAATTCACGAGAGTGTCAAAAACAAATAATCTCAAAACAACACAATTATGCGCTGGATAACGAAATCTAACCTGAACAAAGTTGTCAAATTCCATGGCACACAAATGATTAGGATCACTAACATCTTTAGGAGAAACTTTAATGTTAGTTCTTGTCTTACTTCTTAATCTCTTTATAGTTGAACCAGCTTTTCCAATAAGGTTTGCAGCCTGACTAGATGGAACAAGAATTTGGCAATCCTCCTTCTCCTTATGCTTCTTATCGGAATCCCCACCCGATCCAACCACATTTGCAATTGCCTCATGCACCCTTATAAGTGCATCCTGGGCCTGGCATACAGGCTCCATATTACCAAGTTCATTATCAGCTTCAACATCTGCTTTCTCACTAACATAACAATAGATAGTTATGACCCTGTTATTGCAACCTGGAAACGGATCCACCACCTTAACTCGCGCCCTCGTATCTTGTCTAATCGCATTAATGACTTTCCCACTCTTCCCAATCACACTCCCGATAAACCGATCAGGGCATAATATCCTATACACAACCAACTCATCACCCTCCCTATTCCTATCATTATTATAATTATTACTATTGCTACTTTTATCAGCTCTTTCGTTCCCTCTTCTTCTCTGATTCTTGTTACCACCATTGCCCCCATCCCTATCTCTATCCCTGTCCCTCTTATTAAACTGGCGTCTTCCACTCTCACCCATGCTTCACGATCCAATTCCTGCACGCATAACACCAAAAGAAATACATACAGAATCAATTAATAAAAACTTTAATCACTACTAATCCAATTTCAACCGCCGATAAACATTATTAAACCAAAATCAAAAGAAGATGCAAGATGTTGTAAGGAAGTTATCAATCAAATTCATATAACAACAAAAGAATGACAATTTTGAATGAAAACAGATCCGATTGACGAAAACCTAACAGAAACAATCGAAAGACCGATATACGCTCGAATCAATAGCATTCGAGTGGTGAAATTGATCCAATCGAAAGAAACACCAGCATTATTCGATGATACATTGATGATTATACGATATTATGATTACAAAGGTGAAGTAATCGAACCTGTTGAGATGAACGTCAAAGAGGTACCAAAAAAAACCCTAGGATTTGTTGCGAATACGTGCGAACGTGCGTATGGAAGCAAATAAATAAATGATAGTTTTCGAGAAAAACGCATAAAAGATATTTGTAGGTATTCCCCTCAATGTTATGTTAATGACATGTTCGGTACATGGAATGTAAATAATCGTTATGATTAGTCTGATAAAACCGCGTATATTAGAGTTTTAAAACTTCCTTGATCCATGCTTAAGATAGAAAATAAGTGAATAATCGAGTACGCGCTTTTGATTAAACTAGTATGAAATTTAGTTACGAACCGAGATATGAAATGACATATTTAAACTAGTATGCAATCTAGACTTGAGACGGAAGCATCTCTTATGATGATCTGTCACATTACCGAACTCTAGTGCGAGAGTTAATCGTAATATTTCTAAAGAAAGAGTATGTGATGTAGCGTATAAGTCAATAAAGAGTGATATTTTCTACTTGAGGGGAGTATTTAAGTGATTAATAGTTAACCATTATTTTGATAGTTATTCGTATTAAATGTGACTACGCAAGTCCTCTTTGAATGTATTTGGAACATATCATGACGATAATGTTAAAGGCTGATACCTTATGTCCAACTAGCGCATCATACCCCTTAACAATATAGTATATATTCAATGTTTATCATTATAATGTTTTATCTTTTTCAATTTATATAATACTAACACCAACTTAATTGTGCATGGTTTGTACGGTTTTTTTTGTAAATTGTACCTTACTTTGTCTTTGTTTTTTTGTTGTTTTACTTTTAACCCTATAGTTTTTAATTTTTACATTTAACACTAACATCTTTTTTCACTTTCAACTTTATTCCTATTTACTTTTATTCTTTTATAATTTTTTTCATTTTATGTATCGATCAAAACTTTTCGAGTTAACATACCGCAACATGCATATGTGGTTCAACATTTTTACATATGTTTAACGGGCACGTTGTGTTTTACGTTTCGTTCTAACTTATACATATTAACACGCCGTAACGTACATGCACATCTTAACGTTTTTACATTTATTTTCCGTTCGGTTTTATTTCTTTCGTTTTACGAGATTTTCTAGTGTTAGTGGTCAACGGTGTGACATTGATGCGACTTATAACTTTTTACACCCCACCGCAACGCGTGGGGCTTGAATACTAGTTTCTATCTCATTGTCAAAGATCTAAAATATTGGTATGGAAGTGATTGCAATTTAAAATATGTTAATAAAAGGACATTAATGTTTGTATTCAGCCAATTTTACTTTACAAAGATGTTACCAACTTTCTTTAAGCACGAAAAGAATTACAATTATAATCAAGATTTAAAGTATAGCCAGTAGACATAAACCATGCGTTACAACAAGTGTGTTAATCCAGCAAGACGTAAACCACTCAATACAATAAGGGTGTTAATCCAGCAAGAAAAATCGGTGTCGTTCAGTTTAAAATAAAATGCATCTTGAGTCGTAGATAGAAAAACCGTAACTATCAATGAGCATTCAGGTGGTTTTGGGAGGGTGATCTTGAATAAACTTATACAGAAGCGTAGATATATAAACATCACAAAAAAATATTCGGTATTTAAAGAAAAACCAAGACAACAAAAAAGGAATCAAACAATCAAACTTAGCAAAATAATACTCAAAATTAAAAGGATACCGCCATGGGGACTCGAAACCAGGTCTTGTTGAAGCCAACGACACCGCCGGGGGGGGGGGGGGGGGGCTTGTTTTTTCGCCCAGTAGCGGAAATTTATACATAATTCAACCAAAAAATTTATACATATTATATTCAGCCCCCTGATTTAGGTCTCGTGACTTTCGGCCCCCCTACATCTTTTCTAAAGCTCCGCCATTACACACCGCACACCACTGGGTTGCGCAACCTTTGATTTGCAATTGCCCTTTGCCTGAATTTAACACAAATCTAGGGAGTGTTGAATGGAAAAAGTATAAACGGAACCTGTCACGTGTGTCACGCTCTGATTTGGTATACACGGTACACTACGATATATATAATGCAACTTATTTGATGCTCAAAAGTTGAATCCAAACCTTTTGCTACAGAAGCACTTATAACTTCCATTGTAACAACTGCTCTATTGTGAACATACATAACCTTATACAACAAGTATTGATCATGGTATACAATTTTCACTTGTTTATAATTTCTTTATGTGATCTATATAGTATAATATGTAATAATATGCAGTTGGGTGTTAGATTCTCAAATGAACCTCTTCTAATCAATAACAACATAGTTTGCACCATCCAGGATTCTGTTGTTTCCTGAAATATGTTTCCGAACCTGAGCATGAGTCTCGGCTTCATGCTGGAACATGCTGACTAATTCTTGCAACTCAAGTTTCCGCACTTCAACCTGTTCTTCAGTGATTGGTTTCTTTAGTCCCAAGTATAGTAAACCAACTGCAATTAGGATTATTCCTAGCAAGAACAGAACACCTGAAAACAGACCAAACGCGTATGGTGTATTTGTGGCACCTGGGATCCCATCAACATTAATCCCAAACAATCCGGTGATGATGGTCAGAATCAGGCCACACCCACCAAACACAGCTAAATTGTGTGTTACTCTGGTGCTTTTATCCTGAAAACCATGAAAAAGCTGTCATTTTTGTTTCTGTATAGTTGTCAAGATCACAAAACCGGGGGTTGGGATTTTGGATGCTTGTTTTGGAACTAATAATTTGATTATTTAGGGGTCATATAAAAATCAGCTATTTACCCTTTTATTAAATACCTAAAATAAAAGACTTGTACTATCATTTCACAAGAAGCCATTCCTTTTCAACAAGAATTTGCTTTTTGGTTATTTGTCTAATTATTAGTATTTGGGATTGCTTATCAAATAACTTATTTCCTTACTGTGTTCACAAAAAACAGTTTTGAGTGCTTGGATAAAGAAAAATGTTTATGCTTAGAGTGATAGAGCTTACTTTTAATAAAACAACAGGCGATAGCTTATCCCAAATTCATTATTATTGGTGGACTCAAAGTTACAAGTTTCACCTTAAGGTGAAATAAGTTGTAACTTGTAAACGAGTTGTTTGACCAACTTGTGTGATCTGTTAGGGTGTAATTTGTAAACGCCTAAGCCGCTCATGAGCTACTCATGATTGGCTCGCTAAAAGATCAATTGAGCTAAGCTTAAACGAGCTTGAGCCTAAACTGAAGCTCCTTTAATAAGCGAGCCCGATACTTCATATACCAAGCTTGACACACAAGTCTGACCGAGACAATTATTTATAAAAATACAATGTCTTTATTAATTCGATAAATATTATTATATATTTAATTATGATCGAAGTTAGTGAATAATGTATATTATGGTGTATTAAAGTATTATAATTAAGCATATAAAAATAAAATCAAATAATTAATAAATAATAAACGAGTCGAGCTCAAGCCCTTCAAAAATTACTCAAGAGTCGAGCTTGAGCTTGAAAATTTTCCTATAAGCCAAGCTCAAGCTTCGGATATAAAGCTCAAAACGTGCCCATCATAAGCTCTGTTAAGGTAAACGAGCCCACCTTGAGCTAGTGTCGTTTTACAATCCTAGTCTGAGTGCTTTTTTCAAAGCTTACTCACTCTTCTATTTAAGCAACCTTTCCACCAACACTTATTACTCACCTCTAGCATACTAAAAGATTTTTTTTCTATCACGTCTTTAACAATAGATGCAAGATCTAAGATTAGCAAGAAAAGAAGTTGATTGTCATCAAGTGTCACCACTTACATGTATTGTGAGTGGTGATCTTTACCATATTAGAGAGAAGTTATTGATTATCTTACCAATTGCAATTAAGAAGAGATCTCTAATGGTGAGTACCAAGTGTAATTAGGGAGAAGTCATTGGTTATCTCTAACAACTTAGATAGAATTACACAAGATAATCTCTACCTATTGTTAAAGAGAAGATAGTAAAAAATAACAATTGCATCAAGACCAAGAGCGGATATATATCTATTCGAGCCGTTGTATGTCCCTCTGCGCGTCATGATATTTCTAACTAACCTATCTTTATACTTACTGTTTCATTCTGGAGGAATCGTTCAAAAAATATTTAAAAAACAATCAGTCTTAAAACAAAAATAACATGACTTTATAGAGTAAAGCATCATCCAAATTTATTGAACCATAAATATGTTATGATGGACAAACCTGCAACCATGCTCGTTTAGTGCTTTGCATGACATCTTGAATTGTAAATAAGCGACCACGAACTGCTTCTTGTTCCTCAAGCATTTGTCTTGTACTTTTTCGTATTCCCTCAAGCAACGTTTTGGTTGCATTTCCTCTCAAGTGTTGGAGAAATTCAAATACTATTTCTTCCCTTGCATGCAAAGACCATTTGACTCGAATAACCTTCCAAAATAAAATTCTATGAACTAAAGTCGGCATTGACTTTATGCAAGTCAACAAAGATTCAAATATAACAAACCTGTTGTGATAATCTTTTGATTTCTTGGTTGAGTATTATAATGAAAAGGTTCAAATCCTCATTGCTTCTCCTATTTGAACATATAATATTGTTAAGCGCTTATGTTGGTCCATGCATGCACATTATCATTAGTAACTTTCAGTTAAATAATATGTTGGATAGTAGTACCACCAAACAAATAAGCACCAAGCAGATATAAAATATTGCTTAAAATACTCTGAGATTGGGGAAGCATGGGTTTCTGTACTCATGCTTAGTCGTGAATTTTGAGATTGTGCTATCAAAAAAAATATGCCTTAAAATTCTAGGTGTGACAACGTATCCAGAATAACTGAATGTTGAGACTTGAGACTATATTATATATGTAGTACGGTAGTACCTGTTAATGAACTTCAGTTCCACTTCATCAGCTTCCCCAAATATGGACTTCCGAAATAATCTGTGTTTAATATATTTTAATATCCTCTAAATTATTTACAAACAGAAAAGAATATCAGCTAAATTCAAAACAATATATCAGCTGACCGCCTGACCTGTCATCCCATCGTGCAAGCCGGCTGGCTAAGAGTGCTATAACTTCATGAACTGACCGGGGAATATTATTACCACCAGCAAAAAGAAGTTCCTATGTAAAGAATAATCCGGTAAGCTGAAAATAAATAAACAAACAAACTTAAAAATCAATGACAAATTGGACAGAACCTGAACTTCTATGACACCCAATACATTTAAACTTGGTGTAACCCCTTTCTGGTGCAATGTGGTTATTAAAAAATTCTGTGCTTGCCATGAACGAAGGACAACGGGCACATCATCTTCATTTTTATGTGGGTCACCAACTGATTGACCCAGAAGTTCAAACACCAGACCTCCAGCGACTCTGACAGGAACCTAAGCAAGATTTAACCAAAATCAGACATTTTACAGTGGGATCTCAAAAATGAAAACAGCTAATGTACCTCATATAAAAGGTGTTTCATTCGCTCGCTTATGAGCCGACTTTCATCTCTCAAAGCAATACTAATTGCAGGATGCAACCATGAAGCATTACTAAGCCATGAATTAATGTGTGAATGGCCTGCAGCCACATGGCACCACCATACAGGTCCAGCTGGCCGCTCCCAATAGGGAGCGGCTAGATCTGCTATCGTAAGGTCCTCGTCATCATCCATGAAATCATACTGCTGTGACGTCCAGTCAGCATGAATCTGCACTGATTCAATTAGCTCAGATATTCTGGCCCACCCAATTGGGACCCAATGGCTCGCATCCAGTTTTCCTATCATATCCTCACTCCTGCTTTCCAGATTAGTCGGTTCTGATGAATAACCATCATCCTTTTTCTGCATGTTATGACTATTTGCTTGATGAGTCGAATGGAGTTTTGTGTTTAACTTTGACCTAACCGATCTTCTTTGACCTTTAACATACTCAAAAGCACATAAGAGTCCATCTGTCCAGAGCTCACTACCTGATACAGCTTCCTTCTTGTAATGATTCTTGTACTGTTCCCTCTTCCCATCAGACATACATTGGTCGAATCGTATCCCTTCCATACTGTGTTTCACATCAGACAAGCTACTAAACAGAAACAAATCAAAAGAATAAACTGTAAATCTAATTTACTCTCATATTTCAGGTTTATGTAAGTATAGATTTCATTGATCTATACTGTCTTCATATTCTCACTGATTGCTATATGTATATAGTTTAATCGACCTAAACTTCTTATAAATTTTGCATAACCAAATTACACAATTAGAAAGTGTTCTTCACGCATTTCAACTTACGCAGCTCCGATTATTCAAATTATCAAGTGCAAAGCTATCAGCAACAAAATTGAATGACGTGAATTATGAAGTTCGCAAATCAACTAATCAAAACCTTTTCACACATTTCTATCGATTAATTGCAGACATAAACAATTGCTTAAACCCTACACAAAAGGAAAGTTACTTTCTACCGAGTAATTGCAGATGTGTGTAAACTGTAGAGTGTGAAATGCGATGCTAACTGGCCTTATATAGGCAAACGGAGAGAGATTGTCGCCGGAGGTGGTGGTCGGAGAATGTTGTCCGGAGTCCGGTTGTTCGCCGGAAGTAATTCCGGTGGTCGGTGTAACGACGATGGGCCAATATACGCACTACCACTAGTAGCACAACTCTAGAAGTGTAGATTGTAGTGGCCATAAAGCAAACCCCCTAAAAGTTCTTTTCTTTTGAATATATGCTCTTTGATATATATATATATATATATATATATATATATATATATATATATATATATATATATCAATACTATATATATATATATATATATATATATATATATATATATATATATATATATATCAATACTATATATATAAGCAAATGAGAAGGATAAAATGGTCATTTAACCAAAATCTCTTAAAATTAAGAGATGTACAAGTTGTGTTGCATATGGTACAAGCAGAAAACACAGTCTTTTTCATAAAACTCTAAGGTTTAAAACTCCAAATGCATTCTCCCCACATTTCAAACCCCAGATCTACTTTCAAAATTCAAACAAGCTAATCTCTCTCTATGAAAGTCGTTCGATCTATGGTAAAGAAATAGCAAATAATCATCTGAATGGATGCAGTGAAGGAGCACCGAATGTTAGTTGTGATTCGATTTCGTCACCGACGGTGCTCTCGAAGAGGAAGAGGCCGGCGAGGATTCAGATTCCGTTTGCGCTTTTGAGTTTGATGGATGAGGTTGTTAAGCAGGTTGATGACGTCGTGGATGAGGTTGCTCACTCTGAAACACCGTCTGACCACCATGTCCACCATCGTCACCATGTTATCTTCATCTTCTCTATCCCTCAGAAACCCTAGGTCACCAATTCCATCATATTTCAACCTCTCACATTCTGCAACATCCACCAACAGTCTTCCGATCTTCACTCGCTCATCCAACGCTTCACTTCGTTGCTTCGCTTCCGCTGCTACCACCGCCATCGATAAAATCGCCGTACAGAATCCGATAGTTGAGATGGACGGTAAGTGTTGTAGAAATGTTGTTGCTGATTACTCGCTTGCGGTTGTGAGATTGTTTTGGTTTGTTTTGTAGGTGATGAGATGACGAGGATCATATGGCAGATGATTAAAGAGAAGGTTTGGAGAGTTTTGTATTGGAGTTGGTTTTGTTTTATGCAGTTGATATTGTTGAGTTTGGAGTAGCTTTGTGACTTATTGTTGTTATTGTTTTGTTATTCTTTCAGCTCATTTTTCCGTACAGGGTTCATCAACTGGTATCAAACTGATTTGTCAAAAATGATCATTTGACCCTAAATATGAGATTACTAATTTAGTTTCTATATTCTTAGGTTGGGGTTGCAGAGATGAAGGTGGTTATTGAAAGAACAGGTGGTCTTGTTGTTCTAGCTGAAAGTTTTGGCCATTCAGTTTTCAAGGATTCATTTAAACGTGTTTTTGAAAAAGGGGAGGAATCTTTTGGCCTTGCTCATAAGTAAGTATTATCATGCCTGATGACTAATGTCTAATGGTTATATTCTTAAACTAATATATCGTGACTTTTGTATGATTTATAAACTCATCACAAATTTCTTATTATCAGTGGCACTCTTGAGATCAACTGTTCAAAGGACATTAAAATTCAGGGGATAATTGGACCTTGTACATCCTTGGACAAGGTCAGTTACTAAATCTTAGCTGCAATTAGAAATGATAATTGATCAAAATATTTTGTTTATTTTCTGAAATGCTATTTACTGACACTCCGCAGAAAGGACCTGCTGTTGCCAGCACAACAATTGGTCAGGGGAATACGACAGCTTGGAAGCTGTGTGGACTGGACTGGACAAAGATACTTGCTTGACCGTATTCTTTGATATTGCATCAAGTGACAAAGATCCGTCTGGCAATGTAAATCAACAGTTGGATATACAAACTGTTACAAGGTAAATAAGATACTTTATTTGTGTTTTACTTTTTGAGAATTTGGGATAGAGTTTGCTGGAAAGAGTGATTAGGCTCACTGAAACAACTCATCTGTGCTAAAGTATTGGCTAATGTGAGCGACTCTTGTGCCATTGTACTAGGTTCTACTAATCGTTATTCTTGCAAAAATTGCATAAGTTATACTTCTGATTATCTGGTTATTTAGGGGGCATATAATCAGTTTATTGGAAAAACTGTAGTTACCTATCTACCAACTTTTTAACCTACTATTGCTCCCATTAAACAATAGGTCTCTTCTTTTTCTACTAATAACTATTATGTTCTTTTTGGTCATTATATATATTAGATTCTTAAATAATCTAATTTGCCAAACTAACACTGATTATTTGAGTATTAGAAAATTAAACAACAGAACAGCATCCAAACACTATTCTACTGCTCGTGTATTTAAATTGATTATCTGATTCTAACAATCAGAGTATTAAATATCATAAATTATTTTCAAAATGCATATTAAAAAAACCATAAACATTGCAAGAAAGAGTGATTGTAGGCAAAAGGTGGCAAGTAAGATATAACTTCTTTGCATAATTACTGTTTGTCCATATTTAAGTGTTCTTTGGAAATTTTCTAAAATGGTGGGTAGCTAGCAATTAGAAGTCAAATACAATGGTTTAGAAGTCAATCTCTATATTAAAGTTGGATCAAGTGAAGAAACATGTGTTTGGTTCCTGCAATGGGCATGTTGTAGAATACTTCATAGTAATAGAGATGGAGTCATAACTCATAAGTTAAAGTACATATTATGCACGTAACAAATTTATGGCTTACGCATTTTGGTGCAGTTACCAGAGTGCTGGATGGACAATCTAAATTACGAGTTACTACCATTACTAGAAGATGGGTAGATAGTGCTGTTGTTTCAGAGGTAAGATAGTAAAATCATTTATTTTTTTGTTGTTTTGATAAAGTATATTGGTAAAAATGTAACTAACCATACACCTTTTTGCTAAACATATATGAGCAAAAGGTTGTGAATATATGTTATAGTTATTTGCTACTTTGCTTAATAATGCGGTGTTTTTGAGAACTACATAAACTCTATATATGCTGCTCATTATGAAACATATTTTGTTACACATAATTGCATACAAAGGAGTATACTTTGCTTAATAGTGCGGTGTTTTTGAGAACTACATAAAGTCTATATATGCTGCTCATTATGAAACATATTTTGTTAAACATAATCGCATACAAAGTAGTATATTTCTCTTCAACATCAAGTATCAACATGTATATATGGATAACATTTTGGTCTAATAGAACAGGTTTTGAGCAGAGACTAATCTTGTTCTAATTTTGGTAAATAATTTCATTTTAGATTGATAACTATAACTTAATCTACATACATACGAGTTGAGAGATGTTTTTCACAGGAATTGATACAAGGTTTTGATCAAGAGACCGCTGCAGTAGTAATGGCTAGATTAGCATCTTATAAGATGGAAATTAAGGTAGGCATTTGGCATTTCTTTGCTTTATTGTGTAGGGTTTCCCTTTATTTCTTCAACATATATATATATTTAAAATTTTCACTGATGGAAATTATTAATATTTTCAGGAGACATTTGATGCTACAAGATGGTTAGATAGGAACCTCATTCGTCTATGTTCTAAATTTGGTGACTACCGAAAGAGCTGATCCAAAGCAGCCCAACATCAATGGTTCTAATTCTTGATCTGCCTCCAAGAGTGGACCTTGTACTTAACCCTGATTATCTTAAAACATTTTATGAAGACACTAAATTAGACCAACACAGACACCATCTTGACAAACTCTTAGATGTTAAACCTTACTTCTCATCATCACTTTGCATTCGTTCATTTGTCTCCCGACTGCGATTCTGGTGCGTATAGAAGCAGAACAACTTGAGGAAATGATCAAAACTCACGTCGGCCCGATTGCAAAGGAAGTGTTGAAAGCTTGGTTGGATGTTTGTGCTTTTAGAAACAGGGTGGTTGGTGAGAGTGACGCAGATTATTTGAAAAAAGAGATGGGATGAGTAAAAGCAAGACGATTGAAATTGATTTGGGGTCAAACCTGCCGAGGCTATTCGGGCAAGAAATGGCTAACCGTGTGCTTGAAGCTCTACGTACTATGTCATGTTTCGAAATAATTTATACATTTCCATTTAAAAACACACACCATAACCTTAAACTTTCTCCAAAAACATTGCCTTGTTCATTATGGAATAAATATTAGCTTCTATGTTTACTAAAACTAATCTCTTCGCCTACCTACGTACGACCGCATCATAATTCCCAACCATAAAACTACAACATCATCATTTTAAAGTCTTACGCAACGTTTATTACTACACCGTACCTTAATTCATTTAAAAAGACGCAAGCGCTGCAACGCGCGCGGGCACTCACTAGTATATATATATATATATATATATATATATATATATATATATATATATATATATATATATATATATATATATATATATATATATATATATATATATATATATATATATAGGATTTGGTTCTTTTAAGAACCCTTTAAAACTATGAGAACTCTGGATTTGGTTCTTTTAAGAACCCTTTAAAACTGTGAGAACTCTTTAACCCTTTTGGCCAATAAAAGGGTGACACATCAGCATTTGAAAAAGGGATCTTTTTGGGCATTTTTGTAATTTTACCATGTGTACCTTGTTAATTATTTATTACACCTGACTTCTTTTTCTGAAACACAATCTTCAATATTTGTCTTATGATTTGACTTTTCACATCTTCCAACCATAAATGTTATTAATGTTGATTTGAACATTTTTTTGCTTTAAAGATTTCTAATTTCCATTTGGGTATCGAAGATTTAAAAATTTGAGAACTCATGAAACCATTCCATTACTATCTTTCTGTCAAACAAAGAGAATACTCTTCACCAAAATGGAAAAGATAACATCTTCTATAATGTCGACAAACAACAATCCTCCTGTGCAAACTCTAAAGCCAAATTGTACCACAAAACTGAAGTCATCACCATCAAGAAATCACAATATTCGTTCGCTGACCGGAGAGACGTTGATTACGTAGGGAAAAAGTTGAACAATAAAGATCCGACGATGATGATAGTGACGACCTACATTAACAATTGCAACAACGAAGACAATGCTTGAGTAATCGATCATTAGAGGGAGAGATGCGTACCGGTTCGGTATGTCGGTTTAGCTTTTGAAAAAGAAAAGAGGATTTATCACATGGAGAGGTATTTATACAACATTAGTGTTGGTTTTCTTGCCCTCTATTTTATTACTATTGAGTTTTTCGCTGTGATGTTTTTTATTAGTTAATATGGCTTAATTATAATGTTGAAATTTCTTTGTGGTTGTATAGTTTGTGGTTTAATGTTGTTTTGGTTGTTAGTTTCTGAAATCATGGAGGTGTAGTTACATGGTTTAATATCGTTTGTTTTACAGAATGATTTACATTGGTTAATATGGTTTACGTCAATTTACATTGGTTTACATTGGTTTATATTGGTGTAATGTCGTTTGGTTGTTGTAATTATATTGTTACTGTTAGTTGGAGTGGTGTAATATTGGGTATTTAACATTGTAATATTGGGTTACATCAATTTACATTGTTTTACAGATTGATTTATATTAGTTAATATTGGTTTACATCAATTCGCATTGATTTACATTGGTTTAATATTGGTTAATATTGGGTTTTTCGTTGTGTAATTTGATGTTTCATTACAACTTTGATAAATGTTGCATTAGTATAACAGTAATTCATTACAATTGTTTTACAATTGTAAAACATTATTTATATTAACGTCATAGTAAGTTGCATCAGCTTACAATTGTTTTACAGATTGATTTATATTGACTAATATTAGTTTACATCAATTTACATTGATTTACATTGGTTTAATATTGGTTAATATTGGGTTTTTCGTAGTGATGTTTTTTATTACAGTATTGCAATTTAGTTAATATGGCTTAATTACAATGTTGAAATTTATTTGTGGTGGTATAGTTCGTGGTTTAATGTTGTTTTGGTTGTTAGTTTCTAAAATCATGGAGGTGTAGTTACATGGTTTAATATCGTTTGTTTTACAGAATGATTTACATTGGTTAATATGGTTTACATAAATTTACATTAGTTTACATTGGTTTATATTGGTGTAATGTCGTTTGGTTGTTGTAATTATATTGTTACTCTTAGTTGGAGTGGTGTAATATTGGGTATTTAACATTGTAATATTGGGTTACATCAATTTACATTGTTTTACAGATTGATTTATATTGTTTAATATTGGTTTACATCAATTTACATTGGTTTAATATTGGTTAATATTGGGTTTTTCGTTGTGTAATTTGATGTTTCATTACAACTTTGATAAATGTTGCATTAGTATAACAATAATTCATTACAATTGTTTTATAATTGTAAAACATTATTTATATTAACGTCATAGTAAGTTGCATCAACTTACAATTGTTTTACAGATTGATTTATATTGGTTAATATTGTTTTACATCAATTTATATTGATTTACATTGGTTTAATAACCGATTCAAGTCCTTGACTACCCGATTACGTCGTAAGAATTTCGACCGGATTGCAACTGATTCCAGTGATAACTTTGCCTGCAAGGTCTTCTTCCGCCACATAATCGCCATCTGATATCTTCTTTGTCCAAACATAAAAATTGACGACGATTGTCCAAAATGCATCCTGGATATGGACTGGGTGGACCAACAACCAAAGAAATCGGTTACAAGCTTTGGTTTTTTAGGATGCAAGATGTGCAAAACTAGGGGTTCCGGTGGACGATGGTGGAAAATGAGGGAGGGGTTGTTTACGGTGGGGTTTCTTGGTGGCGAAATGGAAAAAGACTTAGATCCATCTTATAGATATTCAAACTTAGAAACATGATTTTGATATTTTTCATTGGATTGGAGATCATATGGATATTTTAGTTCAAAAAGAGAGATGAAGAGAGAGAGAGAGATATGGTGTAGTTTAAAGAAGAAAGAGATATGAGATGATGTTATTGATGTGATAGGTGTCTGACTACACTCAAAAGAAGTACACAATCAAAATTACTAATTTACCCATTATGTAATGAGAACCATTCAAAAAGAATATTCTATTTTATATTCTAAATCAATGGTCGATTATTAAGTTAAAGGGTTCTTGTAAAAAGAGAGGGTTTTCATATGAACCCATCTCTCTCTATATATATACGATACATCTGATTTCAACACCAAACCACCATTTTCATGGATGAAGCTGTGGTTATTCACAGCCCCGAAGTGTTTTAATGATGTTTGGTTGTTGAAATTACGATGATATAGTTACATGGGTTAATGTTGTTTGGTTGTTAAGTTGTTTAAATCACAGCGGTGTAGTTACATGGTTTAATGTCTTTGGTTTATATCGGTTTACATTGTTTTAAAGTAGTTTACAGATTGGTTTATATTAGTGTAATGTCATTTGGTTGTTAGGTTTATTTGATTTGTAATATTTTCCTAATGGATTGAATTTTGTTGTGAATATAGATATGAGATCCAAGCCTTTCTTCCCCAAATTGATTAGTTGTAAGTATTATTATTTTGCATTCAAATGAATTGTTACAATATGATGTAACTCACTGTTATTCGATGTAATTCATTGTATTAGGTATGGTTTTATGTTTAATTTAGGGTTTTTTGTTGTTATTGCATGATGTTTGTTTGATGTAGTTCACAGTAACAAATTAGAATATGATGTAATTTGTTGTAGTTATTAAAAATTACATTCATATGAACATGACGTAATTCATTGTTGGTGGTTCATGATTTGGTTAGGATGAACTTTATAGGATGAACTTAAAAATTACATTCATATGAACATGACGTAATTCATTGTTGGTGGTTCACATTGTAACAATATCTATTTGTAATATATTTTATATATTAGTTTTAGATTGGTTTACATTATTTTACATTGGTTTACAATAGTTTATATTGGTTTACAGTCTGGTTTCGTGATAGTTTTGCTATAAGTTACAGTAGTATAACAGTGTAACTTGATGTAAGTATGTACGAGTAATAGTTTTTTGATCTACATTGGTTAATATTTGGGTTGTTTTGTTCCAGATGTAGTGCTAAATCATTAGGACATGGTGTAATGTCGTCTAGATTACATTTAAAAACGTTTGATTTACATTGGTTAATGATTCTTTTGGTGTAATATTATGTGTTTAATAGCGTTACACCTTCTTATATTAGTGTTACACTTGTTTATACATTTGTTGGATTTTATATATGTTTGTTGGTTTTTATATATGTTTTTTGATGTAAAACATTGTAAAAAGTTAAAATATAATGTAATTCACCGAATGTATTTCGTTACGGTGGTGTAGTTATATTGTTTAACTCAAGGTTTTTTGTTGTTAATACATCATGTTTCTTTGATGTAATTCATAGTAAAAACTTACAATATGATGTAATTTGATGTAATATGCAACGTTCGAAAAAAATTTAAAAAATTTCGAGACTATATTAGAATTAAAGAGAATAGCGAGACGAGTTTAATGATGTAATTTTTAAAAAAAAGTAACAATGTATAAAAAAGTTATAAAGGTTATAAAAACAAAGGGGGTAAAATTTTTAAATAGAAATAAAAAAGAATTAGGGGGAATAGGGGGGACATGTGTCATGTTCTTGTTAAAAGCTGATTTCAAATAAAGATAAAATGACTATTTTACCCTTTTGTATTAAAAAAGAATAAGAAGATCTAAGCCACTAATTTTTTGATCAATGGTTGGTATGAGGTTAAAAGGTTCTCACAAAAAGGATGGGTTCTCATTTGAACCACATCCTATATATATATATATATATATATATATATATATATATATATATATATATATATATATATATATATATATATATATATATATATATATATATATATATATATGGAACGGATCATATGATAACCTGTCAAAATTGCGATAACCCATTAACCCAAATATGTGGTTGTAATTCTGCCACGTTTCATTTCCTTAGATTCCCTTTTGGGGGTAAAATAGGTATTTCACACTTCTTAATCTTCACCAACTTTTACATTCCCCAAGTTTCTACTTTGTACTTTTTGCACACCCATCGCAGGTACCAGTAATCATTTTCTTCTTTTTCTTTTTCTATGTAATACCTTTTTCATCCCACCATCCACAAGCAAACCGTCGATCCCTATGGGTTCTCTCTTTCAGTCGTTCATTTCACAAGCATCTTGGTATCTGTTTACTATCTTCCACCTCTTTTACCTTTGTTGATTATCTATTAAAAATCAGTTTACGATACTAATTATGTTTTTTTGCAGACAATGGGTGGTGGTGATGGTCAGTTACCTGATTCACCTGTTGAAGAAGACATTCTCGACCCCATGTCTGAAAACGACAACCATGGCGGTCAGTACGATGATACATTTGATATACTTACCGGGAACTCTCCGATCCGCTACCTTGGTTTTGATCGTAGAGGTAAACGTCAGCATTATTTGTATCTTCAGTTTTACTCCATTTTTTTGATGAACCAAGTTCAAAGTTTTTAAATGGTTTAGCACCTAACTAATTTTACACTTGTGAACTGTTTACAGTATTATTGTAATAGTGTACACTGATGTAGTTTGCTTTGCAGTACTGATGTAGTGTTGGTATATGTCCAGAAGTAGTCGTTTACAGAATTTCTGAATAGTATGTATTTAAGTTTTAATTGGTTACTCTTACTTTCTCACCTCACATTCATGCCGGTACAGTTGTAATATGTTACACTGATGTACTTTTTGCTTACAGTATTCGCTACCTTGGTTTTGATCGTAGAGGTAAACGTCAGCATTATTTTGTATATGTTGGTTTCTGTGTACTTTTTTTATCTTCAGATTTACTCCATTTTTTTTATGGATTAAGTTCAAAGTTTTCAAACGGTTTAGCACCTAACTAATTTTACGCTTTTGAACTGTTTACAGTATTATTGTAATAGTGTACAGTGATGTAGTATGTTTCTGCAGTACTGATGTAGTATTGTTATATGTCCACAAGTAGTCGTTTACATAAGTTCTGAATAGTATGTATTTAACTTTTAATTGGTTACTCTTACTTTCTCACCTCACATTCATGCCAGTACAGCTGAAAGCATCTGGTCCTCAGTAGTTGTGCATCAGTTCTTTTGAAAACAACTGAGGTAATCAGTACTTTTAAACAACTAAAAGCATCTGTTCATCAGTATTTATCCTTCAGCAGTTTGAAATAGCTGACAGCAATTGTTCTTCAGCAACAGCTGATGTGATCAGTCGTTTAAACATCTGAACATAGCTGTTCATCAGTAGTTGTGCATTAGCATTTGTAAACAGCTGATAGCAGCTGTTCATCAGTTATTCCCTGCATTAGTAGTTTCCTCACTATACAGCAGTACCCAATCAAATACAAACCCCCCATTACCCCTCCTACATAAATGAACACCATGCAGCCCAGCTTCTACTAATAACACCATAATGTGTATTTTGCAATAACCAAGCAATAAGAAGACCTTTACACCACCAATAATTCTTTTCCCAAACATAAACAGGATAAAGAAAATATCTGTTGGTCATCCACTTCATAAACACCCTTGTAAAACAAACATTCCACCAAATAAAATCACCACCACAACATAGATCAACAAGAAAAATATAATCCCTCCCCAACCCAACACTGATGGCAAACTCCCTCCCCAACTCACTGTCCTCCTCAATCAGACTAAATCAAATCTTCAAAATCTTATCCTAATTATCACTATAGTTACTCAAACACTTATTAATAAAAAAATTCCATAACTCCCAGATCTCATAATAGCACATCTCACACCTACTGTACTGATGTAGTGTTGTTATATGTCCACAAGTAGCCGTTTACAGAAGTTCTGAATAGTATGTATTTAAGTTTTAATTGGTTACTCTTACTTTCTCACCTCACATTCATGCCAGTACAGTTGTAATATGTTACACTGATGTACTTTTTGTTTACAGTAGTGATGTAGTGTTGTTATAAGTCCATAAATACAACCTTACAGAAATGCTGTAGTATTTATTTCTTTTTTAATTTGTTCAATTTTCATTTTAATGCTTTCATGTACTGATCTGATGTTTTTTAACACCAATCCGTACACCGATGTAGTTTTTGCTTACAGTGTTGAAGTATTGTTGCTTACAGAACTGCTGTAGTGTGTATTTATTTTTTAATTGGTTCATTTTTCATTACAATGCTTTGATGAAGTAATCTGATGGTTTTTAACACCAATTTAGTTTAAACAGCTGATAGCAATTGTTCATCAGTAGTTTAAACAGCTGAAAGCATCTGGTTGTAACACCCGTAATTTCTTATTAAAGAAATTAAAAGAATAAAATGGAAAGAGAAAGGAAAGAAAAACAAAAGTTACTTTTGTTTAAGGGCCAAAAGTGTCAATTTGACAAACTTTTTATTAATTCTTTGTACAAAAGGTGGTATGGCACCCACGTTGTCTGCACTTTCACTTCATTCGAACTTTTTAGAGAGAGAAAGTAGCAGGAGCAGAAAACCCTTGGATTTTTGAAGAAGGATCTGAGAAATTCGAAGTTTTTGGTGTTAGAACAAGTTGAGCAGGTTCGGGTGAAGAGAGTGACATTCGAAGAAGGCAACAAAGGTGAGTTCTAGACCCCGTTTTTACTGGTTTTTAAATGTTTGGGGCTGGAAAATGCATGCGGAAATATATTTTTATAAAATTTGGGTTTGATACCCGTATGATATGAATGTGTGTATGTTTATGTTTATGTTAGATTATGCCTAGGATTATGTGTTCATGTTTAGAACTAGGCATGATGATGTTTTGGGCTCGGATTATGAATTAGACACATGAATATGTTGTTAATATGTCTGAAATTGGGACTTAGAATAAATAAGAAAAGTTGATGTGTCCAGCAGTGCTCATACGACCAACAGTGGTCGTATGATCAGGATTTTTCTAAGTGTTGAGCCCAGTAGGACTCATACGACCAACAGTGGTCGTATGAATATGTGAAATTTTCTAAGTATTAAAAAGTCCCACAGGACTCATACGACCAACAGTGGTCGTATGACAATGTAATATTTTCTAAGTGTGGACTCATACGACCAACAGTGGTCGTATGACAATGTAATATTTTCTAAGTGTGGACTCATACGACCAGCAGTGGTCATACGACCAACAGTGTGGTCGTATGACCAGTTGATAATTCTATGTGTTAAGTGAAAAGTCCAGCAGTGCTCGTACGACTAATAGTGCTCATACGCCCAGAGGCTTATACGCCCAACAGGGCTAAAACGCCTAGAAGACTTAGCAAATTTTCAGGAATTTCCAGTAATTCCATAGTTTGAGGTTTGACCAGGGTTGACTAGGGTTAATAAATAATGATGTCTCATGCGTATAATGATGAGTATGATTAACCCTAATTGTTACTAATATTATTATTGGTATATTATTGTTAACAATATTATTAAAATATTGTTAAGTAAGGTATGATGCTATGCATGGTAATGTACGTATGATGATGAATGTATGATGAATAAGTATGATGTGTGTATGTTCCTTGTGATTGTATATGCTTATCTTTCTGAAACTTTACGAATAACGAGAAATGAATTAATGAAGTATTATGTATCGTAAAGTGAAAGATAATGAAAGAGGAACATGATGACGAATGCATGTATTAACGAATGAACGAGAATGATGATGAATACATGCATTAATGAACGAACGAATTATGTCTTGCAAGCATTGAATAACGCGATTGGTCCTTCTATGTGATTGACCATGGTCATGGTACCTCTACCGCTTACCTCTAGTACCGTGTCACCATGTTTAGCTGTCCCTTCATAGACTTCGGCCCAGTACCGTGGCATACGTTTGTTGTTCATTTGTTGACCTCGGCCCGTACTGTGGCACTACGTTTAGCTGTCTATGGATTGACTTCGGCCCGGTAGCTAAGACTGTTCGAGGTGTAGCATATGGTATTGGTACAATTAACCTTTCAATGCGTGCAAGTAAGTATCCGTATGTATGGAACCCCTACCGCTTACCTCTAGTACCGGGCATACGTTTTGCTGTTCATTTAATGACTTCGGCCCGGTAGCTAATAACGTTCGGGGTATAGCAGATGGTAGTGGTACAAAAGATATCCAATGTGCAAGTAAGTATGAACGGGATTCTTGTCATTCGACCACAGTAATCATAGCCGAGTGCTATGAAGTGGGTAAAGTCTGACAGAATCCATACGAGAAGTTAAAGATAATGATGAATAACGAATGATGAAGATAATAATGAATATTATCTATGTGTACGTATGATGTATGAACGCATGAACGAAAGGATACTTTTAAATAAGTAAAAGTATGTTTTATTACAAAACTAGAACTCACTCAGCAACGCTGACTTTTATGTATTTTCCAGTTGGCAGGTAGTGTTGCTGAGGATGGCACGAGGCGGCTACTCAGCTCCTTTGGGATGGCATTCTTTTGATAATGTTTTTGTATTGTAATGCAAACAAATGATATGTTGTAACAGGGGTTGTATTACTTTACAAAAGCATTTATAGTAAAACTTAAAAGTTTCCGCTGCATAGTTTTTATTAAATTGTATTAAATGTATGTTTTATGGGTAATGATAACCAACTGTGAGGTGCCCGGGATGATGAGTATGATTAACCCTAATTGTTACTAATATTATTATTAGTATATTATTGTTAACAATATTATTAAAATATTGTTAAGTAAGGTATGATGCTATGCATGGTAATGTACGTATGATGATGAATGTATGATGAATAAGTATGATGTGTGTATGTTCCTTGTGATTGTATATGCTTATCTTTCTAAAACTTTACGAATAACGAGAAATGAATTAATGAAGTATTATGTATCGTAAAGTGAAAGATAATGAAAGAGGAACATGATGACGAATGCATGTATTAACGAATGAACGAAATGAAGAATGATGATGAATACATGCATTAATGAACGAACGAATTATGTCTTGCAAGCATTGAATAACGCGATTGGTCCTTCTATGTGATTGACCATGGTCATGGTACCTCTACCGCTTACCTCTAGTACCGTGTCACCATGTTTAGCTGTCCCTTCATAGACTTCGGCCCAGTACCGTGGCATACGTTTGTTGTTCATTTGTTGACCTCGGCTCGTACTGTGGCACTACGTTTAGCTGTCTATGGATTGACTTCGGCCCGGTAGCTAAGACTGTTCGAGGTGTAGCATATGGTATTGGTACAATTAACCTTTCAATGCGTGCAAGTAAGTATCCGTATGTATGGAACCCCTACCGCTTACCTCTAGTACCGGGCATACGTTTTGCTGTTCATTTAATGACTTCGGCCCGGTAGCTAATAACGTTCGGGGTATAGCAGATGGTAGTGGTACAAAAGATATCCAATGTGCAAGTAAGTATGAACGGGATTCTTGTCATTCGACCACAGTAATCATAGCCGAGTGCTATGAAGTGGGTAAAGTCTGACAGAATCCATACGAGAAGTTAAAGATAATGATGAATAACGAATGATGAAGATAATAATGAATATTATCTATGTGTACGTATGATGTATGAACGCATGAACGAAAGGATACTTTTAAATAAGTAAAAGTATGTTTTATTACAAAACTAGAACTCACTCAGCAACGCTGACTTTTATGTATTTTCCAGTTGGCAGGTAGTGTTGCTGAGGATGGCACGAGGCGGCTACTCAGCTCCTTTGGGATGGCATTCTTTTGATAATGTTTTTGTATTGTAATGCAAACAAATGATATGTTGTAACAGGGGTTGTATTACTTTACAAAAGCATTTATAGTAAAACTTAAAAGTTTCCGCTGCATAGTTTTTATTAAATTGTATTAAATGTATGTTTTATGGGTAATGATAACCAACTGTGAGGTGCCCGGGATCGGGGCCTTACAAGTTGGTATCAGAGCCAAAGTTTAAGTGAAATGGGTAAAATTTTTAGAATAAACCTAAGACTTAAACTGAGAATGGGACAGGGGAAATGGGAATGCCATCTGAGTAGCTGCGTGCCATCAGGTATTTTCTTGAAAGTTAACCAGTGTTACGTGTGCATGTTATGTGTTTATGTGTACTGTTGGACTTAGATACTAATGTAGTCAGGACAGGTAATGCTCGGGGTGTGAAGAGTAGAGTAAGTGACTAATCACAACTGGCCACTGTAATTAGGGACTTACTATACTTAACATAAACTGAGCTATTTCCTTGAATGACAGTATTGGTGTTTAAATCTTTCAGTGTGATAGAAGATGGTCGGTGGTAGATCATCGAAAGCCCCAATTGGTGGAGGCAGTGGCGGAAGTGGTGTGGAACCACGAGCCACAAGAGGTAGGCCTAGACAAGAGAAGAAGGTTCCCGAAGGACCTAATACTACTCCCTCGGGGGGAGCGGATGAGAGTGATAATATGAGAGCCTCGGTGAAAGAGACGGTGATCGAGGAGGTGCACCAAGTCATGCATACGATCTTACCATCTGTAGTGACTGAAGTGATAAAGGCAGTACGTGAAGACGATAGACGAGGGAGGAATCGGTCCTCAGGAAGACAACAACAGGAGGAAACAGAAACGGTACTATCTGATGACGAAGAGGAAGAAGAACAGTTACAGGAAACCGCCCGGGGTTGTAACTACGGGGCATTCATGAGGTGCAAGCCCCCAACTTTTGACGGGTCTGGTACTGCTACTGATGCTCACCAATGGGTGATGGAAATGGAAGCTGTCCTCGATATTAGTGATTGCCAGGAGGACAAGAAGGTGAAGTTTGCTACCCACTCTTTTACAGGGTCGGCATTATGCTGGTGGAAGAATATAGTCCAAGCCGAGGGTAGCAGGGCTATAGGGAAGATGAAGTGGGCTGAGTTGAAAAGGCTGGTGATCGAGGAATTCAGTCCTCGTCGGGAAATGGATAGAATAGAGAGAGAGTTCCTGCAGTTGGAGGCGGGGACGATGACCCACCAACAATATACCACCAAGTTCAACGAGTTGGCGTTGTTGGTGCCGGAGCAGGTGACGCCGGTGTCTCGAAAGATCAACCGGTATATTCAGGGGCTGCCAGCTGAAATTCGTTGGCACTTGATTTCTGCCCGACCAAGCACTTTCAGGTCGGCAGTGGATTTGGCGGGAAGGTTATTCGATGAACGTGCTGCTTTGATGAAGGCTGAGGGAAGCAAGAAAGGGAGTGGAGAGAAGAACTGGCAGGGGAAGAGATTTGGTCGGGGTGAAACTTCGACAAACAACAAGAAAGCAAGGGTGGATGACCGCCGAGTGGTCGTGTCTGGAGCTGGGGTGAAGAAGTGTGGTAAGTGTGGAAAGGAGCACTCAGGGGAGTGCAAGTGGGGATACAACATCTGCTTCAAGTGTGGGAGGACTGGGCATAAGGCCAAGGATTGTCTGATGGGCAAGTGTTTTAACTGTGGGGAAAGTGGTCATATGAGCAAAGATTGCAAGAAGCCGAGGGCTGAGGGCTCGGGAGAGAAGAAGACGGGAGGAGAAGCACCGAGGGCAAAGGCTAGGGCGTTCACGATGACGTAGGAAGAGGCTAGGACGGACCCCGATGTGGTGTCAGGTACGTTTCTAGTAAATCAAACTCTTGCTTCTGTGTTATTTGACTCTGGTGCTAGTAGGAGTTTCATTTCTGCTACTTTCTGTGCTAAATTGCCTGTTAGTAGCAAATGCATTAGTGAGCCTTTTTATGTAGAAACTGCCATTGGTAAGTCCACTAGAGTTACTGATGTGATAGAGGACTGTACCATGGAATTAGAGGGCCATAGGTTTGCTGCCAAGTTACATGTGATGCCCCTAGGAGGATTCGATGTAGTGTTAGGAATGGACTGGTTAGCAACCTACGAAGCGAATATCGTGTGCCGAAAGAAGATGATTAGACTGACGGCGACCGACGGAAGTCCGGTGACAATTTATGGCGATCGAGTTACGACGATTCCGAAGGTGATCTCGATGGCGGTGGCGGGAAAGTGTATGAGGCGCGGATGTAGCGCCTACTTATGTTATGTAAAGAACGTAGAGACGCCAACACCACAGCTATGCGATGTGCCAGTGGTGTGTGACTTTCCAGATGTGTTTCCCGAAGACTTATCGGGTTTGCCACTGACCGGAAGATCGAATTTCAGATCGACCTGATACCGGGTGCCCAACCTGTCGCAAAAGCACCGTATCGCTTGGCTCCGACGGAAATGAAAGAGTTGATGGAGCAGTTACAGGAGCTGCTGGATAAGGGGTTTATTCGACCGAGTATCTCACCTTGGGGTGCTCCGGTTCTGTTCGTAAAGAAGAAGGATGGTAGTATGAGGATGTGCATTGACTACCGCGAGCTGAATAAGCTGACGGTGAAGAACAGATACCCCTTACCAAGGATCGATGACTTGTTTGATCAACTTCAGGGTGCCAGTTGGTTTTCAAGGATAGATCTTCGATCGGGTTACCATCAACTAAAGGTGAAGGAACAGGATATCCCTAAGACAGCCTTTCGTACGCGCTATGGTCACTACGAGTTTCTTGTCATGTCTTTTGGGTTGACCAATGCGCCGGCTGCTTTCATGGATCTGATGAACCGAGTGTGCCGACCAATGTTGGATAAATCAGTAATTGTATTCATCGATGATATTCTGATTTATTCAAGAAGTGAAAAAGAGCATGCCGGGCATATTCGGGAAGTGTTGGAAACGTTGAGAAGGGAGAAATTGTACGCCAAGTTCTCCAAGTGCGCCTTTTGGTTACGCGAGGTGCAATTTCTGGGTCACGTAGTGAATGCAGAAGGAATAATGGTGGACCCAGCGAAGGTTGAGGCTGTGATGCAATGGAAATCACCAAAGACGCCATCCGAGATTCGTAGCTTCTTGGGATTGGCGGGCTACTATAGGAGATTTATTCAAGACTTCTCCAAGATAGCCTCACCTTTGACAAAATTAACTCGCAAGGATGTAAAGTTCGTGTGGGGTCGAGAACAGGAGACGGCTTTTGAGGAGTTGAAGGCGAGACTGACACAAGCTCCTGTCTTGACATTGCCCGAGGGAAATGAAGACTTAGTGGTTTATTCAGATGCATCCTATTCTGGGCTAGGTTGCGTGTTGATGCAACGTGGAAGGGTAATAGCCTATGCATCTCAACAACTGAAAACCCACGAAGTCAACTATCCCACACACGATCTAGAATTAGCCGCGGTGGTTTTTGCATTGAAGATATGGCGGCACTATCTATACGGGACGAAGTGCACTATCTTACAGACCACAAAAGCTTGAAGTACTTCTTCGAGCAGAAGGATCTAAACATGAGGCAGAGGCGGTGGTTGGAACTGATAAAAGATTATGATTGTGAGATCCATTACCACCCGGGCAAAGCCAATGTGGTGGCTGATGCCCTTAGCAGAAAAGAAAGGCCTGAGCCGATCCGGGTGAAGGCTTATCAGCTTATCATGACCCCCGATGTGATGACACAGGTTAAGGAGTTTCAAGACGAGGCTTTGAAAGAAGATCGTCTTAACTCTGAAAGGATGAGAGGTCTAGTTACAGAATTGGGTGAGAACACTCTAGGTGTTAAGACCCGATTTGGGCGAATGTGGATTCCTCGATACGGGGATCTACGTGGTAAAATTATGGACGAGGCCCATAAGACACGATACTCCATTCACCCCGGTGCTACCAAAATGTACCACGATATGAAGAAAGACTATTGGTGGCCGGGCATGAAACGCGACGTAGTGGAGTACGTAAGTAAGTGCTTAACTTGCTTACAAGTGAAGGCGGAACACCAGAAGCCCTACGGGAAGATCCAACCGTTGGATATACCCGAGTGGAAGTGGGAACACATCACCATGGATTTCATCACAAAGTTACCACGTACCCCTAAAGGGTATGATGCCATATGGGTGATTGTGGACCGCTTGACAAAGAGTGCCCACTTCCTACCGATCCGCGAAACGTACTCATCGGAGAGATTGGCGGATCTGTTCATCAAGGAGATTGTAGCTCGTCATGGTGTGCCGGTATCTATTGTGTCCGATCGTGACACCCGGTTTACCTCCAAGTTTTGGAAGAGATTTCATGATGCGATGGGGACGAGGCTACACATTAGTACAGCATATCACCCTCAGACAGACGGTCAGTCTGAGAGGACGATCCAAACACTCGAAGACATGCTTCGGGCGTGCGTGATCGACTTTGGAGGAAGTTGGGACGATCACCTGCCGTTAGCAGAATTCTCGTACAACAATAGTTATCACGCCAGCATTGGCATGCCACCTTACGAGATGCTATACGGTAGGAGATGTAGGACGCCCGTGTGCTGGGGAGACATTGGGCAGAAAGAGTTAGGAGGTGTTGAGGTGATCGAAGCTACGACTGAGAAATTAGAAAAGATCAAAGCCTTCATGAAGGCGGCGAAAGATAGGCAAAAGTCGTATGCTGACAAGAGGCGGAGGCCGATAGAGTTCAAGGTTGGTGACCGAGTTATGTTGAAGGTCTCACCTTGGAAAGGAATCATTAGATTCAGGAAAAGAGGTAAGCTAAGCCCGAGGTACATAGGACCTTTCCGAATTATCGCACGAGTAGGAGAGGTGGCCTATCGACTTGAATTGCCAGATGAGTTAAGTGGAATTCATCCCACATTCCATGTATCTCATCTAAGGAAGTGCTTAGCTGATGAGGACATGGTTGTACCACTGGAGGATATTGAAGTAGACGAACGGCTCAACTACGTGGAGCAGCCAGTGGCAATCATTGATCGTAAAGAAAAGAGGTTGAGGAATAAAGTGGTTCCCCTGGTGCGTGTACAGTGGAAGCACAGGAAGGGATCCGAGTCTACGTGGGAGACTGAAGAAGAGATGAGACAACACTACCCACATCTGTTTGAGGAATAACAGGTTTCGGGGACGAAACCTATATAAGGGGGGTGGACTTGTAACACCCGTAATTTCTTATTAAAGAAATTAAAAGAATAAAATGGAAAGAGAAAGGAAAGAAAAACAAAAGTTACTTTTGTTTAAGGGCCAAAAGTGTCAATTTGACAAACTTTTTATTAATTCTTTGTACAAAAGGTGGTATGGCACCCACGTTGTCTGCACTTTCACTTCATTCGAACTTTTTAGAGAGAGAAAGTAGCAGGAGCAGAAAACCCTCGGATTTTGAAGAAGGATCTGAGAAATTCGAAGTTTTTGGTGTTAGAACAAGTTGAGCAGGTTCGGGTGAAGAGAGTGACATTCGAAGAAGGCAACAAAGGTGAGTTCTAGACCCCGTTTTACTGGTTTTTAAATGTTTGGGGCTGGAAAATGCATGCGGAAATATATTTTTATAAAATTTGGGTTTGATACCCGTATGATATGAATGTGTGTATGTTTATGTTTATGTTAGATTATGCCTAGGATTATGTGTTCATGTTTAGAACTAGGCATGATGATGTTTTGGGCTCGGATTATGAATTAGACACATGAATATGTTGTTAATATGTCTGAAATTGGGACTTAGAATAAATAAGAAAAGTTGATGTGTCCAGCAGTGCTCATACGACCAACAGTGGTCGTATGATCAGGATTTTTCTAAGTGTTGAGCCCAATAGGACTCATACGACCAACAGTGGTCGTATGAATATGTGAAATTTTCTAAGTATTGAAAAGTCCCACAGGACTCATACGACCAACAGTGGTCGTATGACAATGTAATATTTTCTAAGTGTGGACTCATACGACCAACAGTGGTCGTATGATCAGAACATGATTCTAAGTCCAGGGATGGTACGACCAGCAGTGGTCATACGACCAACAGTGTGGTCGTATGACCAGTTGATAATTCTAAGTGTTAAGTGAAAAGTCCAGCAGTGCTCGTACGACTAATATGCTCATACGCCCAGAGGCTTATACGCCCAACAGGGCTAAAACGCCTAGAAGACTTAGCAAATTTTCAGGAATTTCCAGTAATTCCATAGTTCGAGGTTTGACCAGGGTTGACTAGGGTTAATAAATGATGATGTCTCATGCGTATAATGATGAGTATGATTAACCCTAATTGTTACTAATATTATTATTAGTATATTATTGTTAACAATATTATTAAAATATTGTTAAGTAAGGTATGATGCTATGCATGGTAATGTACGTATGATGATGAATGTATGATGAATAAGTATGATGTGTGTATGTTCCTTGTGATTGTATATGCTTATCTTTCTGAAACTTTACGAATAACGAGAAATGAATTAATGAAGTATTATGTATCGTAAAGTGAAAGATAATGAAAGAGGAACATGATGACGAATGCATGTATTAACGAATGAACGAAATGAAGAATGATGATGAATACATGCATTAATGAACGAACGAATTATGTCTTGCAAGCATTGAATAACGCGATTGGTCCTTCTATGTGATTGACCATGGTCATGGTACCTCTACCGCTTACCTCTAGTACCGTGTCACCATGTTTAGCTGTCCCTTCATAGACTTCGGCCCAGTACCGTGGCATACGTTTGTTGTTCATTTGTTGACCTCGGCCCGTACTGTGGCACTACGTTTAGCTGTCTATGGATTGACTTCGGCCCGGTAGCTAAGACTGTTCGAGGTGTAGCATATGGTATTGGTACAATTAACCTTTCAATGCGTGCAAGTAAGTATCCGTATGTATGGAACCCCTACCGCTTACCTCTAGTACCGGGCATACGTTTTGCTGTTCATTTAATGACTTCGGCCCGGTAGCTAATAACGTTCGGGGTATAGCAGATGGTAGTGGTACAAAAGATATCCAATGTGCAAGTAAGTATGAACGGGATTCTTGTCATTCGACCACAGTAATCATAGCCGAGTGCTATGAAGTGGGTAAAGTCTGACAGAATCCATACGAGAAGTTAAAGATAATGATGAATAACGAATGATGAAGATAATAATGAATATTATCTATGTGTACGTATGATGTATGAACGCATGAACGAAAGGATACTTTTAAATAAGTAAAAGTATGTTTTATTACAAAACTAGAACTCACTCAGCAACGCTGACTTTTATGTATTTTCCAGTTGGCAGGTAGTGTTGCTGAGGATGGCACGAGGCGGCTACTCAGCTCCTTTGGGATGGCATTCTTTTGATAATGTTTTTGTATTGTAATGCAAACAAATGATATGTTGTAACAGGGGTTGTATTACTTTACAAAAGCATTTATAGTAAACTTAAAAGTTTCCGCTGCATAGTTTTATTAAATTGTATTAAATGTATGTTTTATGGGTAATGATAACCAACTGTGAGGTGCCCGGGATGATGAGTATGATTAACCCTAATTGTTACTAATATTATTATTAGTATATTATTGTTAACAATATTATTAAAATATTGTTAAGTAAGGTATGATGCTATGCATGGTAATGTACGTATGATGATGAATGTATGATGAATAAGTATGATGTGTGTATGTTCCTTGTGATTGTATATGCTTATCTTTCTGAAACTTTACGAATAACGAGAAATGAATTAATGAAGTATTATGTATCGTAAAGTGAAAGATAATGAAAGAGGAACATGATGACGAATGCATGTATTAACGAATGAACGAAATGAAGAATGATGATGAATACATGCATTAATGAACGAACGAATTATGTCTTGCAAGCATTGAATAACGCGATTGGTCCTTCTATGTGATTGACCATGGTCATGGTACCTCTACCGCTTACCTCTAGTACCGTGTCACCATGTTTAGCTGTCCCTTCATAGACTTCGGCCCAGTACCGTGGCATACGTTTGTTGTTCATTTGTTGACCTCGGCCCGTACTGTGGCACTACGTTTAGCTGTCTATGGATTGACTTCGGCCCGGTAGCTAAGACTGTTCGAGGTGTAGCATATGGTATTGGTACAATTAACCTTTCAATGCGTGCAAGTAAGTATCCGTATGTATGGAACCCCTACCGCTTACCTCTAGTACCGGGCATACGTTTTGCTGTTCATTTAATGACTTCGGCCCGGTAGCTAATAACGTTCGGGGTATAGCAGATGGTAGTGGTACAAAAGATATCCAATGTGCAAGTAAGTATGAACGGGATTCTTGTCATTCGACCACAGTAATCATAGCCGAGTGCTATGAAGTGGGTAAAGTCTGACAGAATCCATACGAGAAGTTAAAGATAATGATGAATAACGAATGATGAAGATAATAATGAATATTATCTATGTGTACGTATGATGTATGAACGCATGAACGAAAGGATACTTTTAAATAAGTAAAAGTATGTTTTATTACAAAACTAGAACTCACTCAGCAACGCTGACTTTTATGTATTTTCCAGTTGGCAGGTAGTGTTGCTGAGGATGGCACGAGGCGGCTACTCAGCTCCTTTGGGATGGCATTCTTTTGATAATGTTTTTGTATGGTAATGCAAACAAATGATATGTTGTAACAGGGGTTGTATTACTTTACAAAAGCATTTATAGTAAAACTTAAAAGTTTCCGCTGCATAGTTTTTATTAAATTGTATTAAATGTATGTTTTATGGGTAATGATAACCAACTGTGAGGTGCCCGGGATCGGGGCCTTACAAGTTGGTATCAGAGCCAAAGTTTAAGTGAAATGGGTAAAATTTTTAGAATAAACCTAAGACTTAAACTGAGAATGGGACAGGGGAAATGGGAATGCCATCTGAGTAGCTGCGTGCCATCAGGTATTTTCTTGAAAGTTAACCAGTGTTACGTGTGCATGTTATGTGTTTATGTGTACTGTTGGACTTAGATACTAATGTAGTCAGGACAGGTAATGCTCGGGGTGTGAAGAGTAGAGTAAGTGACTAATCACAACTGGCCACTGTAATTAGGGACTTACTATACTTAACATAAACTGAGCTATTTCCTTGAATGACAGTATTGGTGTTTAAATCTTTCAGTGTGATAGAAGATGGTCGGTGGTAGATCATCGAAAGCCCCAATTGGTGGAGGCAGTGGCGGAAGTGGTGTGGAACCACGAGCCACAAGAGGTAGGCCTAGACAAGAGAAGAAGGTTCCCGAAGGACCTAATACTACTCCCTCGGGGGGAGCGGATGAGAGTGATAATAAGAGATCCTCGGTGAAAGAGACGGTGATCGAGGAGGTGCACCAAGTCATGCAGACGATCTTACCATCTGTAGTGACTGAAGTGATAAAGGCAGTACGTGAAGACGATAGACGAGGGAGGAATCGGTCCTCAGGAAGACAACAACAGGAGGAAACAGAAACGGTACTATCTGATGACGAAGAGGAAGAAGAACAGTTACAGGAGACCGCCCGGGGTTGTAACTACGGGGCATTCATGAGGTGCAAGCCCCCAACTTTTGACGGGTCTGGTACTGCTACTGATGCTCACCAATGGGTGATGGAAATGGAAGCTGTCCTCGATATTAGTGATTGCCAGGAGGACAAGAAGGTGAAGTTTGCTACCCACTCTTTTACAGGGTCGGCATTATGCTGGTGGAAGAATATAGTCCAAGCCGAGGGTAGCAGGGCTATAGGGAAGATGAAGTGGGCTGAGTTGAAAAGGCTGGTGATCGAGGAATTCAGTCCTCGTCGGGAAATGGATAGAATAGAGAGAGAGTTCCTGCAGTTGGAGGCGGGGACGATGACCCACCAACAATATACCACCAAGTTCAACGAGTTGGCGCTGTTGGTGCGGGAGCAGGTGATGCCGGTGTCTCGAAAGATCAACCGGTATATTCAGGGGCTGCCAGCTGAAATTCGTTGGCACTTGATTTCTGCCCGACCAAGCACTTTCAGGTCGGCAGTGGATTTGGCGGGAAGGTTATTCGATGAACGTGCTGCTTTGGTGAAGGCTGAGGGAAGCAAGAAAGGGAGTGGAGAGAAGAACTGGCAGGGGAAGAGATTTGGTCGGGGTGAAACTTCGACAAACAACAAGAAAGCAAGGGTGGATGACCGCCGAGTGGTCGTGTCTGGAGCTGGGGTGAAGAAGTGTGGTAAGTGTGGAAAGGAGCACTCAGGGGAGTGCAAGTGGGGATACAACATCTGCTTCAAGTGTGGGAGGACTGGGCATAAGGCCAAGGATTGTCTGATGGGCAAGTGTTTTAACTGTGGGGAAAGTGGTCATATGAGCAAAGATTGCAAGAAGCCGAGGGCTGAGGGCTCGGGAGAGAAGAAGACGGGAGGAGAAGCACCGAGGGCAAAGGCTAGGGCGTTCACGATGACGTAGGAAGAGGCTAGGACGGACCCCGATGTGGTGTCAGGTACGTTTCTAGTAAATCAAACTCTTGCTTCTGTGTTATTTGACTCTGGTGCTAGTAGGAGTTTCATTTCTGCTACTTTCTGTGCTAAATTGCCTGTTAGTAGCAAATGCATTAGTGAGCCTTTTTATGTAGAAACTGCCATTGGTAAGTCCACTAGAGTTACTGATGTGATAGAGGACTGTACCATGGAATTAGAGGGCCATAGGTTTGCTGCCAAGTTACATGTGATGCCCCTAGGAGGATTCGATGTAGTGTTAGGAATGGACTGGTTAGCAACCTACGAAGCGAATATCGTGTGCCGAAAGAAGATGATTAGACTGACGGCGACCGACGGAAGTCCGGTGACAATTTATGGCGATCGAGTTACGACGATTCCGAAGGTGATCTCGATGGCGGTGGCGGGAAAGTGTATGAGGCGCGGATGTAGCGCCTACTTATGTTATGTAAAGAACGTAGAGACGCCAACACCACAGCTATGCGATGTGCCAGTGGTGTGTGACTTTCCAGATGTGTTTCCCGAAGACTTATCGGGTTTGCCACCTGACCGGAAGATCGAATTTCAGATCGACCTGATACCGGGTGCCCAACCTGTCGCAAAAGCACCGTATCGCTTGGCTCCGACGGAAATGAAAGAGTTGATGGAGCAGTTACAGGAGCTGCTGGATAAGGGGTTTATTCGACCGAGTATCTCACCTTGGGGTGCTCCGGTTCTGTTCGTAAAGAAGAAGGATGGTAGTATGAGGATGTGCATTGACTACCGCGAGCTGAATAAGCTGACGGTGAAGAACAGATACCCCTTACCAAGGATCGATGACTTGTTTGATCAACTTCAGGGTGCCAGTTGGTTTTCAAGGATAGATCTTCGATCGGGTTACCATCAACTAAAGGTGAAGGAACAGGATATCCCTAAGACAGCCTTTCGTACGCGCTATGGTCACTACGAGTTTCTTGTCATGTCTTTTGGGTTGACCAATGCGCCGGCTGCTTTCATGGATCTGATGAACCGAGTGTGCCGACCAATGTTGGATAAATCAGTAATTGTATTCATCGATGATATTCTGATTTATTCAAGAAGTGAAAAAGAGCATGCCGGGCATATTCGGGAAGTGTTGGAAACGTTGAGAAGGGAGAAATTGTACGCCAAGTTCTCCAAGTGCGCCTTTTGGTTACGCGAGGTGCAATTTCTGGGTCACGTAGTGAATGCAGAAGGAATAATGGTGGACCCAGCGAAGGTTGAGGCTGTGATGCAATGGAAATCACCAAAGACGCCATCCGAGATTCGTAGCTTCTTGGGATTGGCGGGCTACTATAGGAGATTTATTCAAGACTTCTCCAAGATAGCCTCACCTTTGACAAAATTAACTCGCAAGGATGTAAAGTTCGTGTGGGGTCGAGAACAGGAGACGGCTTTTGAGGAGTTGAAGGCGAGACTGACACAAGCTCCTGTCTTGACATTGCCCGAGGGAAATGAAGACTTAGTGGTTTATTCAGATGCATCCTATTCTGGGCTAGGTTGCGTGTTGATGCAACGTGGAAGGGTAATAGCCTATGCATCTCGACAACTGAAAACCCACGAAGTCAACTATCCCACACACGATCTAGAATTAGCCGCGGTGGTTTTTGCATTGAAGATATGGCGGCACTATCTATACGGGACGAAGTGCACTATCTTCACAGACCACAAAAGCTTGAAGTACTTCTTCGAGCAGAAGGATCTAAACATGAGGCAGAGGCGGTGGTTGGAACTGATAAAAGATTATGATTGTGAGATCCATTACCACCCGGGCAAAGCCAATGTGGTGGCTGATGCCCTTAGCAGAAAAGAAAGGCCTGAGCCGATCCGGGTGAAGGCTTATCAGCTTATCATGACCCCCGATGTGATGACACAGGTTAAGGAGTTTCAAGACGAGGCTTTGAAAGAAGATCGTCTTAACTCTGAAAGGATGAGAGGTCTAGTTACAGAATTGGGTGAGAACACTCTAGGTGTTAAGACCCGATTTGGGCGAATGTGGATTCCTCGATACGGGGATCTACGTGGTAAAATTATGGACGAGGCCCATAAGACACGATACTCCATTCACCCCGGTGCTACCAAAATGTACCACGATATGAAGAAAGACTATTGGTGGCCGGGCATGAAACGCGACGTAGTGGAGTACGTAAGTAAGTGCTTAACTTGCTTACAAGTGAAGGCGGAACACCAGAAGCCCTACGGGAAGATCCAACCGTTGGATATACCCGAGTGGAAGTGGGAACACATCACCATGGATTTCATCACAAAGTTACCACGTACCCCTAAAGGGTATGATGCCATATGGGTGATTGTGGACCGCTTGACAAAGAGTGCCCACTTCCTACCGATCCGCGAAACGTACTCATCGGAGAGATTGGCGGATCTGTTCATCAAGGAGATTGTAGCTCGTCATGGTGTGCCGGTATCTATTGTGTCCGATCGTGACACCCGGTTTACCTCCAAGTTTTGGAAGAGATTTCATGATGCGATGGGGACGAGGCTACACATTAGTACAGCATATCACCCTCAGACAGACGGTCAGTCTGAGAGGACGATCCAAACACTCGAAGACATGCTTCGGGCGTGCGTGATCGACTTTGGAGGAAGTTGGGACGATCACCTGCCGTTAGCAGAATTCTCGTACAACAATAGTTATCACGCCAGCATTGGCATGCCACCTTACGAGATGCTATACGGTAGGAGATGTAGGACGCCCGTGTGCTGGGGAGACATTGGGCAGAAAGAGTTAGGAGGTGTTGAGGTGATCGAAGCTACGACTGAGAAATTAGAAAAGATCAAAGCCTTCATGAAGGCGGCGAAAGATAGGCAAAAGTCGTATGCTGACAAGAGGCGGAGGCCGATAGAGTTCAAGGTTGGTGACCGAGTTATGTTGAAGGTCTCACCTTGGAAAGGAATCATTAGATTCAGGAAAAGAGGTAAGCTAAGCCCGAGGTACATAGGACCTTTCCGAATTATCGCACGAGTAGGAGAGGTGGCCTATCGACTTGAATTGCCAGATGAGTTAAGTGGAATTCATCCCACATTCCATGTATCTCATCTAAGGAAGTGCTTAGCTGATGAGGACATGGTTGTACCACTGGAGGATATTGAAGTAGACGAACGGCTCAACTACGTGGAGCAGCCAGTGGCAATCATTGATCGTAAAGAAAAGAGGTTGAGGAATAAAGTGGTTCCCCTGGTGCGTGTACAGTGGAAGCACAGGAAGGGATCCGAGTCTACGTGGGAGACTGAAGAAGAGATGAGACAACACTACCCACATCTGTTTGAGGAATAACAGGTTTCGGGGACGAAACCTATATAAGGGGGGTGGACTTGTAACACCCGTAATTTCTTATTAAAGAAATTAAAAGAATAAAATGGAAAGAGAAAGGAAAGAAAAACAAAAGTTACTTTTGTTTAAGGGCCAAAAGTGTCAATTTGACAAACTTTTTATTAATTCTTTGTACAAAAGGTGGTATGGCACCCACGTTGTCTGCACTTTCACTTCATTCGAACTTTTTAGAGAGAGAAAGTAGCAGGAGCAGAAAACCCTCGGATTTTTGAAGAAGGATCTGAGAAATTCGAAGTTTTTGGTGTTAGAACAAGTTGAGCAGGTTCGGGTGAAGAGAGTGACATTCGAAGAAGGCAACAAAGGTGAGTTCTAGACCCCGTTTTTACTGGTTTTTAAATGTTTGGGGCTGGAAAATGCATGCGGAAATATATTTTTATAAAATTTGGGTTTGATACCCGTATGATATGAATGTGTGTATGTTTATGTTTATGTTAGATTATGCCTAGGATTATGTGTTCATGTTTAGAACTAGGCATGATGATGTTTTGGGCTCGGATTATGAATTAGACACATGAATATGTTGTTAATATGTCTGAAATTGGGACTTAGAATAAATAAGAAAAGTTGATGTGTCCAGCAGTGCTCATACGACCAACAGTGGTCGTATGATCAGGATTTTCTAAGTGTTGAGCCCAATAGGACTCATACGACCAACAGTGGTCGTATGAATATGTGAAATTTTCTAAGTATTGAAAAGTCCCACAGGACTCATACGACCAACAGTGGTCGTATGACAATGTAATATTTTCTAAGTGTGGACTCATACGACCAACAGTGGTCGTATGATCAGAACATGATTCTAAGTCCAGGGATGGTACGACCAGCAGTGGTCATACGACCAACAGTGTGGTCGTATGACCAGTTGATAATTCTAAGTGTTAAGTGAAAAGTCCAGCAGTGCTCGTACGACTAATAGTGCTCATACGCCCAGAGGCTTATACGCCCAACAGGGCTAAAACGCCTAGAAGACTTAGCAAATTTTCAGGAATTTCCAGTAATTCCATAGTTCGAGATTTGACCAGGGTTGACTAGGGTTAATAAATGATGATGTCTCATGCGTATAATGATGAGTATGATTAACCCTAATTGTTACTAATATTATTATTAGTATATTATTGTTAACAATATTATTAAAATATTGTTAAGTAAGGTATGATGCTATGCATGGTAATGTACGTATGATGATGAATGTATGATGAATAAGTATGATGTGTGTATGTTCCTTGTGATTGTATATGCTTATCTTTCTGAAACTTTACGAATAACGAGAAATGAATTAATGAAGTATTATGTATCGTAAAGTGAAAGATAATGAAAGAGGAACATGATGACGAATGCATGTATTAACAAATGAACGAAATGAAGAATGATGATGAATACATGCATTAATGAACGAACGAATTATGTCTTGCAAGCATTGAATAACGCGATTGGTCCTTCTATGTGATTGACCATGGTCATGGTACCTCTACCGCTTACCTCTAGTACCGTGTCACCATGTTTAGCTGTCCCTTCATAGACTTCGGCCCAGTACCGTGGCATACGTTTGTTGTTCATTTGTTGACCTCGGCCCGTACTGTGGCACTACGTTTAGCTGTCTATGGATTGACTTCGGCCCGGTAGCTAAGACTGTTCGAGGTGTAGCATATGGTATTGGTACAATTAACCTTTCAATGCGTGCAAGTAAGTATCCGTATGTATGGAACCCCTACCGCTTACCTCTAGTACCGGGCATACGTTTTGCTGTTCATTTAATGACTTCGGCCCGGTAGCTAATAACGTTCGGGGTATAGCAGATGGTAGTGGTACAAAAGATATCCAATGTGCAAGTAAGTATGAACGGGATTCTTGTCATTCGACCACAATAATCATAGCCGAGTGCTATGAAGTGGGTAAAGTCTGACAGAATCCATACGAGAAGTTAAAGATAATGATGAATAACGAATGATGAAGATAATAATGAATATTATCTATGTGTACGTATAATGTATGAACGCATGAACGAAAGGATACTTTTAAATAAGTAAAAGTATGTTTTATTACAAAACTAGAACTCACTCAGCAACGCTGACTTTTATGTATTTTCCAGTTGGCAGGTAGTGTTGCTGAGGATGGCACGAGGCGGCTACTCAGCTCCTTTGGGATGGCATTCTTTTGATAATGTTTTTGTATTGTAATGCAAACAAATGATATGTTGTAACAGGGGTTGTATTACTTTACAAAAGCATTTATAGTAAAACTTAAAAGTTTCCGCTGCATAGTTTTATTAAATTGTATTAAATGTATGTTTTATGGGTAATGATAACCAACTGTGAGGTGCCCGGGATCGGGGCCTTACACTGGTCCTCAGTAGTTGTGCATCAGTTGTTTTGAAAACAACTGAGGTAATCAGTACTTTTAAACAACTGAAAGCATCTGTTCATCAGTATTTATCCTTCAGCAGTTTGAAACAGCTAACAGCAATTGTTCCTCAGCAACAGCTGATGTGATCAGTCGTTTAAACATCTGAACACAGCTGTTCATCAGTAGTTATGCATCAGCATTTGTAAACAGCTGATAGCAGCTGTTCATCAGTTATTCCCTGCATCAGTATTTTCCTCACTATATAGCAGTACCCAATCAAATACAAACCCTCCATTACCCCTCCTACATAAATGAACACCATGCAGCCCAGCTTCTACTAATAACACCATAATGTGTATTTTGCAATAACCAAGCAATAAAATGAACACAGATGAAACATGCCTGAAACATGGCTATTTGCATCCCACATCGGTTGGGCAGGTGAACGAAAGTCTCTTTATAAGGGGCTGGATACCTTCCCCAATGTGACGCGTTTAAAACCATGAGGCTGCGGCCAAAGCGGACAATATTACATTGCGATTTCCCTGGGATGTTACAGTTGGTATCAGAGCCAGGGCCGGGCCGTTGTGCCAGCGAGGACGCTGGGCTCCCTTAGGGGGGTGGATGAAACATGCCTGAAACATGGCTATTTGTATCCCACATCGGTTGGGCAGGTGAACGAAAGTCTCTTTATAAGGGGCTGGATACCTTCCCCAATGTGACGCGTTTTAAAACCGTGACTCCGTGAGGCTGCGGCCAAAGCGGACAATATCACGTTGCGATTTCCCTGGGATGTTAAACTTATGCAACTTACTGATCTGTTAATATAAATAAGTGTAGCACCACTGTAAGAAGGTATAACATAAATGTAAAAATGTGTAACATAGAATATTAAGAATATGCATTAATGAACCTAGATCTAAAACTAACAAAAAATGAAAAAACCTAGATACATAAAACAAATTAATGTACCCAGATCTTTATGTACTAATATCTTAATGCAACTTTTGCACCTTCTTCTCTAACTCGTTCACTCCTCCATACAACCTAAGATGGTTGATGAATCCAAATCTGAAACATAGTGTGAACCCCAGATCTAAACCTAGATCAGAACCCAGATCTGAACCGAGATCTAAACTTCAGAGTGGTGGCGGCGGTAGTACGGTGCCGGTGGTAGTGCGATGGTCGTGGTAATGTAGTCGTGGTGATGGGATTTGTGATGGAGAAAGAGAACCAAGATAAGAGGAGGTACCTTCATGTTGCTTCTAACAGACCTTCAATCGGCTTGTATCCGACCTCTCATCAGTTTCTATCGTGGTGAGGTAGTGGAATGACGGTGGAACAAAGATTGGAGATCAAATGGAGATTTAGGTTTAAAAGAAGAAAGAAAAAGATAGTGTGGTATAAAGAAAGGAAAAGGAGAAAGAAAGAAAGATAATAAACGAATGGATGGTAGGTGAGTGCTGACACTTAAAAGTCAAAAGTTGTCAAAACCAAATTACAATTTTACCCTTGATATAATGACAACAATTCAAATAGAATATTCCATCTTTGATGCCAAATGAGAGGATGTGATTTAGTTAATGGGTTCTTATAATTTAATTGGGTTTTTAAAAGAACCCATTCCTATATATATATATATATATATATATATATATACACTATATATAAAGTATATGAGAGGGGTATTTTAAGATACCCTAAAATTAAGAATATGTACAACATTCAATGCATAAAATACAAACATTTATAGGGTAAAATGGTACTTAAAATCTTATTTACAAAATAACCCCTATGTTAACTTCCATAATATCCCTACACATTACAACTATTAACTTTATTTACATATTATATCCTCCATAAATATCTCTACCATATACATAAAAAATGCATATATCCTCCACAAACATCTCAACCACTTAAAAAAATAAAAAAATATAAAGAAAAATTCATATTTAGGATTCAACTATGCAACAATTTTTTTTCTACTTCAAGAAAAATAAATTAGCTCAACTAATTACAGCGATGAAAAGCTAGCCTAAAATAATACATTTTTTATATTTTACCAACCAATTATATTAAAAACTCATCTACGATTAGTATATCTATTGGGTGTCCTGCAATTAATTTTCAAAGTCGTCTGTTAATCTTCTGTGTACCCCAATTTTGAACAAAATTAATTATTAAAGTGGTATAGATTTTTGGTTATATTTTTTTTTGAGATATTAATTATTAAAAATCTGTTGTTATAGATTTTTGTGTTGTAGTAAATCCTGTTATGTACCCTAAAATGTACTTGCATTATATTAGTTTTTTTAAAAATAAAAACTAAGAAAAGTTAGTTTTTTAAAAATAAAAACTAAGAAAACAGTTCCGTATTCGACTTAGCTTTTCCATGACAATTAACAAAGCTCAAGGTGATCCCGCATGTTGGTGTTTATCTGCCGGAATCTGTTTTTTCATATGGACAACTTTATGTTGCTTTATCAAGAGAGATATCACGGGAAAATACAAATGTGTTAGTATACCCTTCCAAAAAATTCAAACGAATCGGAGTGTACATCTCAAATGTTGTATATCTGGAAGTGTTACGTGATATGTGAAATGTACGTGTGCCATAACCTAACACTATGGTTTATTAAATTAAACGGCTTATGTTTTATGTTCGTGATGTTGTTTTTCATTAGTAATATTTGTTTTTTTTGTGGATAAAACTTATAATCAAAGGAAACACGTGATGTTTCTAATAAAAAATACGATCAATTTACTACATACTAACTTATTATATTTCCTTTTGCATAATATAGAATTTATTATGAACAGAATAATTTGAAAGATGTATCGGGTGTCATTTTAACTTCTGAAACTCTAATTTTATTTCCTTACTTATGCTATTTAATATTGTGAGCTATGATAAATTAACATATAAGAAACTAAATATTTACTTATTTTTCAGTTACCAAACATGCTGTAGCGAAGGATGACTCTGTCAAAGTGAAGAATATTTCTAATAACCAAGCTTCATAAGATGTGGCATAGAATCAAGAACAAATACCTGATATTCCAAAAAACCATCCTCCATTAGATGTAACGGTGAATCAACAAGATATATCGGATGTTCATGGGCTTGCTCTTGATAAGGAATGGTGATTGCCCAACATACTTTAGATCATTCAAATGTTTGAGCCTTTCGATTAAAATGATATCATCATGATGAGATCATTTCACCACTTAATAAAAATGAGTACTGGATAATTTTGCTTCAACCTTTATGTCTAAAAATTATATTTGTTTATTCGTGTATTACTTTATTGCAAAAATGATTTTTTGAACTAATTGATAAGTTCAATGCATATATACTACTTGCTAGGTCTGCGTATTGTGTATCACGTATATCAACCACAATAATTATACTCACGTAAAAGCTTACAAAATACTTAATATATTTTTGTAAAAATAATACAATAATAACAAAACATCATAAACCCATATTGGATGAAAAATGTCACCATATCACATTACGCCTACCGCATCGCGCGGGCACCTCCTAGTATATATATATATATACTAGTAGCGTGCCCGTACGATGCGACGTGTTAAAATCAAATATGATATATAGTTAGGTATTAAGAGTTGTAAAACTCATAATTTCAAGGGATTTGGTCAACTATTTATAAACTGGACTATATTTAGTGCGTATTTGTAGGGATGTAAACGAGCCGAGCCGAGCCCGAGCCTTATAGTACTCGAGCTCGGTTCGATGGGTTTTTTCTAAAGCTCAAGCTCGAGCTCGTTCGAGCCTGTTATTTCTGGATCGAGCTCGGCTCGAGTAGCTACAATAAAGCTCGAGCTCGACTCGTAAAAGCTCGGTTTAGTTGCATAACAAAACTACCGAGCCAAAGCTCGGCTCGAGCTCGAGCTCGAGATTTTAATATATATATATATATATATATATATATATATATATATATATATATAATATGTATAAATCCAACTAGGCTCGTTAAGGCTCGCGAGCCTAAACGATCTTTGAATGCGAGGCTCGGGCTCGGGCTCGATTAATAATCGAGTTATATATCAAGCTCAAGATCGGGCTCGAGCTCGCTTAGGCTCGGCTCGATTGAGCTTTTTACCGAGTGGATCTCGAGTATCCATCTAGCCGGCTTGGTTCGCTTACACCCCTACGTATTTGTAAGCTGGATTTTTTAAACTGACTGTAATTGTGATCTTAAAATCAAACTAAACATTTTAATATTTTAAGTGAAAACATCTAACAACCACATAAATAGTAAAATATTAACAAATAAAGGGATCAATGTGTAAATATATTTGAATATCCACGTTTTTAGCATAGTTAAAATGACAATATTTCCATTAGAAATAACTGATTTTAAATTGTACCTTGTGCTTAAAATGTTTAAATCTCTTAAATTATGACGGAAACCCTCATTCGTGCATTATAATATAATATAATATATATATAGGATAGGAATCAAATGTTAACCATTTTTTATTGCGATAACCTATTAACCCAACTAGTGGTCCACAACAAGCCACGTCACCACTGTAACCTAGAGTTACAATGGTAAAACTAGTGGTCCAAAACGAACGTTAAAAATTTTTTAAAAAATATAGCAAGACTATACTCGAATTAAAAATATTAAAATAATCTATTTAATGATGTAATTTATTTTAAAAAACAACAGTAAACAAAAAAGTTAAATATGTTTTAAAAAAGGGTGGAGTTTTTTTAAAAATGGAGGGAAAATTTTAAAATTGAGGTAAAATTGTTACATCAGCGGTGTAACGTGATGTAAAAGTTAGTTACACTGGTGTAAGTGTTCGCTACATTAGAGTTAACGGGTTATCGCAATAAATAAGGGTTAACAAAGGAACCTTACCCTATATATATGTGTGTGTGTGTGTATATATATATATATAACAACAAACAAATTCAATCGGTTTACTGCTAAAATCACAACACGTGATTTTTTATCTGATAAATGTATGTACGCACTATGTAAAATTTAAACCCACAACTTTTGATTGAAATATATTACTTCAAGACAAGAACGTTGGACATATTTTTTTAAATATACAATACACATTATAAAGTTTCTTCTTGTCTATCTTTTACATGTAAACCATTCGGATTCATATAAGTGAACTGGTTTATACATCGGCGCACGTTGCGCTCGTAAAATAACCGTTGGGTTCAAAATGGGTGTTCGGTTGCGGCTGCTGACCGACAATGGTAGCCTCGCAAGTGCAACAGATACCACTCCACCAATATCATCACGGCCTTAAAATGAAAACAACAATAGTCTCAGATGAGCAACAGCTCGTCTTCATCGACAACAACAGAAACAACTAATTAATAAACCGAAGGAAACCGAAAATAGTAACATGATACCACTGGAGAACACGAAACCAACAATAAGACTTAGATGAGGTTTTTCTCATCATCATCATCAGCACTAAATCTCCACCATTTCAAGTTGTGGACAGTTTAACCCAAAATGATTTTTATTCAGTTTTGGGATGATCCCAGCCAACAGTCAAAAGTTTTGAAGCAACACAAATCAAAAACCTTCATTGTATGAGGGTATAAAGTGTAAACCAGCTGCCAGTATCATCCCACAGCCACAAAACTAAATAAAAATTTGGAGAAATCCACAAAATGATTTGTAATTATAGTTTTGGGTCACAAAAGTTCTTCAATTGATGGTTCAATACCAAAATTTATCAAAAACTTTTGACCAAAATCGATCTAATTATGACCATCTGTATACACAATGCATGGTGCAATAATATGCATTGATGCATATAATCAAAATAATCGCAGAAATCAAAGATGGATCTGAACAGAAAAATGAATCTGAATTCATAAACAAAAGCAATAGGAATATTTAATCCGAATAAGAATATTTGGGTCTAAAGCAAGCCTAGCATCATTATAGCAAGAGATTACCACTATTGCTTGAAGCTAGATTGCGATTATAATACGCTATTTAATCCGAAAGATTGCTCTAAAATAACAAAAGAACACGAAACAATTGAACAACAACATACCTTTCAAATGCAATTGAAGATGACAGAGATGTATTGAGAGAATTTGACAGGGCTGCTGAATACAAACGAACCACGAATCTCATATAAAATTAGGGCTATCAAACAAGAAGCCCTAGATGTCTGAATATGAAGCGATGAAGAAGAAATGATCGAGAAGGGCAGGAAGAGCATGAATGTGGCTGGGAGATTCTAGGGTTTGGGAGATGAGGGTATGGAGAAGAAACATAAGCGATTAGTGGGTAAAAAGTGGTGTGGTTCGACCCGGAATATGAAGCGATGAAGAAGAAATGATCGAGAAGGGCAGGAAGAGCATGAATGCGGCTGAGAGATTCTAGGGTTTGGGAGATTAGGGTATGGAGAAGAAACATAAGCGATTAGTGGGTAAAAAGTGGTATGGTTTGACCTAGAAAAGAATCCGCGTGTATTGAAAATGGGTTTGTAGTTTGGGCGGGAAAAAGCAATGTCAAGTGTCCAAGAAAAACGCCACGTGTCCCCCAAAGTTACCTTTATATTATAATAGGTAGATAGGTAGATAGGTAGATAGGTAGATAGGTAGATAGGTAGATAAAGGATAGGTAGAGTTGTAATTTCAGTCAGTCCCGTAAGACGCGCCCCCTCAGCTGGGCACACCGTACCTCCGCCGTTCCATGCTCTCACATTCAATACCATTGATTGTTGTGGCTTCAGTTGAAGGAGTAAATGGCCTTCTCGGTGTATTCAGAAATCCAAAAAACCCAGATTCATCGGACGGTAACTTTGAAGATATCCTCTACTCACTTCATTTCAGGGTAATGTCTCCATTCCCTACCAACATTTATTGATTTTTCGAGGTTTGTTCAGTTGATTTCTTCTCAAATATTCGGATCTTCTTGTTGTTTTTGTGCGAATTGTAGATCTGTTCTACATTTCTTGATTTTCCAAGGTTCGATCGGTTCATTTCTTCCCAAATATTCGGATTGTGTTGTTGGTTTTGTGCGAATTGTAGATATGTTTGGAAAATTAGTTCTTCATTTGATATGATTCTGTGTTTTTTTATGAAATAAGTTAGGTGAATGTCATAGATCATCTTTGTGATATTATTTAGGTGGAAGAAGAGAAGGATGTGGAGACTAATTTTCAGAAGGTTTGTGGTTCAAATTAGGCTTTATCAATTTTAAATTTTTATTTTTGTGATGAATTCTTTAGAGTTTCTTTTTTAAATTACAGATCTTTGGAAATTTGACTTAATGTTTGAAATTTAGGTGGTCAATCTGAAGTTGGAGGTTGGTCTTATCAAATTTTGCTTACTGCACTCAAGACACCGACAAAAAGCCGCGTCAAAGCTGGCCATATCTATTGAGTCCAGGTACATTTAGTTTTGATATCCGCTTAGATTAACTTATGGTTACATGTATTGTTGCATGGGTTTTTGTTTGTTTAAATGATCTCATGTTGGTTGTTGCGTTTGGGCATGACCATCATTTAATTTAGTTGTTGAATTTGGATGTGTTAACCTGCACACAAAGTGTTTGATAAAATGTCTCAAAGAGAACAAACATTACCCTATGGAGACTGAGTATTTAATTCAAGTTCACTTGGGTTTAAAATTGTAGGTCACGAGAATATGTCAGGGCAGGTAGAAATTTAGTCGAGTTTGTTGGCATTTTCAGAACCTTTTACTTGTTCATGTGGTTGAGTTGTGTGGTTTGAGTCTTTGCTGGCTAAGTATGCAGCAGCTTCTGCAGCGCCTATTGTCATTTTAGCTGACTCGGCAACAGCTTCAGCAGCTGATTTTGTGTTGTCAAAGTGCATTATGTTTTGGCCATTATCTGAGTACCCATGTGATGGTGCGTTGTTTGTCTGAACAAACTCTTCACATGGAGGCTTAATAGGCATGGTAGAAGCACTCATAAAAGTTGGTGGTGCGTCCTGCAGAAAAACTCACAGCCACATTGATCAAAAGATACTAATTTGATCAGTGGGTGGGTGTGAGTATTACATATATAGTCATGTGAAAACATGTTTAGAGATATTCAAACGCATAATAAGTTTTTCAGGTGGTTTGAGAAGTTCCGTTTCAGATTCTGTTATGTCCCAATCAATCTTACCCTCTTTGGCTATTTCTTTCAGCATTTCAACTTCAGTTCACCAGTAGGGGTTCTAACAGTGAGTTTGTCAATAACCTGCAAACAAGAATGAAAATGTTAATCATTTTAACATCGTTAACTCACGAGAGAAGCATTAATGTAAGATAATCAACATAATCACCATTTGATTTACACCACATGTATACGACTAAAATCCCAGAGTAGCATGATGCTTTTAAATGAGCTGGTTAACATATAATGTTACATGTCTTTCATATAAGTTATTAGGTCCGAATTATGCTCTTCTTCTCTGCTATTCATCCCTGCCATTTAGGTTGATTTAGTTTTTGTTAATTTCGTATGTAACCCAAATTTGTTCTTCTCCCTAATTTTCTGGATGGAAACATGAATGATGGCTGGGCAAATCAGTTCATACATAGAACCAATACTACAATTACACATGGTGTGAGTTGGAATTAGGGTTCCTGCTAATTTAGTCTTTCTTTTTGTTGATGATGGTGTACTTTGTTTCAGTTTCAATTTGAAGTTTTTGTTTTCTTAATCTAAATTTGGATTCTTTTTGGTCAATGGTTCTCCACTAAGTATTTGTTTGGATTCATGATAGAACATCAAAAGCTACAGCTCTTTATTCAAGGCTGCCATGTGTAGGAAACAATGGCTAACATGAAATTATAGGTTGGGTTATTATAAACGACCATGTTGGATGATTAATCTGAAAATTAATTGTTAGCCAGGTCAAACCGTTACACAAACTCCAGATCCTAACATGCGTACGACATATCTTTTGTAATGTACTGATGTCCTCTGTATGTACTGGTTTACACTGTAAAAGTAACAAGAATGTGGTACATTGTATGTATATGTTAGTTTTCTATAAATGATTCTTTTTACCATTTTCTGTTACACAAGCAGGCTGCCAAGTGTACAAACTAATGGCTACCATTTTATACATCATAATTCACTGAAATTGTAGGAAGCGAATTGTAGGAAGCGAATTAGGCAAGTTCACATCTTCCCCATTGTTACCTGAGTGGTTGAATTTGTTTGATTGTGGCATATCGTTGCACAACCATATGCTTGAAACGATGATGACTTTTCCCTTTTGTTTGGTACAGGAATTGTGGCAAAGAAGACCATTTAGGTAAGCAATGTTTCTGATTTATAAGTACATCTGTTACATCAGATTTGGTAGTTATTCATTCAACCCAAATTGTAGTTTACTGGTTGATGGGGTTTACTTAGACAAGTCACTTTTGAACAAATTTTCTCAACATGGGTGTTCATAGGCTGTTTTAACTTGTATATCATTGCAGCGTCATCTGCTTTTAATCCTCATTACTGTTGTTTTTTGGGTGCAGGGTTGCAGGTACGCAAGCCTACTTAGGTATGTATTATTTGTCATGTCTAAGTAAATCAGTTATATTACATTTTAAGTTTTTCAATAAACACAAATTGCACTTTAGTCGTTCATGATGCTTCACCATTCCTATATATGGATAGAATTTAATTTAAGATCAACTAAGGTTTTACTTGCATACCCTTAGCATCTTCAGATCTTATGGGTCTGATCGTCGAGCGTTGCATTCATTATTTCTCAATGTCATCATTTTCGATACAAGAATCATACACAAGCAATTAAAAATCTATCTGTTGTGGATTTTTATAATAACATAGATGTGTGTTATTGTTATGTTAATTATGTATTCAAATTACTAGGAGTGTGCATGATTCAAGTTTGTGTTGGCTGCAATTTTCTTTTATGATGTCATTTTGTTTGCAGTCTTTAGCAAAGTGACTAATGATGCCACAATATGCATGGTTAGGTCTGCAGATCTATTGATTATTTTTTTTGTATCGTTTTTTGGGGTATGCATTCGGTCCAATACTTGATGTGTTACCTTGATCAATTTTTGGTATCATACATGTCCAGTTACTTGCATTTGGTAGCTGTTTTCTAATTTGTTCCCACTTATGTTTTAATATTATCTTTTATTTAGGGAACCTAATCATACACTCTTTATGTTGGCTGAACTGATTCTAAGATGTATGTTACAATGGAACCATATCTGATATATTTTTCATGTGTTATCATCGGCTTCTCATCATGTTACTGGCCTTGTAATTGCAACTGCAGACTTCCAAATAATCTTGACAGCTGGAATATTAAGTATGTCGACCAAATTAATTTAGTTGTTAATTGTTTGACTTTGCTTGGATTGCTTTGTTATTTCTATTTATTTTCAGTCCTGTATGGGGTATGCAAAAGAATTGTTTCGTTTCTATACCTTGATCTGGATTCAAGATAAGCCGTAAGCGTTTATCACTCCAGGAGATAGGTAAGCTGGGTAAGATGTGCACTAAGCAGAATTCCGTTTGCACCTTTATATTATTACGATTTATCTTATTATATCTTTATATTTATTAATATTCAAACTTTCCTTCCCTCCCCCCACACCCCGAAAAAAAGAAGAGAGTTTTGCTTCTAATGGAGATATTCACATCCTATATTGTGGCTTTTTTTGTTAAAAGTTTGACACTAAAATCAACGAAAGTCATGTTGCTTTTTCTTGATTACCCAAAAGTTACAATATCTTCTATTAAGTTAATTGAACTCACGATCAGTGTTTGTCTGAAACTAAGACTCCTTAGTTACTGCTACACTTGTAGGGTTGTTGAAATGCGAAAACTTCTTGATGAACAAGTTGCTGAAGAAGGTGGTGGTGCAGATGTGCAATGACATCAGTAGCAATACTTCACAGAGCTAGCCATACATATTAGTATTATTGCACAAAATAAAATTTACACATCAAGATACCTAATTATACTTTTTCTTAGCCATGTTACTCATTGCATCCTTACATGTAGAAACTTTACTATAGCAGCTGCATCTTCTAAAAACCTTGCAGGGTAAAAAGCAAAGCAAGGAAAAAGCTACAAAGATAAACATTCATTGATTTGTTCCAGTTAAAGAATAAGGATATAAGCTGCCAGCTGAGCATTTATTTGTAAACTGTTTTCAGATTGGAGAAGAAACGAGAGGTATATATGATTATGTGGCTCCCTGTTTTCCTCCATGGTTTGTCATTAAAATCTTCTTATGTTATTTGATTTCAGTAGTACTTTTTCACCATATGATTATAACAACACTCTTGTGATAGCTTGTCTTTGAAACCCTTAAAGACACAATAGATGAGGAAAAAAGGTATGTTCATTTATTTGTTCCAGTAGAAGAATAAGGATTGATTTTATAAGCTAGATTGTATTTTTGTCATTTAGGTTACAATAGTCTCTTATGCTTTAATCAAATTGTGTCTTGAGTAACTCGTCTCTGATTATCTTAGAAGTTATATTACATATGGAATTCTAAACTTTATGGGCTTTGAAATATGCAAGATCTTGAGTAACTCGTCTCTCATTATCTTAGAAGTTACATTACATATGGAATTCTAAACTTTATAGGCTTTGAAATATGCAAGGGTGGATACAAAAGAGAACTAAAGGCCGGGTCCCCAAAAGTGATGGAACACATCCAAATGGCTATTCGAAGGATCTAAATGTGAAGTTAACAAAGTGAACAAAAAGACCGCTCACGTAATTTTAAGGTTGACATAGATTAACGCACCAGCGATACTGTCTAAATCACACCGGGGTAACTACTGTCACCGTTTTTTAGGTTTAACACTAGCCGTTCAACTGTTTCTTTCATCACCCTCATGCGATATTACAACTTTACTCTTCACAAATTGTATTCCGACCGATTGCAAGAACACTCGTACCTTGCGGCAAACGCAAGTGCATTCACATACTTTTGGACTTCAACAACGTGTTTCCGCCAATTATTTGTTACAAGCCCTTATTTTCCGTTTAACGTGATGTATGCGCTGCAACGCGCGCGGACACCCACTAGTCTATATAATTTGTGACTGTTAACTACAGTAATAAGAGATAAGCATATCTGTAATTTCAATGGTGGCTTGTTATGAAAATTTATATAGTTTGAAGTTTTCTTTTGAATTAACCATTTTTGTTGTTGTTTTAGTTGGTAAGAACACCAATTATTCCAACAACCTAAGTGAGTTCAGCAATCACATTAACAAGTCGACATTGCTGAAGAGAAGGGTCGAGTTACTCATAATTTTAAAGAAACTACGACGACCAAAATGTAATAAACTTTGCAGGGACCGTAGAGAGATGGAGACGCCAGTGAGAGAATATTGGTTCTTGTGACATGGCTCCGTCTATGAACTCATACATTGGGATGCCAAGGTAAAAAGGGGGTCAACAACATGAGCGCAAAAAACTAAACCCATGAAATAAACGAAGTCCACTAACCACGATCACTGAATATTCCTACGTTACACTAGTGCCTAAACTCGACCATGAAAGACCTACACAACCTCTCAACACAAAAACACAACCCTGAAAAAACTTGATTGGGTACCAAACCATTAATACCCGTTTTGCCATAGCTGTGTGACTGCAGTTTTGGTTGTCCCTGGGACCCACCGTCCCTAAGGTTCTGTTGTAGCTGGTGTTCCTGTGATAGACCTGTTTGTGACTGGAAGAAATCTGGGTAGTTAAGAGCCCCACCACCATAACTCTGTGAAGGCTGCTGACCTTGCCTGAACCCACTTGGCTGCTGCTGCTGGTTCTGACCCTGCTGCAAGCTGTAATATGCACTGGATGGAACCGCTGGCATTGTCCGTGAACCAGCTCCATGAACCCACAGTGGAGAGTTCTCGTTCTGGCAAAGTTTCAAGAACACAGGTTATAAAAAGATAATCTTTAGGGATTGCAGCCATTTATCACTTTGTTAATTTGGTAACCAACTATTGTCCTGTTATAAAAGTGAGAATTTGTTGCTATAGTTGCTATACCATGCGATTAACCATAACATTTAGTGTAATTAAAAAATAGTAAGCAAAATCAAAGGAGTGTAGTATACCTGCTGGAGAGAGAGCAAGTCACTGTTGTCTTTATAATGTGCATTCAACACATCATCAAAGCTTAATGTAGATCCTGTAGGACCCGCAGGTTGCGGAACCTGGTAATTTCCAGAAATTGCTGTTGAATTACTAAACGAACCATAACCAGAAGCAATGGAAGCAGACTGAGGCAAGCTGCTGACAGAAAGGCTATTTTTATACTGAGGGAGCATGGCTGCTAGTTGCTGATGATACGTGTTATTTCCAGCAAATGTGGGTTGAAAACCAGATGGCATGTATGTATAATTTTGGGGCAACATTGGGTACCCAATCATGTTGCCAAACAGTCCCAAAGGAAGAGTAGGTTGTGAGTAAGGGTGCATAGTAAGGTGTTGTGGACCAGCAGGTCCTGTAGCAAGAGGTTGTGGTAGTTGAGCTGATGAAAGCGCTACATTCTTTAAAGCCTGATTAAAGAAGTTACATTTATCAAAGTTTGTAATAGAAATAATAAGGTTCGATAATTTGGTTTGAAGTGGTAGGCAGTAGGCACAATACCTCGGCAATAGATATAGCTGGATCACTGATGGAAGACGTTGAGTTGGCATACCTAGTAGGCAATGATTGACCAACTGAAAATTGCGAGTATGGCAGATCAGATTCTCTGACAGGAGTACCATTTGCTGCAGCCTGCTGCAGAATAGTCGAAGAAAAGATTAACATGATATAACATGTACTAAAAAATTTGCATTTGGAACAATTAATTGTAGACCTCATTACCATGTCATTCAAAAAGGGAGTAGGAATTTGACTGCCACGTCCAGCTTCAAATGTATGAGCATGTGTCGATGGAGGAAAACCATATTGACTTTGAATGCCATGTGTCACTTCAGGGTCCTCTTGTTTCAATACTGAAGTTTGTGAAGGAGAAGGTAACTCATAATTCTCTGCTCCCATTATAACTCTTGCAGGTCTATCATCATAATACTCAAGATTTCTGCAAAGAGAAGTTATATGAGAATAAATAACTTAAAAAATGACAAGTGACTTTATAAAGAGATCATACGTGGTTTCTGAATGTTCAACAGATGAAGGTCTAGAGAACCCAGTATTTATATTTATATTAGCACCAAAGCTTCCAAAAGATAAGTGTGAGCAATCGGCAGTGTTGAGCAGATGCTTTGGAATTACTAAAGAAGGGACATCCTCTTCAGGTTGTACCACGTCCTCCTCTTCTTGTACACTAAACTTTTGCATATTTGCACTCATAGATGATAAAGATGCATCTACTTCTTCAACTAAAACAAGAGAGTAACAAATATTAGTTGCTACCATCCCACTAATTTTCAACTCTTTTTTTGCTCAAGTATCATACTTAACATTTCAAGAGCACAATTCATTAACTGACTAAAAGGTACAGCAAAATTAATTACCTTCATTGTGCTCATAAGGGCCGTCATCATAGAAAGGTTCAGGCACAGAAGCAGGACCCACATGGTTCTCAGATTGATCTTCAGAAGAACTTTCATCTTGAGATTCAACCTCATTGGTTTCAAGACCCAAGTACTCGTTGGTTCTATCAAATGATAAGTTTGACTGACCATAAGTCAACTCAAATTCTGCTTGTGGCTGATCAGTTGAAGGCCAATCATTATCAGGTGAAACATGATCATATGCAGGATGTATTTCTGGAACAATGTTGTGATTGATACGCTGTTGAGAAGGGTTTGAAGTGGTGTAACTATTGCTGTTTTGCGGTCTACCCATTTTGACTATGTCAGCCATCGATTTTTGACCAGGACCACCCAACCATGCAGGTTGGTATCCAGAACTTGGTTGTGAAACTGATGCACCATCAGCAGCAGTGCCAGTTGATGATTCGTTTTCGTGCCCGAGTGAACCACTGTAATAGCAAAACAGATAAAAAGCTCAAAACTAATATTCTTAAGTTAGATGCCTCAAATCAATTAAATTAAATGGTTCAAATCAACTAACCTGTAAGCTGGAGGATGCCAGCTTGCATTAAGTGGAGCAACTCTAGAAGCTGATGTGGTTGAAATTGTTAAGGAACTAGTTCCATTTTCCCTCTTGTATGTAGGCTTTGCTTGAAATTCACTAGCCTCTAGAAATTCAGCGTGTAAATGTTCATCTAGAAATCAATCTGCGATTATTTCATAAAAAAAATAATAATAAAAGAAATAAAAAAAATTACGTACCAGATGAGTTGAAATGGCTAGGAAGCCCATTATGTCCACTTCTAGCCCCGCGGTTTAAAGTGCTATTACCACCACCACGAGGTCTGGATTCTGTTGTATTCTTGGACTGGATGCAACAAAACAAAGATAAACTATTCATAATTTAAATGTATGAATAACATCAGCAGTAAATTGAAACATTAAGAAAAACTATATACATAGAAATTACAGGCAAATCAAATAAAAAACAAATTCTATAGTTTGTTTTGGCGTTGTACCTTTTTCTTATCTCGTTTGCTCTTCACCTCGTGAAAATGATCTAGTCAATTAATAAACTTTGGATTAGAACTTATTTAAAATTAACAGAATCTTAAAGTGTAGTTCAACTAAAGGCTAAATCAAACTAAATATGACATCTTCTCAATCTGATATCAAAATAACATTAGAATAAGAAGCATGTTTACTGTTTAGTAATTCACAAGGCTAAGTTGAAATTTCTCTGCACATATGTTGTATCATAAGATAAAAGTAATTTGGCCAATGTTTAAAGAACAACACTAGTTGTGAGTGTTACTTGAGTTACAAGAAAATAGCCATCATAAATCCACAAAAAAATTACTAGCTGAATCACTTACTTGAGATACAAGAAAATAACCATCATAAACCCACAGACTATTACTAGTTGCATCACTCACTTGAGATACAAGAAAATAACCCTTTTACACCCACAAAAACAATTACTAGCTTCATTACTTACTTGAAATAGAAGAAAATAACCCTCATAGACCCACAAAGGCAACTAATAGTTGCATCACTTGAGAATTTGAGATACATTAATTAATCCTCATAACCCCACAAAGGCAATTACCAGTTGCATTATTTACTTCATATACAAAAAATAACCCTCATAACCCCACAAAGGCAATTGCCAGTTGCACTACTTGCTTTGAATACAAGAAAATAACTATCACAGACCCACAAAGACAATTACTTGTAAAGAAAATAACCCTCATAGACCCACAAAGACAATTACTAGTAAAGAAAATAACCCTCATAGACCAACAATGCAATTACTAGTTGCATTACTTACTTGAGTGAATGAAAGCAACCCTCGTATGCCCACAAAGGCAATAACTAGTTGCATCACTTACTTGAGATGCAAAAAAATAACCCTCATTGTAACACCCCGGCCCGGATAGGGCTGACGTGTCACTAATACGGATATCAAATCAAACGCATTCCCATTATTAAAACGATTACAAGTTCAAATCCAAAACCTAATTAAGATGTTCAATACATCAATTAAAGTAACAGATAATCTTGGTCTTCAATTCACTCTTCACTGGTTTCCCGGATTACCCTGCTGACCTGACGTGCATGAAAACAAAAGCACGCCTGAGCATAACGCTCAGTGAACGGAATAGCGAATAACAAAAAAATCAACAGATATGCTGATAATCAAAGAATTGGCAGATATCAAAAATACAGACATGATGATAATCAGAGAATTGACAGATATCAAAAATAAACAGACATGACGATAATCAGAGAATTGACAGATATCAAAAATAAACAGACATGACGATAATCAGAGAATTGACAGATATCAAAAATAAACAGACATGACGATAATCAGAGAATTGACAGATATCAAAAATAAACAGACACGACGATAATCAGAGAATTGACAGATATCAAAAATAAACAGACATGACGATATATCAGATATAACATACCCCGAGCTAATAATCATATCATATAATAATTGAACAGGGGGAACACGGGTAGCGAGCCCGTGAACCAATGTGAAATGGAGTATGGGCAGACATACAGACCATTCACCAGAGTCCTGAATGGAATGGTGTGTAACCATCCATCAGGAAATAACAGAACTAGCCTAGGATCGATCCATACGCCTCTGAGGAAATAATAATATAACCAGACATAATTTTAGAGTCCTCTTTAGAGACGCCGTGATCTCAGCTCACCGCCACGGTTGGTGCCACGTTATCGATGCCGCAATAACGCGTCTTGGTCACCCCCAAGATAGGGAGAGCTCGGGTAACAAATTCAGAAATATATAGTAGTCAAGCTACTCATAACAAAATCAAAAGCAAATTATATATGTATGACAGGAATCAAAACTAGAAATGAACGGAAATCAAATACGAGACAGAAATCAGGAATCTGTACTGCAAAGTAACGGAACCAAAAGTAAATACTTATGATAACAAGGAAACAGAATCCATACAATAAGCAACAGAACAAAAGTGCATATTATGATAACAGAATCCGTACTTCAAAGTAACGGAAAATATTATTTATACTAAGATATAAAGAATCAGGAATCCGTACCTTATACACGAATGACAATAATCAGAAATAAGGTCTAGGCTCGGTTAACGCCGCGAGAACCTACGATAACGTAACGCAAATTATAGTTTGGATTTTCCTATTTTAAATTGGAAAAATTTCAGTTCTGCCCTTGTCTTTTCGCACTCGTTAAAAATACTAAATGACGTTTAAAAATTCTGAAAATCTCCAGTTTACTAGATTAGTGATTTCTAAACAACTTTTATTTAGAAAAGTTTCTGATTTGAATTACCGAAATATGAGAAAAACGTGGATCTTTACAGCTGCGCAGAACTGCTAGCTGTTACGAAAACGACTATTTGGAGGTCTAAACGAATGAGTTTTTCTATGTTTTATATATCAACAGATTCGTTTTTCGACGAACTTCGTCATGGACATAAGATTTAACTGATTTGGATCTGTTATGATCAAGTTATGGCCTTCGTAAGTTGGCTGTAAAATACGTATAAATCAAGGTATTTTGGTAAACCGTAAAATTATTTCTAGTTAAAATACGTCCGTTACGGGTCTGGAAATATTTTTATAAATAAGTATAAATCATGATTGACTTCTGAAAAATTTGGCTAATCATATTATTAATCCGTTTGTCATTTATAAAATCACATCCCAAAATATTTATAAAAACTAGTTAAACGTGACTTGTTTAAAATGCTCGGTTAATGACTAAATCTTAATTTGGTCAAAATACTTATATTTCCAGTAGCTAAAACATATCAAAATAGGATCGTATCAAGTTTACTAAGTTAAGCAAGGAAACTATGTTTAAAACGTAAACCGAATTAAACGAGTACGTATGCAACCGGGCATCCTATGATCGAAGGCAATGAACTAGAATTACTAATTAGGATATCTAAGTTTCACGGATAACGTAACGACTAACAACTTCTTAATGATTCCCACTAATTTTAGTTTATTTTTACAAAAATAAACTAATTATAACATTTGTTAACATTTATATATACGAATCGTTAAGGTGTTTAATTAAATAAATTTACAGGAAATAGTTGGATAACTTTTTAAAATAATCAGGGTTTATAAAACTTGTTTTTATAATTTTTAGAAATTTTTATAACATTTTAAAAGGTCAAAAAGGCAATAAAAAAAATAGCAGGAGGTGCCCGGGGTCGAACCCGGGACCTCACCTAAGGCAAAGAGCGCAGGAACCGGTGAACCAAGGCCGCAGCCGCGGTAATGATCCGGTTTCCATTACTTTTAAACACAGGTTAATTTGTTTCCCCCAAATCCTAAATCCATATAAACCCTAGAAACGATTTTGACCAAATCGAATCCCAAATCGATGTTATAATCGATTGAAAGCATAGGGCTTTCAATCCCCACATGAAATCGAGTGTATAGGTGGTTCGAATTACCTGAATTGAAGCTCTAATCGTGGTATTCTAACAGTTGCAGGTCGCGGCTACAGTGAGGCTCGATTGGTATGCAAATGATGATATAAATCGAATTGAACTCGTGGGAAGCTTCTACTCGATCAAATTAAGAAAAGCCCTCTATTTAATTCGATTAACCTTGATCGCAGGTTGGGTTTTAGATGAGTTGCAGGTCCGAGACGAAGGTGGCGATTGAAGGTGGTGTTTTAATGTATTTTAGATCGAATTGAGTTCTATGGAAGGTTTTAAATGATTATACGATCGTTAGTGCTCCATTATTTCAGTTATTAAACACGTTTTAGTGCGATTTGAATGTGGTGTCGGCCGAAAGTTTAAAGTGGTCAACTTAGATCGCACTACCGATGTTAATAATCAATTTGTCGTGGGGTATTATGTTCGCCTCTTTCACGTGAATGATTTGGTGTATTTTTGGCGTTTAACGTTGAGTTTTTGAGTGGGTTCGGGGTCGCCGGAGGGCCGACCGGACTTGGCCGGAAATCCCACCGGAAAAACGGGTCGGGAGAGAGAGAAAGAGAGGTTTTTACATTTTACACAAATGGTCCCTGTGGTTTAATCTCTTATCATTTTATGACTAAACTTAATAATTTAAGTTTCTAAATTGGCACAAACGCCCCCTGAACATTTATTATTATTATTATTGTTATTGTATGTATATATATATATATATATATATATATATATATATATATATATATTTTTATGGGTATTATAATTCTACCCCCCTTAAAAAATTTCGTCCACGAAATTGCTAGGTACAGAATTGAACAAGATATGACATAACGTACACGTAGTAGTAAAATCAACAAGTGAAACGAAATCACTCACAATTATTCAATTACTGAAACGGAGTTGATTCAAAAGACGAAATCGTATAAGAGATGACTAATGTGATATTCAAGAAACAGATAACTGATAACCTCTTAACTGATAACAGAAACATATAAAAGATAATAACTAAGAGGTAAACAGATACGGATATTGAGAACGGATTTCATCTTCTATCTCCCATGTAGCTTCACGTTCGGAATGGTTTTTTCCATAATACTTTAACAAAAGGAATAGTTTTCTTACGCATAATGCGTTCTTGTCGGTCAAGGATAGCTTCTGGTTCTTCCTCGAATGATAAATCCTCACGAATCAAATGAAGTGGATAGTTAACCACGTGAAGAGGATGATAATTGTACCCCCTTACAAGAGATACATGAAAAACGTTATGCATATATGACCGCTGAGGTGGTAATGCTAAACGATACGAGACCTCACCAACTCTTTCTAGGATTTCAAATGGTCCGATAAATCGTGGACTAAATTTCCCTTTAAGACCAAAACGTATATTCTCAAAAGTCTGTATGTACTTTCACTTTGATTTATATGACCTTTATTTCTATAATTTAACTATTCTTACTTTCTAGTTATAGCCAATTCCTAATTCTGATTATTTCTAACTTGTCTTGGGGTCCTAGGGCACACTTATGGTAATGGTCGAAACTCCAACCTTCTTAATGTCCCCGTTTAACACATGTTAGCTTAATCGCATCAATCAACATAGCTAGGTTCACAACATTGGCATTAAAACAAATCATCTAAACCATCAGAGAGGCTTATTCTACTACTTACTAGATTTTTTCCAGTGTCCTTCTTAATTCTATTTGGTCTAATGTCATAAGGTATGACATCAGTTTTATCAATTCATGGCGTTTGTCAGTATAAGGAGCACGACTTAAACCTACCATTGCATGATTTTAGAATTACAATTCTAACTTTTGCATTTCATTCCTTAGGTAATAGTAAACCTATTTATAAACATCACCGGTATACTAAGAATGTGCTTAAACCGGTTACACGACACCCTAATTTTTCTTAGCATATATTCCAAAGAATAACGTAATGTATGTATAAAGAGTATCATCACCCTTCTATATTTCCTGTAGTCCACTTTCATTCTAAGCATTCAATCAGCCCCTCAGTTACTGAAATGCTAAGTGGAAGAACATCTCTTAAAAGATAAAATTAGAATTATGATTGGAAATACCATGAAAGCTCTAAATAGGACAGGGCTTAAGTAACAGTAGGTAAATTACAAGCACCTAAGTACAATATGTCTAATGATAGCTGCCTATCCTTCATACTTTCAGGATTTCAGGTATAACCATGTCAGGGTAAGTACTAGGGAAGCAAGTCTCTCTTTAAATTAGGACAAGTGTAGCTTAGATTACCAAATGGAACACGTCAAGGTAACTTGATTCATATGCCTTAAAGGCTTATATATTGACCACAGTAACTTCACGTGCTATAATAGTAGCAATCTTACGGCCAGAGTTTCTAGACCGTGAACGGATTTGACGAGAAGTCATTCTGAAAGTTCATTAAGAATTCTCATGGAAATCTGTAACAGCCCAACGTAACCGCACCATGATATTGTCCGCTTTGGCCGGGACGAACCACCATCGCCTCACGATTTTGTTTTCACCTGAACCGGGACGTACCACCATCGCTCAGGCAAAACGCGTCACAGTGGGGAAGGTCTCAAGCCCCTTATAAAGAAGCATTCGTTCTCCTTCCCAACCAATGTGGGATGTTACAATCCACCCCCCTTAGGGAGTCCAGCGTCCTCGCTGGCACAATGGCCCGGCCCTGGCTCTGATACCATCTGTAACACCCCGGCCCGGATAGGGCTGACGTGTCACTAATACGGATATCAAATCAAACGCATTCCCATTATTAAAACGATTACAAGTTCAAATCCAAAACCTAATTAAGATGTTCAATACATCAATTAAAGTAACAGATAATCTTGGTCTTCAATTCACTCTTCACTGGTTTCCCGGATTACCCTGCTGACCTGACGTGCATGAAAACAAAAGCACGCCTGAGCATAACGCTCAGTGAACGGAATAGCGAATAACAAAAAATCAACAGATATGCTGATAATCAAAGAATTGGCAGATATCAAAAATACAGACATGATGATAATCAGAGAATTGACAGATATCAAAAATAAACAGACATGACGATAATCAGAGAATTGACAGATATCAAAAATAAACAGACATGACGATAATCAGAGAATTGACAGATATCAAAAATAAACAGACATGACGATAATCAGAGAATTGACAGATATCAAAAATAAACAGACACGACGATAATCAGAGAATTGACAGATATCAAAAATAAACAGACGTGACGATATATCAGATATAACATACCCCGAGCTAATAATCATATCATATAATAATTGAACAGGGGGAACACGGGTAGCGAGCCCGTGAACCAATGTGAAATGGAGTATGGGCAGACATACAGACCATTCACCAGAGTCCTGAATGGAATGGTGTGTAACCATCCATCAGGAAATAACAGAACTAGCCTAGGATCGATCCATACGCCTCTGAGGAAATAATAATATAACCAGACATAATTTTAGAGTCCTCTTTAGAGACGCCGTGATCTCAGCTCACCGCCACGGTTGGTGCCACGTTATCGATGCCGCAATAACGCGTCTTGGTCACCCCCAAGATAGGGAGAGCTCGGGTAACAAATTCAGAAATATATAGTAGTCAAGCTACTCATAACAAAATCAAAAGCAAATTATATATGTATGACAGGAATCAAAACTAGAAATGAACGGAAATCAAATACGAGACAGAAATCAGGAATCTGTACTGCAAAGTAACGGAACCAAAAGTAAATACTTATGATAACAAGGAAACAGAATCCATACAATAAGCAACAGAACAAAAGTGCATATTATGATAACAGAATCCGTACTTCAAAGTAACGGAAAATATTATTTATACTAAGATATAAAGAATCAGGAATCCGTACCTTATACACGAATGACAATAATCAGAAATAAGGTCTAGGCTCGGTTAACGCCGCGAGAACCTACGATAACGTAACGCAAATTATAGTTTGGATTTTCCTATTTTAAATTGGAAAAATTTCAGTTCTGCCCTTGTCTTTTCGCACTCGTTAAAAATACTAAATGACGTTTAAAAATTCTGAAAATCTCCAGTTTACTAGATTAGTGATTTCTAAACAACTTTTATTTAGAAAAGTTTCTGATTTGAATTACCGAAATATGAGAAAAACGTGGATCTTTACAGCTGCGCAGAACTGCTAGCTGTTACGAAAACGACTATTTGGAGGTCTAAACGAATGAGTTTTTCTATGTTTTATATATCAACAGATTCGTTTTTCGACGAACTTCGTCATGGACATAAGATTTAACTGATTTGGATCTGTTATGATCAAGTTATGGCCTTCGTAAGTTGGCTGTAAAATACGTATAAATCAAGGTATTTTGGTAAACCGTAAAATTATTTCTAGTTAAAATACGTCCGTTACGGGTCTGGAAATATTTTTATAAATAAGTATAAATCATGATTGACTTCTGAAAAATTTGGCTAATCATATTATTAATCCGTTTGTCATTTATAAAATCACATCCCAAAATATTTATAAAAACTAGTTAAACGTGACTTGTTTAAAATGCTCGGTTAATGACTAAATCTTAATTTGGTCAAAATACTTATATTTCCAGTAGCTAAAACATATCAAAATAGGATCGTATCAAGTTTACTAAGTTAAGCAAGGAAACTATGTTTAAACGTAAACCGAATTAAACGAGTACGTATGCAACCGGGCATCCTATGATCGAAGGCAATGAACTAGAATTACTAATTAGGATATCTAAGTTTCACGGATAACGTAACGACTAACAACTTCTTAATGATTCCCACTAATTTTAGTTTATTTTTACAAAAATAAACTAATTATAACATTTGTTAACATTTATATATACGAATCGTTAAGGTGTTTAATTAAATAAATTTACAGGAAATAGTTGGATAACTTTTTAAAATAATCAGGGTTTATAAAACTTGTTTTTATAATTTTTAGAAATTTTTATAACATTTTAAAAGGTCAAAAAGGCAATAAAAAAATAGCAGGAGGTGCCCGGGGTCGAACCCGGGACCTCACCTAAGGCAAAGAGCGCAGGAACCGGTGAACCAAGGCCGCAGCCGCGGTAATGATCCGGTTTCCATTACTTTTAAACACAGGTTAATTTGTTTCCCCCAAATCCTAAATCCATATAAACCCTAGAAACGATTTTGACCAAATCGAATCCCAAATCGATGTTATAATCGATTGAAAGCATAGGGCTTTCAATCCCCACATGAAATCGAGTGTATAGGTGGTTCGAATTACCTGAATTGAAGCTCTAATCGTGGTATTCTAACAGTTGCAGGTCGCGGCTACAGTGAGGCTCGATTGGTATGCAAATGATGATATAAATCGAATTGAACTCGTGGGAAGCTTCTACTCGATCAAATTAAGAAAAGCTCTCTATTTAATTCGATTAACCTTGATCGCAGGTTGGGTTTTAGATGAGTTGCAGGTCCGAGACGAAGGTGGCGATTGAAGGTGGTGTTTTAATGTATTTTAGATCGAATTGAGTTCTATGGAAGGTTTTAAATGATTATACGATCGTTAGTGCTCCATTATTTCAGTTATTAAACACGTTTTAGTGCGATTTGAATGTGGTGTCGGCCGAAAGTTTAAAGTGGTCAACTTAGATCGCACTACCGATGTTAATAATCAATTTGTCGTGGGGTATTATGTTCGCCTCTTTCACGTGAATGATTTGGTGTATTTTTGGCGTTTAACGTTGAGTTTTTGAGTGGGTTCGGGGTCGCCGGAGGGCCGACCGGACTTGGCCGGAAATCCCACCGGAAAAACGGGTCGGGAGAGAGAGAAAGAGAGGTTTTTACATTTTACACAAATGGTCCCTGTGGTTTAATCTCTTATCATTTTATGACTAAACTTAATAATTTAAGTTTCTAAATTGGCACAAACGCCCCCTGAACATTTATTATTATTATTATTGTTATTGTATGTATATATATATATATATATATATATATATATATATATATATATATATATATATATATATATATTTTTATGGGTATTATACTCATAGACCCACAAAGGCAATTACTAGTTGAACCTCATACTTCAGATACAAGAAGTTAACCCTCATAACCCCACAAAGGCAATTACTAGTTGCATTACCTACTTGAAATACAAGAAAATAACCCTCATAACCCACAAGTTTGGGATACAATAAAATAACCCACATATATTTCTACTAGTTCCTCAAGAAACAAAAACAGATAACAAAAGATGCAAATCATCAAAGATTCAAACAACAATTATGGCTTCAGGCATAAAAAAAAGCATCAAACAAACACAGCAAGTAAAAAACTAAACCCTAGAAATCAGAAATTACAAAGACGATTGATTTCTTCATTCCAATAAACATCCCCATTCTCCTCAACGCAACATTCAATCATCAATCACCCCCAATATCCCCACACACACAATCCCAAAACATCCCAAAACAACCCAAAACAAAAACCCACTTCAATTTCCTCCGATTCTCGCAAACCCACATCCCAATTCACCAAATTAGGTTACCAAATCAACCCAAAACTAATAACAACAACAACAATCAGACTCACCTTGCGACAACAGGCGATTAACGGCCTCATTAGGGTCCATACTACAATCTTTAAGGGCGGAGTAGATCTCACCCTCTGTAGCACCGTTCACAATCTCCTTCACACTAAGAACAATCTTCCTACAAGCCGGTGGTACTCCGTCTCCATTACTCCCTCCTCCGCCTCTGCTGCCCATGCTTCTGTTGTTATCGGATCTAACGCCGCTGTACGCCACCTTGCCGCCGCCGCCGTGGTCTGCCACCGGTGCCGGAGTGTAGTTCGTGTGAGTATAAGAAGCTTTGTTTTGTGTCTCTTGTTTGAAAACGAAAACGAAAAATGAAAAGCTTCTGTTTGTGTTTGTTTCTTTCTCCCTATATAAGTGTTTGTATCTATCTATCTTCTTGATTCTTTTTTACTTTTGTTTTTTTTTGATACATTGTTTGAGGACACGTATATGTTATTTAATACTCACATTAATGATTAGGGTGTAAATTAGGAGTGTAAATTTCTTACGCGAACACAAACCCGACACGAAAAAGAATTGGTTTTGAGTTGAATGTATTAAAACAAGTCGAATGCAGGTGATTTGTTTGAAAACAAGTTGATCAGTTAACTTGTTTTAAAAAATTATAGGTAATTTAATTTTTGCATTATTTTTATGTCTTTTTTTGTTAGAAATTTAATTCAAAACTTATGTTTCAACTTCACAAAGTAGTACTTTGATATTATATTACCATTGGTTATTTTAATCTTATTAGAAAAATAGATTAAATAAGTGAGTTCAGGTTACATGATTTTATATAGGTTCAGGTTATGGTTAAAGTTTTTGACCCGCATAAAAATATGGGACAGGTTCGGGTTCGATATTCAAAACTCCAGCCAACTTGCTAACACGTAACTCGCCAACCCGATACGATTGACACCCTTGATGTATATAAGCCAGGGTCACTCGTGAACTCGAGATCGATTGTTAAAAGCTCGAGTCGAGTTGAGTCAAGCTTAATTAACTTTGCGTCTGATGTTGAGCCTAAAAGTAAATTTGTTTAATAAACGAGACTAAGCCCACATATTTCTTTGTCTTTTTTAATGATAAAATAGTATATTTTTATAATATTAAGTTAAATTAAATTTTAATAATCAGATACTATTAATTATTGCCAATAACAATCCACACTAATAATAGTGACACTCTACTTTTATTACCAACAGCAATTCATCTTATACTACTATATAATGCAGGAACCATGGTCAAAATTGGAATTTCACACTCGGTTGTAAGACACACCCGTTCCATCCCCCACCCCCCCCTGCGGTTTCCGATCGGCTGCACTGGCGGTTCCATAGCGATTCCGCTCCCCCATTGAAACCCCCTGCTCGGTTCCCATCCCAACCCCGCATGTACATATAGGCCTTGGATGCAACTGCAATCGGACCTGAAACTCAGGTTCGATCTCTTCTTCATCATCACATCTGCAAGATCCAATTCGCTCTTAACTAATCCAAGGTAACTTCTCGACCCACTACACTTTTCACTTAATCGGTTATATTCTTCTTTTTTCCCACTCAAATTTGTGTTTTCGACCTTTTGCTACCAAAAATCTCAGGATCGAAGATGTCTTTTAGGGTTCTGAACCCTAACGTCAAAGTGCTGAACTAATCATTTGTTGTTAGTTATCTTTCATCAAACAACCTTGTAAGCCCACCTTTCTCAGGGAAGCCTCACAGTTGGTCATTCACAGCAAACATAGATTTAAAGCAATCATTTACTCGTATATATGTAAAGATATATTGCAGCGGAAAATATACTGTAATTCAACCCATTACAACGTAGTTAAATTAAATTATAAACATTGTCTTTAAACATCAAACTATTTAAAGTCCTTTTAAGCCTTTCTTTATCGGGGATGCCAGTCTTTGAGTGCCAAGAAGCTTCCATTCCATGCTCACATCCCATCAACCTAACTCTTACCTGTCAACTGATATGCATACAAAAGTCAGCTTCGCTGAGTGAATTCTAGGTTTACTTTGCTAAATAACTATCAGAGCAGACATTGGCTTTATCAGTTGAAAATAATCATTGTCTATCAAAATATAAATACACACAGGCTATCACTTTATCATTTCTTTATCATTTATTGTTTCGTTTTTTTATTACTCTTCTTTATCCGTCAATTCTCTGTCTCTATCGGTGCCTAGGCTCGCCGAGGACTTTACCGACATGCCAATTAAGGACTTACTGCCGTACCCGATCAGGCCATTATTGTCATGCCAATTTAGGACTTACTGACCTGCCTGTTCGAGCATACTTTATCACTTTATCACTGGTGAGGGTACAACGAATGCAACCCTCCTTTATCAATTGCTTGCAAGGCTTTACTTTATCACTTTATCAAGGTACATGTTATGGGCCTCATAACCTTTCTTTATGTTCCACTGTCATGTTTAAGTTATACATAATATAACACAACACAATACATAATAAGAAGTAAACTCTTAGTCTAAGCATTCGCTTTTCAATCAATCATGAGAGATAAACCACATAACTGACCCTCCGCGGGACAGCGGGGGTTCGGGGGCGGCAGCCCCTGATAGCGGGGTTCTAGGGGCGGCAGCCCCTAGTGGGGTCCAAGGGGCAACGCCCCTGGCTGGGGCCAGGCTGCCAGGTCAGCGCGCCGAAAATTATTTTGGACTATTTAAATGGCATATTTTACTTTAGGAAATTTCATTTTCTTGATAAAAGGTCTTAAAAACCGTCATCATAAAAGTATGTAATTTAGTATGCATATCACCCCAAAACATTGAAAACGGGTAAAAGAGGGGTCTAGAACTCACCTGAACTCGCCCAAGTAGCTTAAATTCTAAGTCACTTAGGCTATAGCCTGAACACTCTAGCTGCACGAAAGTTAACATGCAAAAAAACGTCATTTTCCTCAAAATTTCGCCCATAGTTTCGCTACAGCGAAACTGCAGTTTCGCCTTCAGTTTCGCTGGGCAGCACTTCTGCTAGTTTCGCTAGACAGATTCGCTGCCTTGAGCGCCCAACTTTCGTTGGAATTCCCTAGTCTCGCAAGGTCTATAGGTCTGTCTGGGTCTTAGCGAGGTTACCGGTGAAACTATAGTTTCGCCCAGCGAAACTGTAGTTTCGCTGGAATTTCTCCTAGTCTCGCTAAATGAGTACGCAGTTTCGCTGGTTAAAGGCTTAAATTCGCTGGATCGGGGCCCAGTTTCGCTGGATGAACTGGAACTCAGATCCAGCCCGTTTTTAACCCAAAATCTTAACTTTTTACGTCCAAATCCTTAGTTTACCTTCCATGAAACCAAATCTAAGCTTTTTACACGTTTTCATACGTAAAAATTCGACCTTTATGTGTTTCTTTAAACTTTTCAAAACCCCAAAACCCTAGAATCCGGTTTGATCTACAGAGGGCCTTAGAGGTCGATTCTTACCTTGTTTTGTTGCTCTTTCCTTGTGTTTTGATGCTCCAATCCACCAGAACTTCAATCCTTCAAACCTTCAGACTCCAAATCTTGATTTTCTTCACTTTCTCTCTCTACTTTCTCTCTCTACGAATTTGGTGGCTAGGGTTGTAATGTGATGAAGATGAGGCTGTTCATGCATGTTTAAGGGCTGATTAGGGCCCTTAAACCCATTAAGCCTAGCCCATTAAGGCTAATTTGATCCATAGCCCACTAATTTACCCCTTTATTTCTTAAATTAACCCTTAAAAGCCCATTATTATTAAATGGCTCGTTTCGGGATATTTCGGGGCGTTACAAGTCTCCCCCCTTATTTAGGTTTCGTCCTCGAAACCTGACTCGTCATTAAACAGATCGGGGTATTGGCGCCTCATTTCCTCCTCGGATTCCCAGGTGGCATCCGACCCCCTTCGGTGTTTCCATTGCACCTTGACTTGTTTGACTACTTTATTTCTCAATTGTTTCTCCTTCCGGTCCAGTATAGCCACCGGTTGTTCTACATAGTTCAGCTTCTCATCCACCTCGATGTCATCTAGAGGTACGACTGCCTCATTCGGTGCTAAACATTTTCTTAAGTGTGACACATGAAAGGTAGGGTGAATCCCACTTAACTCGTCTGGAAGGTCTAGCCTGTAAGCTACATCCCCAACTCGTGCTAGTACCTCGAATGGTCCGATGAACCTGGGACTCAGTTTCCCCCTCTTCCTAAATCGGATAATCCCCTTCCATGGCGACACTTTTAACATTACCCTGTCACCCACACTAAATTCGATAGGTCTCCTTCTTCTGTCGGCGTATGACTTTTGTCTATCCTTTGCAGCCTTCATATACGCCTTGATTTTCTCCAACTTTTCCGTTGTGGCTTCCACGACTTCTAAGCTTCCTAACTCCTTCTGTCCGACATCACCCCAACAAATAGGAGTTCTGCACCGTCGACCGTACAATAACTCATATGGGGGCATCTTAATACTGGCGTGGTAGCTGTTGTTATAGGAGAACTCTGCTAGTGGCAAATGATCATCCCAATTACCACCAAATTCAATAACGCATGCCCGAAGCATATCCTCCAGTGTCTGGATCGTTCTTTCCGATTGCCCATCGGTCTGTGGGTGGTATGCGGTACTAACATGCAATCTCGCGCCCATTTCTTCATTGAACCTTTTCCAGAACTTCGAGGTGAACCGCGTATCTCTATCTGAAACAATCGATACGGGCATACCATGTCGCGCCACAATTTCTCGGATAAATAGTTCAGCAAGCTTCTCCGAACTAATTGCTTCCTTGATTGGCAGGAAATGCGCACTTTTAGTCAGTCTATCAACGATCACCCATATCGCGTCGTGGCCTTTTGTCGTGCGTGGTAATTTAGTGATAAAGTCCATGGTAATATGTTCCCACTTCCATTCTGGTACTTCTAATGGCTGAACATAACCATAAGGTCTTTGGTGCTCAGCCTTCACCTGTAGGCACGTGAGACATTTATTTACATACGCAACCACATCTCTCTTCATTCCAGGCCACCAAAAATCTTTCTTCAAATCGTGGTACATCTTATTTGCGCCTGGATGTATTGAGTAGCGGGTCTTGTGCGCTTCATCCATAATCTTTTCCCGCAAGTCACCATGCTTCGGAACCCATATCCTGCCATGGAAGGTTTAACACCCAAGGTGTTCTCTACCAATTCATCCACCTTTCCCACCATCCTTTCCTTATTGATTTGCTGCTCTTTTAAAGCGTCTATTTGAGCTTTGCTTATCATCCTCATAACATCTGGGGTCACTACTAGTTGGCACGCCTTCACCCGGATCGGTTCGTATCCTTCCTTTCGGCTCAGGGCATCGGCTACCACGTTCGCCTTACCCGGGTGATAATGGATTTCACAATCGTAATCCTTTATCAACTCCAACCACCTCCTTTGTCTCATATTTAGGTCCTTCTGCTCAAAGAAATATTTCAGACTTTTGTGGTCGGTAAATATGGCGCACTTAGTTCCATACAAATAGTGTCTCCAGATCTTCAGTGCGAACACTACTGCGGCAAGTTCCAAATCGTGAACCGGGTAATTAACCTCGTGTCCTTTAGCTGTCTGGATGCGTAAGCTATAACCTTTCCTCTTTGCATCAACACACAGCCTAGCCCACAGTAAGAAGCATCGGAGTATACCGTTAGGTCTTCATCTCCCTCCGGTAGGGTTAGTATAGGAGCTTTGGTTAATCTATCCTTCAATTCCTGGAACGCATCTTCCTGTTCCTTTCCCCAGTCGAACACCACGTTCTTCCTCGTTAACCTTGTTAATGGGGAAGCTATCTTCGAGAATCTTTGATGAACCTTCTATAATAACCAGCCAATCCCAAGAAACTACGGATTTCGGATGGCGTCCTCGGGGAATTCCATTGCGTAACTGCTTCAACTTTCGCTGGGTCAACCATTACTCCCTCGGAATTTATAACGTGCCCTAAAAACTGTACCTCCCGTAGCCAGAAGGCACATTTAGAGAACTTCGCATACAGTTTCTCCTTCGTAAAGTTTCTAACACCTCCTTGATATGACAAGCATGATCTCCTTCGTTCTTTGAGTATATCAGGATATCGTCAATGAATACTATCACCGATCTGTCCAGCATCGGGCGGCACACGCGATTCATCAAGTCCATGAATGCCGCAGGAGCATTGGTTAGCCCGAAAGACATAACCAGAAACTCGTAGTGGCCATAGCGTGTTCGGAAGGCTGTCTTTGGGACATCTTGCTCCCTTACCTTCAGTTGGTGATATCCGGATCGGAGATCTATCCGGGAGAACCAACTTGCCCCTTGCAACTGATCAAACAGATCATCTATCCGAGGTAGAGGGTATCGATTCTTCACGGTCAGCTTATTCAACTCCCTGTAATCTATACACATCCTCATGCTGCCATCCTTCTTCTTCACAAACAGCACGGGAGCACCCCATGGAGAAATGCTGGGCCTAATGAACCCTTTGTCAAGGAGTTCTTGCAGTTGTGACATGAGTTCCTTCATCTCGGAGGGAGCTAGGCGGTAGGGTGCTTTGGCAATGGGTTGGGCTCCTGACAGCAAGTCAATCTGGAACTCTATCTCTCTATCCGGTGGTATTCCGGGCAGATCCTCCGGGAATACGTCAGGAAAGTCCCGCACCACTGGTACATCGGACAACTCTTTCGCTTTATCTTTAACATCCTTGACATACGCTAGATAAGCTCCGCACCCTCGCCTCATACATTTCTCCGCCTTGATCATGGAAATGATCCTTGGAACCTTGCAATCATTATCACCGTAGATCGTAATCGGACTACCATCTGGAGCCGTTAATCGGATCATCTTTTGCTGGCATACTATGTTAGCATCGTGGGCAGCCAACCAATCCATCCCTAGTACGACGTCAAAACCTCCTAAGGGCATGGCAAACATTGTGCGGGAAAGTAATGACCTCCTAGTTTAATGTGGCAATCCTCTATCACTCGGGCTATTCTAATGGACTTACCATCGGCCGTTTCTACTTCAAAGGCATCATCTATTTTCTTAGTTTGAGCATCTAGTGTAGCACAGAAGGATACAGATACAAAACTCTTACTGGCACCACTATCAAATAATATGGAGGCGCAAACATCATTGACAAGGAACGTACCTGACACTACGTCCGGGTCCTTCCTTGCTTCCTTCTTGTTCATGGTGAAAGCCCTTGCCTTGACCTTGGGCTTTCCATCATGCCCTTTGTCATCCTCCCCGCTAGTTCCCGAGCCTCCCGCCTTAGCTTTCTTGCAATCATTGCTGCGGTGCCCCGACTCGTGGCAGTTGAAGCATTTGTCCACTTTCGGGCACTCTCTCGCCAAGTGACCAGTCTTCCCACACCGGTAGCACCCAGGGCTACCCATCCGGCATTCTCCAGGATGCCTCCTCCCGCACTTCCCACATTCCTTAATTTCTTCTACCCCCTTCACGATCGCTTGTTTTGCATCTACTCGCGTTTTCTTGTTTCCCGGTTGGTAGTTACCACTTCCATACCTCTTCCCATTAGTGTTCCAAACTTTCTTTGTTTCACCCACTGTCACCGGCCTACGATGATCGTACAACCTTCCACTGAGGTCCACTGCTGACCTAAAAGTACTAGGTCGAGCAGTGACCATGTCCCTACGAATGTCTAGAGGCAACCCTTGTATGTACCTCTTGATCCTTTTGGCTTCAGGAGTTACCAAATCAGGCACCAGACGTGCCATTTCATTGAATTTTGTAGTGTACTCCTGGTGAGTCATATTTCCAGCCTCCAAACTCACAAACTCTTGCTCGACCTTGTCAAGCTCTCTCTCCGGGCAGTACTCCTCTATCACCAACCTCTTCATTCCGGCCATTTCATCCTCTCAATGGCCTCCTCCCCGTAAGACTCAGCAATGTTATCCCACCAACACAGTGCTGGATCAAAAAGGGAATGGGAAGCAAACTTCACCTTTTGGTTTTCACGGCACTCACTGATCTTCAGTACGGCCTCCATTTCCCTAATCCAACGCTGAGCAGTAGCAGCGTTACCAGTACCATCAAACGTTGGGGGCTTACACCTCTGAAAATCCCCGTAGCTGCACCCCTTCGCCCTCTCTTCCACTTCAGGGCCATCATGGTTACCCAGACGATCTCCCTCGTCGCTCAACTCCTCAGTCTTGACTGCCCCTTTCTTATCAACTTTTTCTGAATCCGTACTCTTCTTACTGTCGCCCTTAACCTGCTCCACAAATTCCGCAAGCAGAGCGGGCATCACTCCAGACAGGACCTGATGCACCTCTTGGGCAATAGCTTCCTTTACTGTCTCTTTCAGTTTGGCCTGATCAGGGGTAGGTCCCTCAGTTTCCATTTCCAACTCAACCTCCTCCTTAACTGGTTTGTCAACCGGCTTCTTGGTCGACCTTGTTGTTGGCTTCCCAGTTGCACTTGCAGTTTCTTTTGCCTTAGTCGGGGCCTTCCCCTGGTGCTCCTCCGGGTGACCATGGTTGGAACTTCTTTCTTAGGTGCCATTCGTTCTACTTCCTATAAGATTCAGAATGTTAATATGGTCTTTCAAGGCAAGTTCAGTTCACGACAAGTTTTGTAAATTTTTAATAACAGTGGCCAGTTGTGATTAACTACTTACAGAACTTCCCGTGCCATAAACTTTCCTATCCTGAACCACACCAACACCAGAACCTACTATACCTAGTCTATGCACGTATAAGTCACATAAATTCAGATAGGCATCACAGATAACATTATCATACTCTACCTCGACTCTTACTTAAATAAGAAGGCACTACCCCTCGGAATAATACCTACAACATACTTGTTACCTCTTGGTATGGAGCTTCTTGGACTGGCATCCTTGACACTTGGTCCCATTATCTGTTTAAGTTTAGGTTTATAAAATGGTTTTCCCCAAATCCCTTAAACATTGGCTCTGATACCAACTTGTAAGGCCCACCTTTCTCAGGGAAGCCTCACAGTTGGTCATTCACAGCAAACATAGATTTAAAGCAATCATTTACTCGTATATATGTAAAGATATATTGCAGCGGAAAAATATACTGTAATTCAACCCATTACAACGTAGTTAAATTAAATTATAAACATTGTCTTTAAACATCAAAACTATTTAAAGTCCTTTTAAGCCTTTCTTTATCGGGGATGCCAGTCTTTGAGTGCCAAGAAGCTTCCATTCCATGCTCACATCCCATCAACACTAACTCTTACCTGTCAACTGATATGCATACAAAAGTCAGCTTCGCTGAGTGAATTCTAGGTTTACTTTGCTAAATAACTATCAGAGCAGACATTGGCTTTATCAGTTGAAAATAATCATTGTCTATCAAAATATAAATACACACAGGCTATCACTTTATCATTTCTTTATCATTTATTGTTTTTTTTTTATTACTCTTCTTTATCCGTCAATTCTCTGTCTCTATCGGTGCCTAGGCTCGCCGAGGACTTTACCGACATGCCAATTAAGGACTTACTGCCGTACCCGATCAGGCCATTATTGTCATGCCAATTTAGGACTTACTGACCTGCCTGTTCGAGCATACTTTATCATTTTATCACTGGTGAGGGTACAACGAATGCAACCCTCCTTTATCAATTGCTTGCAAGGCTTTACTTTATCACTTTATCAAGGTACATGTTATGGGCCTCATAACCTTTCTTTATGTTCCACTGTCATGTTTAAGTTATACATAATATAACACAACACAATACATAATAAGAAGTAAACTCTTAGTCTAAGCATTCACTTTTCAATCAATCATGAGAGATAAACCACATAACTGACCCTCCGCGGGACAGCGGGGGTTCGGGGGCGGCAGCCCCTGATAGCGGGGTTCTAGGGGCGGCAGCCCCTAGTGGGGTCCAAGGGGCAACGCCCCTGGCTGGGGCCAGGCTGCCAGGTCAGCGCGCCCGAAAATTATTTTGGACTATTTAAATGGCATATTTTACTTTAGGAAATTTCATTTTCTTGATAAAAGGTCTTAAAAACCGTCATCATAAAAGTATGTAATTTAGTATGCATATCACCCCAAAACATTGAAAACGGGTAAAAGAGGGGTCTAGAACTCACCTGAACTCGCCCAAGTAGCTTAAATTCTAAGTCACTTAGGCTATAGCCTGAACACTCTAGCTGCACGAAAGTTAACATGCAAAAAAACGTCATTTCCTCAAAATTTCGCCCATAGTTTCGCTACAGCGAAACTGCAGTTTCGCCTTCAGTTTCGCTGGGCAGCACTTCTGCTAGTTTCGCTAGACAGATTCGCTGCCTTGAGCGCCCAACTTTCGTTGGAATTCCCTAGTCTCGCAAGGTCTATAGGTCTGTCTGGGTCTTAGCGAGGTTACCGGTGAAACTATAGTTTCGCCCAGCGAAACTGTAGTTTCGCTGGAATTTCTCCTAGTCTCGCTAAATGAGTACGCAGTTTCGCTGGTTAAAGGCTTAAATTCGCTGGATCGGGTCCCAGTTTCGCTGGATGAACTGGAACTCAGATCCAGCCCGTTTTTAACCCAAAATCTTAACTTTTTACGTCCAAATCCTTAGTTTACCTTCCATGAAACCAAATCTAAGCTTTTTACACGTTTTCATACGTAAAAATTCGACCTTTATGTGTTTCTTTAAACTTTTCAAAACCCCAAAACCCTAGAATCCGGGTTTGATCTACAGAGGGCCTTAGAGGTCGATTCTTACCTTGTTTTGTTGCTCTTTCCTTGTGTTTTGATGCTCCAATCCACCAGAACTTCAATCCTTCAAACCTTCAGACTCCAAATCTTGATTTTCTTCACTTTCTCTCTCTACTTTCTCTCTCTACGAATTTGGTGGCTAGGGTTGTAATGTGATGAAGATGAGGCTGTTCATGCATGTTTAAGGGCTGATTAGGGCCCTTAAACCCATTAAGCCTAGCCCATTAAGGCTAATTTGATCCATAGCCCACTAATTTACCCCTTTTGTTTCTTAAATTAACCCTTAAAAGCCCATTATTATTAAATGGCTCGTTTCGGGATATTTCGGGCGTTACAAACCTTCTTATTTATTATTCTACTGTTATTTCCTATTGATTTTGTTCATAGGCTTGTTGGAGGGGCTAGAGACATTAGTAAACCAAGGATGGCAACATTACGAAAGAGATGGTTAGCACCACTTGCATAACCTTGATAACCTCCATATAAGTTGTCATTTTCAATAGATCTAGGCTGTGTTATCTATGTTATGTTGTTAAAATACGAATTAGGTCTTCGTTACTTCTTCATGATCTACTACTGAATACGGTTTTGGTATTGTAACATATGATTAAGCATTTAAGCTTGTGATTGTGTTCGATTAAGTGTTGCACGTAAGTTGTTTCATGAAATGCCACAATGAGATTTCGTTTTATTTTTTATGATTAAGCGCCCTGCCTATATAAATTAATTCATTATTACACCAAAATATGGGTATAAGTACCCATATTTTACCTTTTACAAGAAGTAATATATTAAGAAATTATGTTATATCGATTGAAGATTGGAGCACAAGGGTAGATGGACAAAAATTATATAAGCTGGTTAATGGTAATCCAATTGTGTTTCTGTGATCATATATCTAATTAGTTAATTCCTGGTTTTTAGGTTTTCCCATGTTCGGTTAGGTACTAACAATGTCAGGTTATTTGGTTTGATACCCGAGTACTGATCGATCCTGATTTTTGCAGAAAACAGGTCCCGAGTATCTACTATCCATTCTACACTTGGTTCGGTTACAGGTAAGTTTGGTCCTCGGTAATAATCGTTTATTCCCAATATTTGCTCACTCCTATGCGATTCCCGGCTTAAATGAAGCAAAATTATAGCTTATGAAGGAATTACGGTCGATTGATATCTATGATTTATCTAGAATTACATAGATGCTAACACCCAATGGAAGATTTGTTTATTTGTGTGACAACCTGAGTTTTCAGGTTAACCTCGCCCCTTTAATTTAAACCGTCTTCGTTACATTATGAATTATCAAATTATGCTGCATTAAATTTTACCATAAATAATAATGAATTATTATTATAACTTCCAACAAAATATATATCTAACATACAATTATTGATTTAACTTAATTAACAAAAAGGGCAACAAGGGAATTCTATAAGGACCATTGTGGAAATAACTAGCTTGATAATTATAATATTGTAACCCCCACTTTCCCCTTTGGCATTTCACATCTCGATCACCCGCACCAAACCGAAACCCTAATACCAAACCCCATCGCAGCCCCATCTCTTCTCCCCGTAACTCTAGATCGGGACCCCCGACGGCAGCAGCTCCGGTAACTCCATCTCCACCGCGGCGGTGCACTGGATTTTCTGCGAAGCCCTTCTACTTCAGCGACAACAATTCCCCTGTTCCGCGAACCTCCGTCACCAACAGCCGTGAGCAACCGTCTTGGGCAGCCCCTTCGGGTTAATCGGCAGCCCTACCCTCTTGGTACACCATCGATCGACGACAGCCTCTTTCGCGACTTCGCACCGCTGGTAACCGCAGCCCCTCGTCGACAACTTATACGGTATACCTAGATCTCTATTCATGTTTGTGTTTCTACGGTTTTGAGTTTCGATTCACGCTTGCGATCTCGGTTTCGTCTTGGTTGAGGGTTCTCGGTTGATGGTTCATGTGAATTTATATGCTGCTGGGTGCGAATGTATGTATTTTGTGCGTATGTATATGTATATGTTGCAAACCGTATGTATGGGTGTGTATATTATGCAAATCGTATGCATATATGTGCCTATATGCTTCTGCGTTTTTATGTGTGTGTATATGATGCGAAACGTATGTATACATGTGTGTTTATAATGCTGCGAATTGATTGCTTTGTGCAGGGTGCGTGTATGTAAATGCACATATGTGTGCGTGGCAGCGTGTATGTATGTAATATGTGTCGGTGTATGCGATATATATGTATGTTATGCACCTGTGTATGTATATGTGCTGTGTGCGTGAATGTACATGTTGTATGTATGTATGCTGCTGTTTATGTAAGTATGCTGCTGCGTATGTATGTATGTTGCTGTTTATGTATGTATGTTGCTGTTTATGTATGTATGTATGCTGCTGTTTATGTAAGTATGTTGCTGCGTATGTATGTATGCTGCTGTTTATGTATGTATGTATGCTGTTGTTTATGTATGTTTGTATGCTGCTGTTGTATGTATGTACACGAGCTAGTTGGTGCGTAGTGAGTGAATGTATATAAATATATAAGCGGCTGTGAAATTTTTGTATGTATGTAGGCTGCGTATATATGTATAAGTATGTATGTGGTTGTGTTTGTTTGGCAAAGTAGTCCTCAAATGTTGGTGCATATGTGTGGTATATATATTGTGTATAATATATATTATATGAATGTGTGTTCCTGTTGTGAGTATGTGTTGGCATGAAGTTGTATGTTATGCATGAGGTGAGTTGTATGTGATGTGCAGTAGTTAGTATATGGCGGAATTGTGCATATATACGATTGTATGTATGCTACGTAGAATATGCCTTGGTAATTGTTATTTATTATGTGTGTTACATTGTGAGTTGCATGGATGTATATATGATATATATAGCAGTGAGTGTGATTTATAATATATATAAGATAAATATGAGTATGGCATATACTATATACTTGAGTTGATATATATATATATTGCATACGAGTGTGTTTGTGTACACAAGGCAAACATCGACAACCGACATCGAACCGAACCGTGATCGCGAAACCGTACGACTCTTACACTCGTAAAGGATGACTAACATTAATTATAATCATACTAAATGGAATTCAGGTTAACCGAAACTCTAACAGTTGTGCGAACATTATTTCTCTGCTGTGCAATCAAGGTGAGTTTCACGGCCCCTTTTTACTTTCTTTCCTTTTTGGGGGAGAAAACATGCAAACATATTTTATGAATGGTTGCCAGTATTATTGATATCGCTTGTTACGTTAGTGCAAACACACAACATGTCCTCACACAATCGAACCGTTAGTAATGGGATTAGCGAGGTAATTTGAGTAGTACTACTGGGTCTGACAAACCCCGCCCGGGCTAATCGCGCTAGCTTGATTGGAGGTCAAACGGGTGCTAAATTGACCTAACACATTGTCATGGTCTGACGAGACATGACGGGATACAACAAACACAAATAGGACGTAAACAGTCAGCTTCGGTTCGAAACGCTAAGTAACAAGAACAGAGGCTAGCTACCTAACGATATGCAATATATACTAAACCATTGAAACGCAAATTATGGATACGCTTACAAACACATTTTTTTTGTTAAACCTGTGAACTCACCAACTTTATGTTGACACATTTTAGCATGTTTTCTCAGGTCACAGGAATGCATAAGCCTATGATGCACGCTACAGGAAACGCACTCAGGACATGCATTCATCAGTTTCATTTAGTTGCATTGAATGTTTGTTTTGGCATAACATTTTCAGACTTTCAGTGTAGTTTACATTTCACTTTTACGCTTCCGCACTGTTATTCATTTCTTTTAAGTACTCTGATTTAACTCAAACGTTTATTTTTAAAATTCATATAGTGTCGTTCGATATGACTGTGTCTGAGATCCTGGTATGTCACACGCCTAACGGTAAAACCCCGTTCGTGAAAATTGAGGGTGTGACAGATTGGTATCAGAGCCACAGGTTATAGAGAACTAGGATTGCATTGCATCTAGACTATAGCCTTAGACACAACACTAGTATTGCACAGACACTTTTACATGGTTACCACTATTGTGCAAATAACCTTCTTGTGTATTGACATTACACTGCTGAGCAAACATAACACTATGGGTATGACATGTGTGTCATTACCGGCTGATAGAGGGGCGGAGAATCCCGCTCGCTCACAACCAACGCTTACACTTGATCCTTCACTCGCGGAGTGAAAGCAACAACGAATTGAATCAAACATTTCCATGATTGGAACACGAAACTCTTTTCTAACACACGCGATAAGGTTAACGATGACAAACAAAAAGAACAATACCTCACTCTTCCAACTCTCTCACACTTGTTACTATTCCCAACATATCCTATCCTCTACACTAGTCCGAGCAGTAAATGAGGGACAACTAAGATATTCAAGTCGATTAGAGAATCGGACTTAGACATCCAAACACCTAGAACTTCGAAGGGAAAAAGGGTCAAATTGTCTTTATTCCCGTTGTTATCTTAACCAAATCACTTGTACGACCTTAGTACAATCTTAGTTATTTGACTCTTGGTATAACAAATATATCTTTGATGTTTCTATCATTGATAACACTCGGTACTCGACAAGGTATGTTATCTCGAATAGGAGGAACCATGTGTGACCATGCAAAACAAATTAGAATCACGGGTGCACACGTAATTGTAATTTGTCGTGCATGAGAACTCTGGCAACTCTATTGGGTGATAACGGATACGGTCGGTACAAATTCTCAATTCCATACTTAGAGGCATGAGGCCTCGAAATCAACACAAAACCACACTATCGATATACAAACAAATCCTTCATTCCTACTAGCATGAAAGTTATCATCTACCCCGAGCCTGAATGAGATTCATGTTATGACATTAGCCCTAGTCTCTATGAGACTTGCTCTTTTTAGCATTTCAGTGTTCGTGTAACACTATCCATCTACATTGTGCCAGATCTTCAAAAGTTGCAATAAAGTGATAATATTTTTGGCACATGTAGTCCTTGTTCATTGGATTGATCTTAAGACTTAGAGTCTTGGTAATTTCAGCGTTCCAGCATTCATTTCATATGATATCTATCATGTTTAAGCGTACGTTACATTGTTTGTCTCCCTGGTGGTGAAAATTCAATCGGATTTTTTTTTTCTGGCTGACTACGTTTGGCGTGGGACCAAATAGCAACATATTATGACGACCCCGTACAATATATCTCAGCCTCTCCATTATAAGCAACAGGTACAACTATCCCTCCCAATGACTCATGCAATGAGAACATTTGAGAGCATTGTAGAGAAATTTAGCCATACCTTCAAGAACCATCGTGTGAACATCCCGGCCAAGTCTCCTCAACCACAAGAATCACAAAGAGGATGTTATGAGTGCAGAAAACCCATGCATTAAAGGGAAACCGCCCAAGGCTCAAGAAGGTAAGAAACCAGTAGATATGGTAGTTCTGCTTCAGCATTATCTCATTTGAGTACCGATAGAAGTTTCATGCCTAGCAACTTGAGTGTACTGCTAGAGGTAGTTCTTACCAGTTTAATTTCCAAAACCTACCATAAAATTTACCGATGGTAGAACTATAACTGCCACCCATGTGCTTGGCAATTGTAATCTAGGTCTGTCTAGATAATCGTTTGATATAAGTCTGATTTCTATTATCCATGGTAGCTACGATGTTGTGGTTAAAATGGATTGGTTGTCCAAAAACCAAACATAGATCATTTGTGGAAACAAACTAATTGAGTTACCTGTCCTTAGTGATGGAAAACCTACGGTAGAAGACGACAGGGTTGGTGTTGTGGTTGGCATCATCTCAAACGTGAAGGTGCATATATGTCTCAAGAAAAGGGATTTCTCTCTACTGACACTAATTACAGAGAAGAAGGCGGATGGAAAGCGTGTTAAAGATATTTCAGTTGTCAGGAGACTTCCCGGAAGTATTTCCAGTAGACTTAACTAGTATGACCACTACGACTTTTTGGTTTTGCCATTCGGGTTGACCAACGCGCCAGCGGATTTCATGGACCTCATGAACCAAGTGTGTAAACTCTATTTAGACAAGTTTGTCATCTTCTTCATCGATGACATCCTTATTTATTCAAATAATAATGAAGAACACGAGGAGCACCTTAGACTGATTTTGGAGCTGCTGAAACGGGGACAATTGAGTGCTAAATTTTCAAAGTGTGACTTCTGGATACGAGAGGTCCAATTCTTGGGTCATGTGGTCAATGAGAAAGGAATACATATGGACCCGACAAAAATAGAAGCCATCAAGAACTGGGCGACACCTAAGACTCCGACTGAGGTACGACAGTTTCTTGGGTTGGCTGGCTATTATCGACGATTCATCGAAGGGTTTTCAAAGATTGCTCAACCTATCACCGCGTTAACTCATAAAGAAACTACATACAATTAGGGTGACAAGCAAGAATCCGCATTCCAGGTTCTGAAGCAGAAACTCTGTACGGCACCGATTCTATCCCTGCCTGAGGGAACAGACGATTTTGTAGTTTACTGTGATGCTTCTATTCAAGGTCTCGGTTGTGTGCTAATGCACGCGAGAAGGTGATTGCTTACGCTTCCCGTCAATTGAAAGTTCACGAGAAAAAGTACACGACACATGACTTAGAATTAGGAGCCGTTATGTTTGCACTCAAGATATGGAGACACTACTTGTACGGTACCAAGTGCACCATTTACACCGATAACAAGAGTCTCCAGCACATCTTTGAACAAAAGGAGCTGAACATGAGACAACGTCGTTGGGTCGAGTTATTGAACGACTACGGCTGCGCGATCAAGTATCATCCAGGCAAGGCCAATGTGGTAGCCGATGCCCTTAGTCGTAAGGAAACCCTAAAGCCTCGTCGGGTGCGCGTATTGCAAATGACTATCCACTCTGACTTACCAGTGCAAATCAAAGCTTCTCAATCTGAGGCTTTGAAGACGGAGAATCTGAAAGCCGAGTCACTGCGAGGCATGGAGAAACAATTAGAGGTCAAACCTGACGGAATTCATTACTTCATGGAACGAATATGGGTTCCTTTCTATGGAGACCTACGAGAGCTGATAATGGATGAAGCCCACAAGTCACTATATTCTATTCATCCTGGTTCGGATAAGATGTATCAGGATTTGAAGATCCTATACTGGTGGCCCAAATATGAAAGCTGAAATTGCCACTTATGTAAGCAGATGTTTAACCTGTTCTAAGGTTAAGGTGGAATATCAAAGGCCATCCGGTTTGCTCCAACAACTGGAAATTCCAGTGTGGAAGTGGGAACAGATATCAATGGATTTCATCACGAAACTTCCTCAGACGCCCAGCGGATGCGATACCATTTGGGTGATTGTAAATCGTTTAACGAAATCCGCACACTTTCTGGCAATCCAAGAGACTGATCGAATAGAGAAGCTGACACGTATCTATTTAAGGGAAATAGTCTCTCGACATGGCGTGCCGATATCCATCATTCTGATCGTGATGCTCGGTTCATTTCTCATTTCTGGCAATCATTACAACGATCATTGGGAACACGGCTAGATATGAGTACCGCGTATCACCCTCAAACCGACGGCCAAAGTGAACGTACGATCCAGACCCTAGAAGACATGTTACGTGCCTGCGTCATAGATTTCGGCAGCAGTTGGGAAACTCACTTACCGTTAGTTGAGTTTTCTTACAACAATAGCTATCACACATCGATCAAAGCTGCTCCATTTGAGGCACTGTATGGGCGTAGGTGCCGATCACCTATCTGTTGGGCGGAAGTTGGGGAAAGTCAACTCACCGGCCCTGAACTTGTGCACGAGACGACTGAGAAGATCGTGCAGATCCATAACCGTATGGCAGCAGCCCGTGACCGACAGAAAAGTTACGCTGATAAGCGTCGCCGACCATTGGAATTCCAAATAGGTGACAAGGTGCTTTTGAAAGTGTCACCTTGGAAGGGTGTGATTCGTTTCGGGAAACGTGGGAAACTAGGCCCTAGGTACGTGGGACCGTTTGAGGTTGTCAAACGGGTTGGCCCCGTGGCCTATCAGTTGAACCTAACCGAAGAACTCCGTGGAGTTCACGATGTGTTCCACGTCTCCAACTTGAGGAAATGCCTTGCAGACGAAACTCTTATCGTTCCATTAGACGAGATACATGTGGATGAACAACTATATTTCGTCGAGGAACCAGTGGAGGTCATGGATCGACAAGTCAAGACGCTCAAACATAGCCGTATCCCTATCGTCAAGGTTCGTTGGAACTCAAAGCGTGGACCAGAGTTTACCTGGGAACGCGAGGATCAGATGAAGAAAAAGTACCCATAACTGTTCAACGATCAGGCACCTACTTCTTAAGGTATTCATTCTCGAAATACCTTTTCCTTTAATTTCGAGGCGAAATTCCCTTCAACAAGGGGATGATGTCAAAACTCTATCAAACATGTTAAACACGTTACTAACCATCAACCCTAACCGAATCTCACACATTTGACTGAACCCTAACAGAAGCTCATGCGTTTAACCGAGCGTAACATTCAAATTTTCGGGACGAAAATTCCTTCAACAAGGGGATAATGTGACAACCTGAGTTTTCAGGTTAACCTCGCCCCTTTAATTTAAACCGTCTTCGTTACATTATGAATTATCAAATTATGCTGCATTAAATTTTACCATAAATAATAATGAATTATTATTATAACTTCCAACAAAATATATATCTAACATACAATTATTGATTTAACTTAATTAACAAAAAGGGCAACAAGGGAATTCTATAAGGACCATTGTGGAAATAACTAGCTTGATAATTATAATATTGTAACCCCCACTTTCCCCTTTGGCATTTCACATCTCGATCACCCGCACCAAACCGAAACCCTAATACCAAACCCCCATCGCAGCCCCATCTCTTCTCCCCGTAACTCTAGATCGGGACCCCCGACGGCAGCAGCTCCGGTAACTCCATCTCCACCGCGGCGGTGCACTGGATTTTCTGCGAAGCCCTTCTACTTCAGCGACAACAATTCCCCTGTTCCGCGAACCTCCGTCACCAACAGCCGTGAGCAACCGTCTTGGGCAGCCCCTTCGGGTTAATCGGCAGCCCTACCCTCTTGGTACACCATCGATCGACGACAGCCTCTTTCGCGACTTCGCACCGCTGGTAACCGCAGCCCCTCGTCGACAACTTATACGGTATACCTAGATCTCTATTCATGTTTGTGTTTCTACGGTTTTGAGTTTCGATTCACGCTTGCGATCTCGGTTTCGTCTTGGTTGAGGGTTCTCGGTTGATGGTTCATGTGAATTTATATGCTGCTGGGTGCGAATGTATGTATTTTATGCGTATGTATATGTATATGTTGCAAACCGTATGTATGGGTGTGTATATTATGCAAATCGTATGCATATATGTGCCTATATGCTTCTGCGTTTTTATGTGTGTGTATATGATGCGAAACGTATGTATACATGTGTGTTTATAATGCTGCGAATTGATTGCTTTGTGCAGGGTGCGTGTATGTAAATGCACATATGTGTGCGTGGCAGCGTGTATGTATGTAATATGTGTCGGTGTATGCGATATATATGTATGTTATGCACCTGTGTATGTATATGTGCTGTGTGCGTGAATGTACATGTTGTATGTATGTATGCTGCTGTTTATGTAAGTATGCTGCTGCGTATGTATGTATGTTGCTGTTTATGTATGTATGTTGCTGTTTATGTATGTATGTATGCTGCTGTTTATGTAAGTATGTTGCTGCGTATGTATGTATGCTGCTGTTTATGTATGTATGTATGCTGTTGTTTATGTATGTTTGTATGCTGCTGTTGTATGTATGTACACGAGCTAGTTGGTGCGTAGTGAGTGAATGTATATATATATATATAAGCGGCTGTGAAATTTTTGTATGTATGTAGGCTGCGTATATATGTATAAGTATGTATGTGGTTGTGTTTGTTTGGCAAAGTAGTCCTCAAATGTTGGTGCATATGTGTGGTATATATATTGTGTATAATATATATTATATGAATGTGTGTTCCTGTTGTGAGTATGTGTTGGCATGAAGTTGTATGTTATGCATGAGGTGAGTTGTATGTGATGTGCAGTAGTTAGTATATGGCGGAATTGTGCATATATACGATTGTATGTATGCTGCGTAGAATATGCCTTGGTAATTGTTATTTATTATGTGTGTTACATTGTGAGTTGCATGGATGTATATATGATATATATAGCAGTGAGTGTGATTTATAATATATATAAGATAAATATGAGTATGGCATATACTATATACTTGAGTTGATATATATATATATTGCATACGAGTGTGTTTGTGTACACAAGGCAAACATCGACAACCGACATCGAACCGAACCGTGATCGCGAAACCGTACGACTCTTACACTCGTAAAGGATGACTAACATTAATTATAATCATACTAAATGGAATTCAGGTTAACCGAAACTCTAACAGTTGTGCGAACATTATTTCTCTGCTGTGCAATCAAGGTGAGTTTCACGGCCCCTTTTTACTTTCTTTCCTTTTTGGGGGAGAAAACATGCAAACATATTTTATGAATGGTTGCCAGTATTATTGATATCGCTTGTTACGTTAGTGCAAACACACAACATGTCCTCACACAATCGAACCGTTAGTAATGGGATTAGCGAGGTAATTTTGAGTAGTACTACTGGGTCTGACAAACCCCGCCCGGGCTAGTTGCGCTAGCTTGATTGGAGGTCAAACGGGTGCTAAATTGACCTAACACATTGTCATGGTCTGACGAGACATGACGGGATACAACAAACACAAATAGGACGTAAACAGTCAGCTTCGGTTCGAAACGCTAAGTAACAAGAACAGAGGCTAGCTACCTAACGATATGCAATATATACTAAACCATTGAAACGCAAATTATGGATACGCTTACAAACACATTTTTTTTGTTAAACCTGTGAACTCACCAACTTTATGTTGACACATTTTAGCATGTTTTCTCAGGTCACAGGAATGCATAAGCCTATGATGCACGCTACAGGAAACGCACTCAGGACATGCATTCATCAGTTTCATTTAGTTGCATTGAATGTTTGTTTTGGCATAACATTTTCAGACTTTCAGTGTAGTTTACATTTCACTTTTACGCTTCCGCACTGTTATTCATTTCTTTTAAGTACTCTGATTTAACTCAAACGTTTATTTTTAAAATTCATATAGTGTCGTTCGATATGACTGTGTCTGAGATCCTGGTATGTCACACGCCTAACGGTAAAACCCCGTTCGTGAAAATTGAGGGTGTGACAATTTGTTCAATTTACAGTGAGCTATAACAAGGTTTTGTAAAGAATATGTCGTTATAGAAGCAAAAAGTAGGATGCGGTCTTACATGGAACGTGTCACAAGTTATTATTTTTTTTAGTCAATAGTGTTGCAAAAGTGGGAAATCAAGAGAATTTGTGGTTGGTATTGGATTAATCATTTGAAGGTTCTTTATTGGTTTTCATTTATTATTATCAATTTCATTGGGAGTTATTTGTTATGATTTCCAATTATACGAATCATAACGTAGGTGAGTCTTTGGCGTTAATTATATACTTAATCGACCAATGCCTAGGGTTTATTTGTGGTTTACTACCGAGTTTAATTTGATACGTTGGTTAATCAAAATTGTTTCAATTTAATGATTTTTGGGAACTTCATTTTTCCTTTTTTTTGTTTGAAGTTTTGGGTCTTTTGGTTGTTTTGATTGCAATATTCATGTAGGTTTTTGTCCGTTGACATTTCACTTTTCTTGTCTGAGTAAGGCTACTACGTTTTACTTTTGTTATGGCTAATTCATGCTTTTATTTTTGATATTCTTTTTGCCTAATTCATGTTATTCTTTTGAGTAACTCATGTTTGCATCAAAGTATCACAGAGACAAATAGAGGTGTTTCGACAGAGGCTACATGTGGAAATACGAATGTTGAGACAAATAGAGGTGTGGACACACAAGATTGCGGAATACGAATGCTGTTGGGCCATAAAGAAATCGCACCAGAGACAAATAGAGGTCGTGGAAATGCGAATGCTGAGATGGATGTGTGGACACACAAGATTGGATCGAATAAGAAACGACGTGTTTCGACAGAGACTACAGGTGGCTTGTATCATAGATAAAATACGAGAGGGAAGATTAAGATGGTTTGGGCACGTAAAACGAAGGTCGATGGTAGCACCCGTTAGAGCAGTAGAGAACATCAACGTGGAGGGAAGGAGGAGTAAAGGTAGACCTAGGCTGACTTGGGACGACATAATTAGGCGAGATATGATAGACCTGTACCTCTCTGAGCACATGATCGAGGATAGGAGTGAGTGGAGTCGTAGAATTAAAATTAAGGACTTTTAGTGGGACCTGTGGGTGGGAAGGGTAGATGTAGACTTATTGCGGGCCCCCTGTTTTCCTTAATCTGCCCTTATACGTGATTTTTCCTGCGTATTTGTTGTACACACTTTCTATGTTTCTATAGGACTTATACCTGTGTGTTGTCTGCCGTTTATTATGATTGTGACTGTTATTTGATTTCGTTTGTGAGTCGGGGGTCTCTACAGAAGCAGTCTCTCTATCTCCCAAGATAGAGGAAAGACTCACCACCACCTACCCCTCCCAGACCCTGCTCTTGAGTGGGATTTACTGGGTACGTTTGTTTGTTTGTTTGTTTATGTTCGCATCAAAGTGGTTGATGGAATAGTTCGTACAGGTAAGAAATCACATTTTGGATTTTGTAGTCAACATTGTTTAACTTAAAGACATATATTCCACTTTAATAAAATTAAAACCTAAATGTTATAGCTTGATCTGTTTTTTGCTCATACAGGGTCCAGGCTATCAAGCTCTGCTTTGTGTTTTCTTCCACAATTGTCATAATGGTTGCCCACAATGTCAATCTTCCTAAGGTATTCTCATAATCCCATGATATTTATAAATATTGGTTATATTAAGTTACAATATATCTAAGTTTCTAATGGTTATTGCTTATTATATATGATGTCTATTTGACACTTCTTTATAATATTATTTGTGTTGATAGTAAGTAATATGGCATTCTTTCATAATGTTATGTTTCATAGAAATTATGTATTTCTCTATTGCAGAAAGAACTTGCCCAGCTAACATGTGAATGTGAAAGACACATTGGGACACAATATGGTGGGATGGACCAGGTATATATGTAATTGAATGTAATTTACTATTTTGATTAATTACGTTTTCTTTAAATTTAATGGTTATAACTTAACTATGTGTGTTTACTGAACTCGAGCATATCTATTATGAACAAAACTAGGATTGTTGAGCTCATTTTTATATTTAACTTTAAGCGCAGAACTTGTAAAGTAACTTTGAGATTGTTTTACAGTGAGGAGGACAAGCAGAACAAACTTACGAGAACTTATGAATGATAGCCACCATAGTTGTAGTGTTCTATTTAAGTGCAGGTATGTATGCATATCAGTATATATGTATACATATATACATATTATACATCTACATAATCACGATCCTGTTTATTCTAAAAACTTGGTTTGGGTAATTTTTTTTCCTTTCTAATTAGCTTATTTGGGTCATACATATTATAATGGTCAAAAATCAAAATGGGTCACTCCTAAGAATTTTGCTACTTTTACAATGAGTCCATATGGATATGGGTCAGCACCACCCATCATCACTGTCTACAGCCATCTACCTGTCGCCACCACAACCGCCTTTGACTGACATCGCCATTAGATGCTATAAGACAGTTATAGTAGGTGAACCCATTTTGATACTTTATTAAAAAAAACAGCCTATTAGCTAGCCCGGCCTGACCTATTTGTTTTGCCATGCATGCTTGAACACATCAATTTTGATATATCTATTTTGAAAGCTGGTCCACAATGAAGGGGTTTGTAAGAAAAGCTATAACGCAAGCGGGTCTGGTTTATTTAATTCCATGCTTTGTCAAATAGCAAATCATTTTTAATTGAAAAATCAGCATACGACATTGTTTCTTTAAAAGTTACTGGTAGCATGGGTTCTTTATTTCATTGCATTTTTTGTTAGATGTATGGATCTAACTAACCTAACAATGGAGTGGTTAAATTTGATGCAAGTTTTTTAACGAGTTTGGAGGTTCAGATGATGTGCATAATATAATGGATACTAAACCAAAAAGTTAAGTCTCTTGCCCATAATTTTAGTTGTTGCTTACTTTAGGTACTAGGAAAAAGGAATCGTAGTGAAAATTATGGAGTGGTTAAATTTGATGCAAGTTTTTTTAACGAGTTTGGAAAATTAAGTAAAGGTAAAGGCTCCCATTAACAGACTGAATGATTGATGTTTTACGAAGCTGTTGTTGAGTGTAGAGCACAAGCTTCATGGTGGAATTCAGGTAATTTTTCTAGGTTATTGTTATTGGTTTCTTTTTAGCTTTTCATCTAAGTTTCTCCTTGATTGCCATAAAATTACAACCTTTTGTGTGAATTCTATCATCTTATGGATCCAATTAGCCTACTAATGGAGTACGTAAATCAGATATCTAAGTTCTTAATGAGTTTGGTGGACCAGATGGTGTGTCACATCTAACAAGATGGATTCAAGAGTATGAACTTCTCAGATGACTCTCTTGTGTTTCTCTAAACATGCTCTTAGATGATAAGATTATTACTTTTGCTCACCAATTTGGTCTGTTTGGTAATGATTGTTTCTTGGATAGGTGTTATTTTCTTCCTAATCTTCAATGTCATTTTTCATCAAAAGCTCATGGTTTAATGTTCTACTTTTGGTAGTATGGTAAACATGGGTTCATCACACAAAACTAATAAAAAATAAAAAAACCACTAAAGATTAGCAGGTACGTGCCATTTACATGGAAAGAAAAATCTAGGCATGTATGTTGTGGTACTCATATATCAGTCATTAACAACAACTTTTATACTTGTTTGTTTTGGATTGTGCAGAATTTATATGATATCTTATTTGTTGGAATCGATGCATTATTGGTTAATCACAAACTTGCAGCCAACCTACTACCTTATTGTTTTATAGGTGAATTACATTTTACACAACTGATACACTTCATGTACACATGTTTGGTTTTAAGGTTTACATACAGATTAAATAGTCTGTAATTTTTTTAAAGAAACTGATATTGTATTGAAAAAATTGTTCTATTATTTATTGTTTTCAACTTATATGAGATTTCATTCAATAAGTCGAGATCAACCCCCACAAATTCTTTATTCAACGTAAAGCACGCCCTATTTCAACATCAAAATAATGAACACCAAACAAATAAAAAAACTTGGGAATCGGGTACCAACCATAAATTTAAGAAGTACTTCAATCAAATTGATCAAGAAACACAATGTTAATAAGCAATTAATATTTCTACTTATCATCAATGCCACTGGAGCTCATTATGTTAATGTAGATGTGCTGCATAACAAAATAGTACCTGGAATAAGATATTGCCGGTGGAAGGTTATCAACTCTCAAGTCTCACTAAAGGAGCATTAGTATTAAGTAACAAGTAAAAAAATTAATTAAAGACTTGTAAGGCCCACCTTTCTCAGGGAAGCCTCACAGTTGGTCATTCACAGCAAAACATCGAGTTAAAACCGTCATTTACTCATATGTGTATAAATATATATTGCAGCGGAAAATACTGTAAATTTCAATCCATTACAAATGAAATATGAACATTGTCTATAATTCTTAAAATCTATTTAAAGTCCTATTAATCTTTTCTTCATCAGGGATGCCAGTCTTCTAGTGCCAAGTAGCTTCAGTCCCATGCCTCTATTCCGTAGCTCTAACTCTTACCTGTCAACTGATATGCATACAAAAGTCAGCTTCGCTGAGTGAATTCTAGGTTTACTTTGCTAAATAACTTTCGTAAGAGGTATTAGCTTTATCAGTTGAAAATAGTTCTCGTCTATCAAGCATCAATACATACAGGCTATCACTTTATCGATACTTTATCATTGCTTTTAATTTCTCGTTATTTATTACTCTTCTTTATCCGTCAATTCTCTGTCACTATCGGTGCCTAGGCTCGCCTAGGACTTTACCGACACGCCAATTAAGGGCTTACAGTCGTACTCGATCGGGCCATTATTGTCATGCCAATTCAGGGCTTACAGACCTGCCTATTCGAGCATTACTTTATCCGGGTGAGGGCACAACAAATGCAACCCTCCTTTAGCCATTGCTTGCAAGTCTTTACTTTATCCCTTGCCTGCAGGACTTTACTTGCAAGACTTTACTTTATCCAGGTACATGTTATGGGCCTCATAACCTTTCTTTATGTTTCACTGTCATGTTTAAGTTATACATAATATAACACAACACAATACATAATAAGAAGCAAACTCTTAGTCTAAGCATTCACATTTCATCAATCATGAGAGATAAACCAGATAACTGACCCTCCATGGGACAGCGGGGGTTCGGGGGCGGCAGCCCCTGATAGCGGGGTTCTAGGGGTAGCAGCCCCTAGTGGGGTCCAAGGGGCAACGCCCCTGGCTGGGGCCGGGCTGCCAGGTCAGCGCGCCCGAAAATTATTTTGAACTATTTAAAGGGCACATTTTTCTTTAGGAAAATTTGCTTTCTTAATAAAAGGGTCTTAAAGACCGTCATCATAAAAGTATGTAATTTAGTATGCATATCACCCCAAAACATTGAAAACGGGTAAAGGAGGGGTCTAGAACTCACCTGAACTCGTCCAAGTAACTTAAATTTTAAGTCACTTAAGCTATAGCCTGAATACTCTAGCTGCACGAAAGTTAATATGCAAAACATCATTTTCTTTATAGTTTCGCCCATAGTTTCGCTACAGCGAAACTACGGTTTCGCTTGCAGTTTCGCTGGGCAGCACTTCTGCTAGTTTCGCTAGACAGATTCGCTGCCTTGAGCGCCCAACTTTCGTTGGAATTCCCTATTCTTGCGAAGTCTATAGGTCAGTCTAGGTCTTAGCGAGATTACCGGCGAAACTATAGTTTCGCCCCAGCGAAACTGTAGTTTCGCTGGAACTTCTCCTAGTCTCGCTGAACTAATGTGCAGTTTCGCTGGATGAATACTTAAATTCGCTGGATCGGGGCCCAGTTTCGCTGGATAAACAAAAACTCAGATCCAGCCCGTTTTTAACCCAAAATCTTAACTTTTTACGTCCAAATCCTTAGTTTACCTTCCATGAACTCAAATCTAAGCTTTTTACACGTTTTCATACGTAAAAATTCGACCTTTATGTGTTTCTTTAAACTTTTCAAAACCCCAAAACCCTAGAATCCGGGTTTGATCTACAGAGGGCCTTAGAGGTCGATTATTACCTTGTTTTGTTGCTCTTTCCTTGTGTTTTGATGCTCCAATCCACCAGAACTTCAATCCTTCCAACCTTCAAGCTCCAAATCTTGAATTTCTTCACTTTCTCTCTCTACTTTCTCTCTCTACGAATTTGGTGGCTAGGGTTGAAATGGTGGAAGATGGAGCTGCTCATGCATGTTTAAGGGCTGATTAGGGCCCTTAAACCCATCAAGTCTAGCCCATTAAGGCTAATTTGATCCATATCCCACTAATTTACCCTTTTATTTCTTAAATTAACCCTTAAAAGCCCATTATTATTAAATGGCTCGTTTTGGGAAATTTCGGGGCGTTACAAGACTATAGTTAAAACAGAAAGGAGTGAGTTTAATATGATACAAATTTATTTTTTATTTAGACTAGAATACACCTGCTTAATCATAATTTTAACATTACTGAGAGTTTAATGGAATAAAACATAAATAATCTCCTGGGATTGTTTACTTTGTTTTACTTTTAAGCTAAAGATCATTCTAAGTTATTGGATATTGTTTCTATGATGTTTTCTACACTTCTTAAATAAATGTTTAGATTCTAACACAAAACACAAAACAATTATGTGATGTTATCTCATACACAAGCTCCCCCTGGTGGTTATTAGGCATGCAGTTATATTGTTGGTAGGATTACATATCATCCTTTTGCAGGTAGAAGTTTTACATGTGACATGTTTTACACTTTTACTTATATTTTCTATTTTGAAGAAATTCTACATCCAGGTATGGTTGTTTTTTTAAATTAATATAATTGCATAATTTGTTAGTCACTTGGGTGGTAGTATGCTTATTAAGTGTAATACATCAGAAGCATTGTTATATATATATATATATACACACACACATATATATATACATATATATACATATATATATATATACATATATATACATATATATATATACATATATATACATATATATACATATATACATATATATATGTATGTACACATATATATACATATATATATATATATGTATGTATACATATATACATATATATATGTATGTATACATATATACATATATATATATGTATACATATATACATATATATATATATGTATGTGTACATATATACATATATATATATGTACATATATACATATATATATATATGTATGTATACATATATATATGTAGGTATACATATATATATATGTATGTATACCTATATATATATGTATGTATACATATATATATATATATATATATATATATATATATATATATGTATACATATATATATGTATGTATACATATATACATATATCTATATGTATATATACGTATATCTCTATATGTATGCATATGTATATCTCTATATGTATGCATACCAATATCTCTATATGTATGCATACGTATATCTCTATATGTATGCATACGTATATCTCTATATGTATGCATACGTATATATCTATATGTATGCATACGTATATCTCTATATGTATGCATACGTATATCTCTATATGTATGCATACGTATATCATATATATCTATATGTATGTATAGGTATATCTATGTGTATGTATAGGTATATCTATATGTATGTATAGGTATATCTATCTGTATGTATACATATATCTATCTGTATGTATACATATATCTATCTGTATGTATATGTATATCTATCTGCATATATGTGTATATGTATATGTATATGTGTATATGTGTATATATCTATCTATGTATATATATATATCTATGTATATGTATCTCTCTATGTATATGTATCTCTATCTATGTATATGTATCTCTATATCTATGTATCTGTATCTCTATATCTATGTATCTGTATATCTATATCTGTGTATCTATATCTATGTATCTATATCTATGTATCTATATCTATGTATATGTATATCTATGTATATGTATATCTATGTATATATGTGTATAATATCTATCTATGTATGTGTATAATATCTATGTATATGTATATGTATGTCTATCTATATGTATATCTATCCATATATGTGTATATCTATCTATATATATGTATATGTATATGTATATATATATATATGTATATATGTATATATATATAGGGGAAAGTTCCCCTAAGAAATATATATTCCCTAAGAAATCTAAAAAATATTTTCAGCCACTAATTACATGTTAATGGCATTCTTAGTAATTAAATCAAACATAGGAATAAAAGGACATTATGGTAATTTGACAATATAAAATAGAAAAACACAAATATACGGTTTCGAAACCATCTTCTTCTGTCTATTCCTCTCCTGCATCGTCATTCTACAATCCAAATCAAGTAAGTTCTTCAAATCATTTGTGAAATCCATTAAATTATAGAAGTTATAGTACTGATTCTATATTTTTTGTTGAAAAATAGAATCAAAACGACCTAAAATGAAGAAGAAATCGACGATTCATAGCGGCGGTAAGTGTCTTGAATTCAATTACAAATTCGATTAATATGTGTAGTGAATACTAAATTTCAAACCGAGGTTCATATATGTACTGCATTCTAAACTTGATTTGTTGCATTGTTTGTTTATATAAGATTATTAGGTTAGTTACAAAGTCTATTTTCATATATTTACTGTATTCTACAACTTGCTTAATGTAGTATTTTCAAATGAAATCAAATGGATATGTTGTGATATTCATATATGTACTGCATTTTATCCTTCATTATAACATTAAAATATATTGAAATTGGGTTATTATGTTTCCAAGTCGATGCATCTATCATCAATGTACTGCATTATAATTTCAAATGGATTTTAATATATGTATTGTATTCTAAACTTGATTTGTAATTTTATAAGTATGAACATGGATTTTCTATCATTAATGTACTGCATTATAATTTCAACAGATATGAACACTATACGCACATGTTGTGCTGTATTTCAACAGATATGTACTGCATTCTAAACTTGATTTGTAATTTTATAAGTATGAACATAGGTTTATCATAGATGTGCTGTATTCTTGGTATTATAAAATTGGTTGTACCTGTACATGCATGAAAACCATTATGTACTTGTACATCACATTTTGTGCTGTATTTCAACAGATATGTACACTATAGCCATATGTTGTGCTGTATTTCAATAGATATGTACTGCATTATAAACTTGATTTGCAATTTTATTATGCAGTACATTTGAAATGTGCTGCATGTGTAACACACTACTATATTAAACAACATGTGCTGCATTATTAAATTGAAATAAAATGTACATTGTACTGCATTTAAATATTCAGTATTATATGCCACGATTTACATTGAAATAGAATGTACATTGTACTGCATTTAACTATGTATACTTTTTCTTTGATCTTAGGAGTGGGCATATCTTATAAGGAAAAAAACAAATGATCTTGATGAATTTGTTGAGGGTGTTGATTGTTTAATCGAAGAATGCATTGCAAAATATGATTCAAATGATGAAATATTCAATGCTTTAGAAGGATGGATGTCAAAGCTAACAAAATATCAAAAAAAGGAAAAGAAAATGAAATAAAAGAAGCTGCAGATGGAGATGGAGAAAACATAAAAAGGGAGTTGATTTAGATGAAGAGAATAAAGAAAAAGAACATGTGGATACAGAAAGAGAAGATGTAGATGTTTTAGATGGAGAAATCATCATGAAAGAAGCTGATTTAAATGTTGATAATAAAGAAAAAGAAGATTTAGATCAAGTAAGAAACAATGTGGATGTACAGGAGAAAACAGCACATCAAGAGGACGCAGATAAAGAAGGGAAAGAACAAGAAAAAGTTTTAGATGGAGATAATATCGAGAATTCAGTTGGTTTATCACAAATTATTAAGAAAGAAAAAGTTTACGAAGAAGGAAATGATGAGGCAGATGGACGGGAGGAGATTAGAAAACAAGATGAAGATGATGTTGAGAATGTTTTAAAGACAGTACAATTCTTGCAAACAAATGATCCTCAATTGGAAACTCCTGTACAAGATAATTTGGTTGAGTAATGTACTTTCACCGATGAAAAAGTAGAAAAGGATATAGCTACAAGAGCTGAAGAAGGAGAAGAAAAAAGAGAAAAAACAACACGCATAACAAAGTTGTCTGAAGCTCTAAGATCACCATTTAAAGAGCGTGTTGTGCAAATGAATCTTAAAAGGCACAAAGATGAAGAACTTGTAGCACAATATATATTTGCAGCAATTGGTGATATTTGGTAATTATATGGCTATCTTGATTTATAATATAACACATTTAAAATCACATATTTTTAAAATAACTTATCTGTTAAAATAATGCAGGGAATTCGTCTTTGAAACTGCAAGTGGGAATAAAACCTCAAAAATAAGCTTCGAGTCGTTTTATCCAAATGAATATTTGCATTGCGGTATCATGAGTTACTGGTCACTTGTACTCAACAACGAGAAACAATTCAGAGCAAATAACTCACCTAAAAGACTCTTCTGTCCATGCAATATGGTGGTATGATTTTTAAACAACATGTGCTGCATTTATAATAGAATGCATGTGCTGCATTATTAAATTGAAATAGAATGTACATTGTACTGCATCTAAATTACAGTACAATAAATTAGTTGTACTATATTAGAAAATACATTTCTTGTCATGAATAATTGTTTTATAATGCAGTACATACTCTACACTGTTATCATGTATAATAATACAGTACAACTAATTATTTTTTTGGAAACATCGTTTACGTGCAGGGGGATTTTAATGTGAGTAAAAAAGTGTTGCAAACTGAGTCATTGCAGAACTTCAGGATGAATGTAGAAAACACTCTATTTGATTCAACATATGGTTCAATTAAAGAAGTAGAAATGATGTTCATCCCCATTCTCCAAGATAGGCACTTTTATGTCATCTGTTTTGATTTCAAAACACCTTCAATTGACATATTGGACAATATGAAGGGAAAAATCAAACCGAAACAAGCCGCACGCATTAAAATGGTGGTAATATACTAATTTAAAGCTCATGTTGTTTATCGCACAACATATCTTCTAAAATTTAAAATTATATCTTCTAAAATTTAAAATTATGTACTAATTTACAATATTCTGATTTCAGCATTCAATTATGATTCTATACTTGAAGGAAGAAGACCCTAAAAAGCATGAAAGAATAAAAAATTGAATCCAGGAAGGATAGCTTTACCATGGGGAACTACACAGAACTTTGTTGATTGTGGCATCTTTGCAATGCGACACATGGAAACATACTTTGGTAAACATAAGAAATGGAACTGTGGTCTTTCAGAAGAGTCAGATCAACAAAATGCTGAGTTGTATGATCTTAGAATCAAATATCTGACAAAAATACTGTTATCGGATATCAACTTATTGAAGGAAAAGGTGGCATCTGATGTACTGAACTTTGATAAAAAAGATGATGCTGAGAAGAAGAAACTGAAGGAAACAACAAGGAAAAGAGTAGAAGAAAGATTAAAGAAATCCTTTGAATGAAATAGTTATATAATCAAAATATGTTTTTATTTTGTTTATCAGCAACAGAAAGCAGTACACTTTGTCATTTGTGATATATTTGAATGGTTAGAGCTGTAAAAAGTAGTACAACTTTGGTTGTTATATTTGGTTTGCTAGAAATTGAATGGTTATAATAAATACCGTACAGATGCTAAAAAATGTAGTACAATTGCATTCTATATGGGTTTATTTATTTGTATACACTGGAAATGATATCCGATAATAAAAGGTATTTTATTTAAAAATTTAAAGCAGCACATCATATGTTCTGAATATGTAGCAACATGTGCTGTATTTTTTAAATTGTATTATGTACTGTATTATAATATAAGGTTTTTTGTACTGTTTTTAAAAATGAAGCACAACTATAAAATATGTATGAATGAAGAATATAATTGATTTCATTCACATCATACGTATAAAATAAAAAAGCGGCACATAATATGTGTTGAATATGTAGCAGCATGTCACACCCTCAAAATCCACAATAAGCATTCTAATATGATCTTAAGACATGAATAAGTCCAATTCCCAATATCCAAGGTTCATGCACAATAAAGTTTCCCTTTTGGGAAAGTTCATCCCAAAACCTACTAAACACCCAATGAACATACAATTCATCAATAATATACTATTTCAAGCTCATAACAACATCCAAGCATGATCAACAACATCAAACCAACCTAATTCATCAATTCATATCTAAAAAGTTTCTACTTTTGGCAATATATGAACAACAACATCCAACCTAAGATTTCTAGCATTCATAGCATCAATCTAGCATTCATATCATAATCCCAATGTTCATACAACATCATTAACACCCTAATAACACCAATTCATCCTTGAATTATCAAGTTCATGCACAAAAGTTACTATTTTTAGTAACCTATGAACAAAGTTCTCAATTCACCAATTTCTTGCATGATTCATGTTTCCTAGCATTCATACTAACTAATTAACATCCAAACAACATCAAACAACAATCAATTCCATAAAAGCCCCAAAATTTTCGAATTAGGGTTCATGTTCATCAAGTTTCATAATCAATAAATCAAAATGTAGTTTTCTTGCATAATCAACCTTAAACAACATACATACAACCTAACTAACATGTTAACATCATCAAAACATCAAAATTTCAGCCCCAAGAACCCCAATTTCGCAGCTATAGCTTCGGCCATATCAAGAATCCCACAAAAACATCAAAACTAACCTTCAATTCACGTGTATACTTGTTAATGAAGATCCAAATCGCGTTCTATTGCTTGGAATCGATCAAAACCATGAAGATTTGAGGGTTGAAGGCTGAAAAACGTAGAGAATAGAGGGAGAGGGCTGCAGGTCGGTCATGGGGGAAAGGGTTGGGTTGTGGTGTTTTGTTTTAATCAATTTTACAAATACACCCCCTCTAAAACTTCCACTTTGTATTTTTTTTAAAAGTTAAGTTTTTAATTCTTTGTAATGTGTTTTTAACTTAATAATATGAATATATAAACTAATGATAACACTTATATATTTTATTTTGTAAAAACACAAGACATACGAAATAACACGCGCGTTTCCGCGTTACACGATAAAATTCCCGAATAGTCTTTAAATCGCGTAAACACATAAGCATAACATAATAATCATTTAATCCACTAGATTATTATTAAATTAACATTATTAATTATTATTAAGTCACCAACGTCAAACGACAACTAGTGTGTGCTTACGACGCGTGTATGTAAAACTTAACGGAACTAACGGAGTTTAGTAACGGAAAATCACCGGATGTCACATTATCCCCATGTTGAAAGCATTTTCGTCCCGAAAATTGCGTTACATGGTGAGAGTGTTCCATCACACGGTGAGAGTGTTCCATCACTGGTCTACTGCATTGGCACGCAGTAATCGAAATCGAGTGAGTTTTGGATGAGTTGTCGCATCATCCCCATGTTGAAAGAAATTTCGTCCCGAAATTTAAATCAATACCTTCGTCTGCAGGCATCGTCTCGAACAGTTGAGGGTACTTAAGCTTCATTTGATCTTCACGTTCCCACGTGAATTCCGGTCCACGTCGCGAGTTCCAACGAACTTTGACTATGTGTATCTTGCTCTCTTTAAGTGTTTTCACCTCACGATCCATCACCTCGACTGGTTCTTCGATAAAGCGTAATTGTTCATCCACTTGTACATCTTCTAGTGGTACAATTAGTGTTTCATCAGACAAACACTTCTTCAGATTTGAAACATGAAACACATTGTGGACTCCACTCAGTGAATCAGGTAAGGCTAGTCGATAGGCCACTGGACCTATTCTTTCTAGTATCTCAAATGGTCCAACATACCTCGGATTCAGCTTTCCTCGCTTGCCAAACCGAACTACGCCTTTCCACGGTGAGACTTTCAATAAGACTTTGTCACCAATTTGAAATTCTAGTGGTTTCCGTTTATTGTCAGCATAACTTTTCTGTCTATCTCGCGCTGCTGCCATACGATTCCGTATCTGCACAATCTTCTCAGTGGTTTCATGTATTAGCTCGGGACCCGTTAGTTGACTATCACCAATTTCAGCCCAGCAAATCGGTGATCGACACTTTCTCCCATACAAAGCCTCGAAAGGTGCTGCCTGTATGCTAGTGTGATAACTGTTATTATAGGAAAATTCCACCAAAGGCAGGTGAACTTCCCAGTTGTTCCCGAAGTCAATCACACAAGCACGCAGCATATCCTCCAAAGTCTGTATGGTACGGTCACTCTATCCGTCGGTTTATGGATGATAAGCAGTACTCATATCCAATCGTGTACCCAGAGATTTCTGCAGTGATTGCCAGAAGTGTGACGTGAAACGAGCATCGCGATCAGAGATAATTGAGATTGGTAAGTCGTGTCTCGAAACGATTTCCTTAAGATACAATCGGATTAGTTTCTCCATCTTATCCGTTTCCTTGATTGCAAGGAAGTGAGCGGACTTGGTCAACCGGTCTACAATAACCCAGATTGTGTCACAACCAGTACTAGTCCGGGGTAATTTCGTGATAAAATCCATAGAAACTTGTTCCCATTTCCACATTGGTATCTCGGGTTGTTGTAACAGTCCAGATGGTTTTTGGTATTCCACTTTGACTTTTGAGCAGGTCAAACATTTACTCACACACGTAGCTACATCTGCCTTCATGTTAGGCCACCAATAGTGCGCCTTTGGATCATGATACATCTTGTTAGATCTAGGATGTATAGAGTATTTAGACTTGTGTGCCTCACTCATAACTAAATCCCTCAGATTTCCATAGACAGGCACCCAAAGTCTATTCATGAAGTACCGAATTCCATCCTCTTTCACTACCAATTGCTTATCCATTCCCCGTAATGATTAGAACCAATATTTTCCTCTTTCAAGGCTTCTATCTGTGCTTCCTTAACTTGTTCGGGTAGTTGAGTACTAATTGTAAGTTGTAAGGCTCGCACCCGCCTGGGTTTAACTGTTTCTTTTCGGCTTAATGCATCGGCAACCACGTTCGCCTTTCCAGGATGGTACTTGATAGCACAATCATAATCGTTAAGAAGTTCTACCCAACGTCGTTGCCTCATATTCAACTCTTTTTGCTCAAAGATGTGCTGAAGACTCTTGTGATCGGTGTAGATAGTGCATTTGGTACCGTACAAGTAATGTCTCCAAATCTTCAAGGCAAAAACTACTGCACCCAATTCCAGGTCATGGGTGGTATAGTTCTTCTCGTGAACCTTCAGTTGTCTCGAGGCGTAAGCTATCACTTTGTCACGTTGCATCAGGACACAACCCAATCCTTGAATGGATGTATCACAATACACCACGAAATCATCTGTTCCTTCTGGTAGTGCCAATATCGGTGCACTACAGAGTTTCTGTTTTAATAACTGAAAAGCCGCCTCTTGACTTTCACCCTATTTGTATGTCGTTCCTTTGTGGGTTAAAGCTGTGAGAGGTTGTGCAATCTTAGAAAATCCTTCTATGAATCGTCGGTAATATCCTGCTAACCCCAGAAATTGCCTTATCTCGCTCGGTGTTTTGGGTATAGCCCAATTCTTTATCGCCACAATCTTGGCAGGATCAACATGTATTCCCTTCTCATTGACAATGTGACCTAGAAATTGCACCTCGCGTATCCAAAAGTCACACTTAGAGAATTTGGCGTACAGTTGCTCATTCTTCAGTAGTTCTAAGATTAATCGTAGATGCTCTTCATGGTCCTCCTTGGTCTTAGAGTATATCAGTATGTCATCGATAAACATAATAACAAACTGGTCGAGATAGGGTTTGCACACGCGGTTCATGAGATCCATGAACACCGCAGGTGCATTTGTCAACCCAAAAGGCATGACCAAGAACTCGTAATGACCACAACGAGTACGGAATGCAGTTTTGGAGATGTCTTCCTCACGGACTCTGAGTTGATGATAACCAGATCTCAAGTCGATCTTCGAGTAATAGCTTGATCCTTGAAGCTGATAAAACAAATCGTCGATACGAGGTAGAGGGTATCGGTTCTTGACTGTGACTTTGTTTAACTCCCTATAATCAATGCACATTCGGAACGTGCCATCTTTCTTCCTAACAAAGAGGATAGGGGCTCCCCAAGGTGATGTGCTAGGTCGAATAAAGCCCTTATCTAAAAGCTCCTGAAGTTGTGATGACAACTCCTGTAGTTCGTTCGGTGCTAATCGATAAGGTGCTCTAGCAATCGGGGCTGCACCGGGAGTCAGTTCAATTTGGAATTCCACTTGACGATGAGGTGGTAGTCCAGGAAGATCCTCTGGAAACACCTCTGGAAAGTCTCGTACCACGGGAATGTTTTCTATTTTTCTTTCCTCTGGTTGCTTATCGGTGACGAGTGCCAGAATAGCCAAACGGCCTTTTCGCAATAACTTTTATGCTTTCATGTAAGAGATAATGCCCATCACTGCACCACTCCTATCACCTCGGACTGTAAGGATTTCGTCACTAACAGGGATTCGTATGATTTTCTCATGACATATGACTTCCGCTTGCTTATTAGAGAGCCAATCCATGCCTACCACAACGTCGAAACTTCCTAGTGTAACAGGCATAAGATCTATAGCGAAAGTATGACCAGCGAGCTCTATCTTACAATCTCTAAGGATGTGTGTTATATGGATTTGTTTACCGTCAGCCAACTCCACGGTGTATTTGGATTCTAAAGCAGAAGGGATATCACTTAGGAGACTACAGAACTTTAAGGACATGAAACTCCTATCGGCTCCAGTATCAAACAGTACTGTAGCAAAACATCAATTGATAGAAAACCTACCAGTAACAGTTGTAGGGTCATTTAGAGCCTCACCTGAGCCAATGGCGAAGGCTCTCCCTTTGGCTCCAGTATTATTACCACCATTTCCATTGCCTTTTCCATCATTGTTGTTGTTGTTGCCTTGATTGTTGTTGTTTTGGCCATTGCCATTACCGTTCTTCCTCAGCTGCGGGCAGTTTCGCCTATAGTGCCCTTCTTTCCCACACTCAAAGCAACCCTTTAGAGTCTCATAAGATTGCTGTGACTTCCTAACCAAATCACCACTGCAATCCTTGGCTAAGTGTCCCATTTTGCCACACCGCTGACACTTGTAATTGTCACATCTTCCAACATGATGATAGTTGCACCGCGGGCACCTAGGTTGTTTACCACTGTAACCGCTCGGTCCTTGATTGTTCGAGGCTGACTGGTTGAAATTACGATTGTTGTCGAACCTCCTTTGTTGTTGCTGCGGTGGTTGTTGCTGAGATTGATGTTGACCACCGGACGATGATGCTCTATTGTTGTTGTTGGTGGTGTTGGAGGCATCCCACTTCCTCTTGTTGTCGGGCACGCTCGCCGCAGCGCCCCGTTTTGGCAACCGTTCTTGCTCCACAGCTTCATCAGTCAGTTTGTGGGCTAGGCGAATAGCTTGCTGGATAGTAGCCGGGTTGAAGGAAGTCACCATACTCCTAATCTCAGGCACCAATCCCCGGATGTAGTGTTCCACTCGCTTGTGCATCTCGTTCACCATTCCAGGACATAGTATGGCCAGCTCATGAGTTCTTGTGGTATAAGCCTCGATCTCTGAACCTTGCATTTTCAGCTGCCAAAATTCCATTTCCAACTTTTGGACTTCGTTTTGAGGACAGTACTCCTCAGTCATCATATCTTTAAACTCATTCCAAGGGAGTTCATTTGCCATGGCTTGCCCCAGCATCTGCACTTGAGCATTCCACCAAGACAATGCAGCACCATCCAACGTCCCGGTAGCATATTTCACCTGGTCAGCAGGTGGACAGTTACACTTTGAGAACACGGACTCCGTCTTCTCAAACCACCTTACCAACCCTACAGCTCCCTCGGTTCCACTGTAAGTGTGAGGCTTGCAGTCCATAAAGGACTTGTAGGTACACGCTGGCGGTCCTGCTGGCTGTCCTACTTGAGCAGCAGCTACTGCTGCCTGGACTTGTGCACTTATTAGAGCAGCCAGTTCCGCAGGGGTCATATTTATAGTACCGGCGCCTTGGTCACCGGCGCCTTGGTCACCGGCACCTTGGTCACCGGCGCCACGTCCACGCCCGCGTCCTCGTCCTCGACCACGTCCACGTCCTCGGGCGTCCATTATTCACTTTACATTCACAAATACAATAATGAGTAATATCAAACCTATTTATCTCATTGAAGTATAGTAAACAATAAGAAAATAATAAATTCATCATCACCACAACATTTATAACAAAATAATAACCAAAGGTAAATAAATTTGCAAATGAGACAAATTATTTATCAATGTCAAAATTTGAGTTTGTTGTTCGGGTGGAGAAACAACTCTTCCCACATAGGTTCCAAAATAAAGAAACGCTACGTAGTCCAAATCGTTTAAAGGAAATTAGAATAATCATTCAACTATGTCGTGCCGTAGTGTACAGACATCGCTCGTGAGTCGCCGGACTCGGTGTTGTTCCGTGTCCAGTGCTGCCACCAATGCAGCAATCACCTGCTCATTGGACTGTACCGTCCGTGGAAGTGAAGGTAATGGTTGCTCGGTGTTGGTCCTAGTTTTAGGTCTCGATGTTGGTACACGTTCCCTATACATGAGGTGATCTACGAACTCAGGGTAGAAACTCCAGTCTCGCGGAGGGTCGCGTTCAGGTGGTACAAACAGTTGAGCCCAGTCGAACTCACCTCGTGGGTAGTCCAAACGAGGCCAGTCAAGTCCATCGTCGGGTACTGGTCCAGGAGGTGGGGACTCTGATCGGGTGAGTGATGATGGTCGTTTACCAGGTGCTCTCGATGAAGATGCCATGCTGTAGAGAGTGTGATTTGTGTATGCCAATGAGTATACAGTAGAAAAATCAGGAACAAGTAACTAACTAACTGTGTGCGGTTATAGTCTAGTGTGTATGCAACCTAGTTCTCTATAACCAATGGCTCTGATACCAATCTGTAACACCCGGCCTCTCACACCAACAATATTGTCCGCTTCGCCCACGAGGAGCTACGGATTTGCTTTTGGTTGCCCGGGTGAAAACTTCCCAGGGAGGTCACCCATCTCTGGATTGCTCCCACCTGAGCACGCTTAACTGTGGAGTTCTCCTCTCATCCACAGCCAATACGCCCAAAACACGTTGTTGATATTAGAGGCCATACATTCCTCATGAACCAGGAATCTCTCCTGTCCACGGCTGATGTGGGATATGTGTAGGGTGCACAAGCACCCCCTGTTTGGACTCATCGTCCTCGATGAGCCCGAGAAGTCACCATCCTTGGTGACGTATGTCCCACACCCCGAACGGCACAGGAGTGGCTCTGATACCAATCTGTCACACCCTCAAAATCCACAATAAGCATTCTAATATGATCCTAAGCCATGAATAAGTCCAATTCCCAATATCCAAGGTTCATGCACAATAAAGTTTCCCTTTTGGGAAAGTTCATCCCAAAACCTACTAAACACCCAATGAACATACAATTCATCAATAATATACTATTTCAAGCTCATAACAACATCCAAGCATGATCAACAACATCAAACCAACCTAATTCATCAATTCATATCTAAAAAGTTTCTACTTTTGGCAATATATGAACAACAACATCCAACCTAAGATTTCTAGCATTCATAGCATCAATCTAGCATTCATATCATAATCCCAATGTTCATACAACATCATTAACACCCTAATAACACCAATTCATCCTTGAATTATCAAGTTCATGCACAAAAGTTACTATTTTTAGTAACCTATGAACAAAGTTCTCAATTCACCAATTTCTTGCATGATTCATGTTTCCTAGCATTCATACTAACTAATTAACATCCAAACAACATCAAACAACAATCAATTCCATAAAAGCCCCAAAATTTTCGAATTAGGGTTCATGTTCATCAAGTTTCATAATCAATCAATCAAAATGTAGTTTTCTTGCATAATCAACCTTAAACAACATACATACAACCTAACTAACATGTTAACATCATCAAAACATCAAAATTTCAGCCCCAAGAACCCCAATTTCGCAGCTATAGCTTCGGCCATATCAAGAATCCCACAAAAACATCAAAACTAACCTTCAATTCACGTGTATACTTGTTAATGAAGATCCAAATCGCGTTCTATTGCTTGGAATCGATCAAAACCATGAAGATTTGAGGGTTGAAGGCTGAAAAACGTAGAGAATAGAGGGAGAGGGCTGCAGGTCGGTCATGGGGGAAAGGGTTGGGTTGTGGTGTTTTGTTTTAATCAATTTTACAAATACACCCCCTCTAAAACTTCCACTTTGTATTTTTTTTAAAAGTTAAGTTTTTAATTCTTTGTAATGTGTTTTTAACTTAATAATATGAATATATAAACTAATGATAACACTTATATATTTTATTTTGTAAAAACACAAGACATACGAAATAACACGCGCGTTTCCGCGTTACGCGATAAAATTCCCGAATAGTCTTTAAATCGCGTAAACACATAAGCATAACATAATAATCATTTAATCCACTAGATTATTATTAAATTAACATTATTAATTATTATTAAGTCACCAACGTCAAACGACAACTAGTGTGTGCTTACGACGCGTGTATGTAAAACTTAACGGGACTAACGGAGTTTAGTAACGGAAAATCACCGGATGTCACATTATCCCCATGTTGAAAGAATTTTCGTCCCGAAAATTGCGTTACATGGTGAGAGTGTTCCATCACACGGTGAGAGTGTTCCATCACTGGTCTACTGCATTGGCACGCAGAAATCGAAATCGAGTGAGTTTTGGATGAGTTGTCGCATCATCCCCATGTTGAAAGAAATTTCGTCCCGAAATTTAAATCAATACCTTCGTCTACAGGCATCGTCTCGAACAGTTGAGGGTACTTAAGCTTCATTTGATCTTCACGTTCCCACGTGAATTCCGGTCCACGTCGCGAGTTCCAACGAACTTTGACTATGGGTATCTTGCTCTCTTTAAGTGTTTTCACCTCACGATCCATCACCTCGACTGGTTCTTCGATAAAGCGTAATTGTTCATCCACTTGTACATCTTCTAGTGGTACAATTAGTGTTTCATCAGACAAACACTTCTTCAGATTTGAAACGTGAAACACATTGTGGACTCCACTCAGTGAATCAGGTAAGGCTAGTCGATAGGCCACTGGACCTATTCTTTCTAGTATCTCAAATGGTCCAACATACCTCGGATTCAGCTTTCCTCGCTTGCCAAACCGAACTACGCCTTTCCACGATGAGACTTTCAATAAGACTTTGTCACCAATTTGAAATTCTAGTGGTTTCCGTCTATTGTCAGCATAACTTTTCTGTCTATCTCGCGCTGCTGCCATACGATTCCGTATCTGCACAATCTTCTCAGTGGTTTCATGTATTAGCTCGGGACCCGTTAGTTGACTATCACCAATTTCAGCCCAGCAAATCGGTGATCGACACTTTCTCCCATACAAAGCCTCGAAAGGTGCTGCCTATATGCTAGTGTGATAACTGTTATTATAGGAAAATTCCACCAAAGGCAGGTGAACTTCCTGTTGTTCCCGAAGTCAATCACACAAGCACGCAGCATATCATCCAAAGTCTGTATGGTACGCTCACTCTGTCCGTCGGTTTATGGATGATAAGCAGTACTCATATCCAATCGTGTACCCAGAGATTTCTGCAGTGATTGCCAGAAGTGTGACGTGAAACGAGCATCGCGATCAGAGATAATTGAGATTGGTACGCCGTGTCTCGAAACGATTTCCTTAAGATACAATCGGATTAGTTTCTCCATCTTATCCGTTTCCTTGATTGCAAGGAAGTGAGCGGACTTGGTCAACCGGTCTACAATAACCCAGATTGTGTCACAACCAGTACTACTCCGGGGTAATTTCGTGATAAAATCCATAGAACTTGTTCCCATTTCCACATTGGTATCTCGGGTTGTTGTAACAGTCCAGATGGTTTTTGGTATTCCACTTTGACTTTTGAGCAGGTCAAACATTTACTCACACACGTAGCTACATCTGCCTTCATGTTAGGCCACCAATAGTGCGCCTTTAGATCATGATACATCTTGTCAGATCCTGGATGTATAGAGTATTTAGACTTGTATGCCTCACTCATAACTAAATCCCTCAGATTTCCATAGACAGGCACCCAAAGTCTATTCATGAAGTACCGAATTCCATCCTCTTTCATTACCAATTGCTTATCCATTCCCCGTAATGATTCAGAACCAATATTTTCCTCTTTCAAGGCTTTTATCTGTGCTTCCTTAACTTGTTCGGGTAGTTGAGTACTAATTGTAAGTTGTAAGGCTCGCACCCGCCTGGGTTTAACTGTTTCTTTTCGGCTTAATGCATCGGCAACCACGTTCGCCTTTCCAGGATGGTACTTGATAGCACAATCATAATCGTTAAGAAGTTCTACCCAACATCGTTGCCTCATATTCAACTCTTTTTGCTCAAAGATGTGCTGAAGACTCTTGTGATCGGTGTAGATAGTGCGTTTGGTACCGTACAAGTAATGTCTCCAAATCTTCAAGGCAAAAACTACTGCACCCAATCCCGCTTCATATCCTCATCGCCCAAAATAAACCAGCAAGAGCACCTTTCTCTCCAGTTAAATATTCACAAGAAAAATCGGTAAATACTCCTTTTTCTTTAGAAGACGATTTACGGCCATATCAACATCAAATTCATCAAGAAACAAATTAAGGTCTCTTTTAAAGTTCTTGCAATCAACAGCAGTCACACCAACATTCTCAAACCCACCACACATTACTCTCATAATATTAAACGCCTTAACAGGACCAATATTCATTATAGAAAAATCGGTAATTAGTTGTTGTTGTGTGAATGACAAATCTCTTGCTGCACATAATAGATGGTAGTCCTCATGATCAACAAAGCTATGGTTATGCTCCTCATGAAAACCATAAATGGTATAGTATTTCTTACATTTACTTAACCCTAAACGAATGTGAGCCTTACAACCGGTACGTTTAGATGGACGCTTTCTTTGATCTTTTGATTTCTTATCAGAACCATCACTATCATTAACCGTGTCAATGTCATGAAATGTCTTATGACCCTCTTTTGCACAAACTATATATTTAATTTTAATAACACCGTTTGATGTACATTGAGTATGCTTCCGTGCCTCAAAACCTCCTAACTTGGCATAATTTTTGTAAAACTCAAAGGCTTCATCAATTGACAAAAACTCATACAAACTATTGGTTTGGATGAATCTGAAACATTAGGAATATAATACTT